>JADLZN010005495.1:0-149693 GCA_018155175.1 Sinocyclocheilus anophthalmus | reverse complement strand
TCCAGATTAATTTGTGGCACAGTGTTAATCACCACAATAATCACGCTTTCAGTAAGGAACTTGAACAAGAAATACATGGACCAGACAACAAACATTTAACAAAAATATGAGCTGCACATTTTAGTTTTTAATCAGTCGGTAATGCTAGACTGTGTTTTGATATTTTGAAACAATATTTTAAAAAAGAAACGAAAAGAAAACCCAGGATTAGTCAGTTATATTTTGTGGTATTCAACATTATGCCTTACATTTTGGCAATCGAGGTAATATTTAAAATGTTGATAGCTATAATACATATAATTTGCATGTAAATGCAATGAATCGAAACGCAGATAATTTTAAACAAAAGTTTGTATTTTCTTGCTTCTACTACAGTGTGAAAATACAGTAGATATACAGTATATTATGGGGTAAAATAATATCTATATTGTAAAAAAGGTAATATGGTTAATGTGCAACCTTTGTTTAAAAACTGTATTTTTTAAAAGCATTAAAGTTCAATGTGTTTAGCATTACTTCATTCAGCAAAATCCCTAGAGATGTGGATTTATCAGCCGTATTTATTCATCTTAGATCTGTTTATGCTCTCTAGATACAGTACATTTAATGTGGGTTTTCTCCATTAGTCCAAGTGTTAGTGCAGTTACAGTAGCTTTTTGTTGCTTGTTTATGATCTGATATCAACTCTGAACCAACTGCCATGTTCTTCCCCACCCTGGTGTCACTCCTGTGGAAATGATTTAGGGCAGAAGAGTTCATCTGACTCCCATGGTAAACCCAGTGATGCTCTGCGCATTCTTATTCATTTATCTGTGTCATTGTGTTTAACCTGACTTTGACTGCCGTGTCTAGAGAAAGAACCGCACTCTTCTTTTACTACTGTCTGTGCATGTGATGTTCCAGACCTCCAGAAGCACCTTCACCTGTCTGTTAAAAACTGTTCGGCTGCTGTGTTTTCAGCTTTTTGTCAAGGCCTCGATTGCATTTCAAGAACACCTTTCTAAATGAATGTGGCATGTTCTTTCATGACTGATGTTAGATTACTATGCATGGATCTACTGATAGATGATGCCAGTGTTTCTCAATTTCTTTTCAGCTCCGCCTTTGGGAGAAAAAAAATCTCAATTACGAATACTAATCAATTGTTGCCACATTTTGGTAAAGTACATAAAACTGTTGAACTGTAGATGAAAGTATTTAAAAAACCATTACCTGCATTTTCTTTCTATAGTCTTATGATATGTCTTTCTAGTAATAAAAAAGGGGGAAAAATGCATCCAAAATGCATTAAAAAATACATAAAATATTTTAAAGATATGTTTTAATATAATAATAAAAAATAGTTACGTTTTGACGAATAGTTTATGTAGGGACACCATGCCAAGAAAAGTGAACAGGGATATAAAAGAGAATGGGTATAGCAATATTATTTACACTTATTTCTACACATATATTACAGACTGGGAGAATGCTCGCATTATTTAAGATATACATAATTCAATATAAAATCTGGAAATAGAAATAAAAATCTGACACAGTCATAACGATTCAGTTGCACATTTGACCAGTACCCCACACAGGCAGTGACAGAAGTGTAGTAAAAAGGTGCTTACGACTCAAATGATTGTCTGATGAACATAAAGGAAAAGAGGATTGCATCCTGGCTGCTCGTCGTCACTCGGACTAAAACAGAAAAAAGTTGATGGACACCGGTTTCTGGTAATTCCCTCTTCACGGCGGTCCTGGTAGACATAATAAACGTGGGGCATTTCCCCATATATAAAAAGAAAAAAATAGATATATTTAGATATATATATGTATATATATCATGCAAGTGATGGGGTGGGGGAAGGTGTGGGGTCCAATGAAAGCGCTTGAAACAAAAGGGCGCTTTTTTTTTTTTTTTTTTGTTTTTCTTTTTATAATAGTAATATCAATTGGTCCTTTTTCATCTTCCCCGATCATTAATAAAGTTTATTCAGGTCCTTTTTCCTGTATATATTTCTCTTTTGCGTATCATACATCGCATTCCGAGTCACTTGACGTTACTGAAAGAATTGATGTGCCCTTGTCGACTCGCTCTGTCATACTCGAGACACTGGTCGTTGGACTAGCCGCAGTTGATGGCGACTCCGCCGAACTGCGTGGGGTGCAGCCGGATTCTGAAAGGGACCGCATGCCATTCTGCCCTATTGCTTGATGCTGGAGCCTATAGCAGAAAAGTGAGAGAGCGGTATGCTGTTAGAGTATAAAAGTCGTAGGCCATGTTCACTGAAAAACGCGCCTCCATTTTCACGTAATTATTATGCTATTTTAAACATAGTTCTTTAAAACGATATTGGTAAAAATATCTAATATAAATACAATAGATAAAAATAACATTTGGTCACATAGTAAAATAGATGCTACAGCTGTTTATTTATTTTACATACGATTACATAAAGCTTTGCGGCTACATGATTAAGTCTACATACCAAAATATTAGCATATGTCATCTAGTAATGATACAATTAGTTATTGTATTTATTTGTATTTTTATATGTTCAAATGTCATTAGTTAAAGATGTCAGTTTTAGTATGCTGCTTAACCAAAGTGTCATAGTTCTTGTTTGTTTACCGATTTGTAATCATCCAGTCAAGTGCAATTTGTAGATTTATCCATTAAATAATATAAATCAGTTACACCACTCAACATGTTTTCTCATTCCCTAGACACAGTAGCACTTAGCGTTTAGGAGGAAAAATAATTTGACAACATCTGAAACACCACTCACTAACAAATTTACGCCGTGTTATCTGTAATATAATTAGAAAGTACACTGGGAAGTGAAACAATTAGCCTAATAATTTGCAAGATGTCAAATATAGCAAACACTAACCCTTACAATAATTTGTAGCCTATAATGATTTATTTCTCAATGCATGTTTGTCCGCACAGTAGTTTACAACTATATCTGTAAAAATGTCTAAGAATGTTAGTGATAAACTAGAATTATTTTGAATAGACAGTTCATTTCGGTAGATTTTACTTTTCCAAATATAGCAACAGAGAAATGCTATAGGCCTCCTTACATTACTTTTTAGACTTCATTCATATTTTGTATTATCGCTATATCCATCAGTTGGAATGACTGTTAAATTAAGGTTTAAATACTTGATGTGTAAAGACGATAAAAATACTAGCTTTTGTAACAGTGTAAACAGAACACAATAGCTTTGCTGTGAAGCATACACATTTGATTACATGTTATTTTTGCTATTTCAGATTTCATCAATGAATCAGGAGAACCTTTTCTATTTGCATCCTTTTTTCACGCGTTAATAAAAATGATACAGGTATGTTTTATCTACTTGCTTTTATATTCTGGTTGATACTTTCTAAACAACTTACACATGGCACAAATAAAATGTCGTCGTTCTCGCTCCCTCGTCTCTAAAATCTATTTGATTCTGTTTTTACTGCAGTACTTTCTACCTTGTGTTCACATATTTCACAACAATTCATTTATCAGTATATGTTTAGTACTAATGATGAAACACTTAAAGCGAACATTTCCATTGAAAGTTAATACACAACGTGACTGACCTGTTTTTTGCTGCCGCTGCCCTGTCTCGTTGTCTCCGGTTTTTAAACCAATTTCCGACCTGTGTAGGAGTGAGTCCAGTGGCTTGAGCCAGTTCCCTTTTCTTGCTGGGGTTTGGGTATGGGTCCTGAAGGTACCACTCCCGTAACAGACCTCGCGTCCGCTCTTTGAAACAATGCGTCTTCTGCTCACCGTCCCAGATGGTTCTAGGCAGGGGAAACTTCTTTCGCACCCTGTACTTATCAACCGGTCCTAGGGGACGCCCGCGTAATTTCTCGGCCTCCTGATAGTGAGCTTCAAGCCACATCGCTTGTAGTTTACCATGCGAGTCCTTGGTAAACTTGTGGTTCTCCAGAATGTGATAGAGATCACGAAAATTGCCCGTGTGAAAGGCAACCACAGCCCGGGCACGTAGGATGGATTCGTGCTTGTTGATCGCCTCGCAAGCACCCGGTGCCACTGGAAGCGACCATAGGAAGCGACCCAGCCGCTCTATGTCCCCGGTCTCCTCCAGCGTCTCGCAGACGCTGGCCACTTGCTCCGGAGAGAAGTTTAGGGTCGGTAGCTGAAACATTGACAAGTCTTCGGGAGACCTGGTGCTGGGCGCACTGCTCGCCAAGAGCAAAGGGCGATCAGCAAAGTTTGGCAGGAAGAAATGAGAGGGATAAAGCTCTAAAGGCGATCTGAAAACCATGGAAATGACCTGAGAGAGAATGAAATTCGCGAAGGAAAAAAGAACGACGAATTCGGATTGAATGATTCAATAGCTATCGCCTAATGACACCAGCCTCATAATATCTCCCCCTAAATCCACCGTGAGTGTAGCATTGAAATATTTTGTTTCGCTTTTCTATTGGTCTTCTTGGTGTCGTTGTAGGGTTGTCATGGCAGCCCTGCCAATCACTGTCAAGCGTGCCAATCATTAGCCAGTACGTAGAGGCTTTCACCACTTCGGCTGCACTCACGGGGGTTATCAGGAACTCCAATCTCAGCAGCACCCTCCCTCCCTTGACTCGCGTGAAGTCGAAGCAGAGTCTCGCCTATTTGTTGAATGGAATGAGCAATTAGTGGGTGGAATATTATTGTGATCTTAACGAGGCTCGTTAAAGTTAAGAAGATATGTAGGGAGAGAAGGCAGGGGTGGGGTCTCGGGATGACAGTCACGGACACGGGGATTTAAATGAAGCGCTAAAACGGAATCTGCGACAGGATACACAGATAGGCTATTTCATTCGTTAGCCTCGTATGAAGCTGGAGAAGATACGATGTTACGCCTTCACTCTTAACCTATAAATACAGTAGCCGTAAAAACAAGTAGCCTATTGCATTTTATATTTAAAAAGATCATTTTGTTCGCTGTGTATACGCTGAAAACTTCAGGATCGTTTTTTAACTTAGTTCGCATTTCGGTATGAATTGACTGCTACTCGCACACAGAGACAACCGTTTATAGTGGACGCGCATCTCTGTTGCTCCGCTGATGCTTTACTATGCTCAGAGACCGAACACTGGCCCATTGCCCGTGCATATTGAGGAATGCACGTGATCACTGATGCATATTTTATTTTATTTAAACAAACTTGTCTCTTTTTTCAGTTACAGATAGGCTATATACCAATATTGTGCATGACTGCAGATCGTTAAAATGAGAAAGCCCGTTTCACGAGAATGAAAGACATCATCTTTATGTCACGAGATTCGGCTTCCAATGGCGTGTTGGTTTGGGTTTCTTGGTCTGCATCAAAGAGTTTGTGCTGCGTTAGCCTATATGGTGCTTGTGTCAAAAATGTACGAGTCCAGGAGGCATAATGAGACGCAGCGTCCAGACTTTCTCTAAGCTAATGCTGAAATAATTTAATGCATTTTCCAGAATTGTTCAGGGATTCAGAACTCGTATGTCTCTTTCGGATATTCAATTCCATCTTTCCAAATTATTATTCATGCAAATGGGATAATACAATTTATTTGTATTATTTTTTTTATTTCCTACTCCGGTTACTTTAGTATTATTATAAGATTTACATATAGCTAAATGTAGTGCAAGCTCGCGTGTGCTTAGCAAAATGAGGGGCGGGGAAGAGATCTTAATTGATGTATTGGGTCATGTTGTGTCACCAGGATCAAATCTGCTTGTTCTCCTGTCTCAGGAAACTTAAGTGAAGGAATTCCAAGAGTCACTTGAAGTGGTTCCTTTGGAAAGATTTTTGGACTGGAAATAGCCTGTTATTTCATTGTTGACCGTATTTTAAAATCATTTGGTCAAGCTTTTTTACATTTATAAAAGCTCTTTATTCTGGCATACGATAAAGGCCTTGCTCTCTAACATGCTTAATGCATACATTTTGGTAACATCAGTGTTTGCATGTCACGGTTAAAAGATGATTTGCAAAAAGTACTCGCACGTAATAGTGGAAATGGCTTAAAACAGAAAAAAACGTGGCAAGTTGTGCAAATTCACTTTGTTTAACATAGCCTTTGTTTTCGTTAAGCAAGTCATTAGCATCCCCAAATAAGTTCATTCACCTGGTTTAATCGTCTGTTTATCCCCTAGCTTTCATTGCTCTGTTCTGTGCCAAAATCAGCAGGAGGCAAGGTCCTCAATACTGATGAATGTTTAGCTCCGTCTTTGTTTATTTGCTGACGAGGACTATGAAATAAGAATGCAATAGACAGTGGATTATTTCGCAGAACATAATATTATTGAAGCATGTGTTTCTATAATAGTTTCGGTATTTTTGAGTGAAGTGACATCAGGGGTTTGAAACTTAACGCGTAATTTCAGCGTTCACTCTCTGAGGAGCTCTGAGAGAAATATAGCTTAAATAAAGATAAGTGTCGTCAGCATGCCAGAGATCATTGAGAAGAGTTCGGTCGTATGAGAAGGTAAGCAAACCATTTCTTTGCTCTCTGTTCAAACTTACTCTCACTTCTTATCACACGAAAATGTGTCCTCCCATACTCTCACCAATGTTGGCAACTATGCGGTTAACATGCATGAGTAATTTTGTGCATTGTGTGGTGAGTCAGGGACTTGCAAGTGTTTGAGTAGGAAAGGGCACGGGACAATGCCTTCTCGTTAAAGGTTTTATTCATTTTAAACATATTCTGTTTTATTTATTTTTTATTTTTTTTACGTCCACTTAGGTCATTACACATTGCCAAACAGGAAATCGATCTCCAGGTGACGGCTGCAGAAACATAGTTCTATCAAGAGACCTCTTCTCGGAAGCAGTGTGGTTTGAGTCTTTCTAGTTTTTCTCTTTTCTTAAACTAACTAATGAGCTGTAAAATTTGACGTGGTTCCATCGATTTTGATTCAATGCTCACTCTTTTTTCCTTTTATGTCACGTCTCTTTCGTCTGTGTTTTGCGCTATTTTCCCTGGTTTCATCTAGTTATAAATAGGCTGATATAAGCTGTTTTCTAGTGCTATACTGCAGCAGTACCATCCAAAATGGACTTGATTTAAATGTGGCTATGAGTTCTGTGTTGCTTGCACAAAAGTGGACATCTTTGCATCATGTGAGTTTGAATCATATTACTTATTTTTAAAATAGCTAATTGTTCCAAGAGACTCACCAGAGAGTTGATCAAGTTCTTAAGAGTGTTTTGGGCTTCGTAAAAGACACCAAGGTGCAGATTATAAAGCGAAGGTGGTAGAATAATCAAAAAACATCGTTCAGTACCACTCAGAGCCATGCGTATTCCCAGAATCTCGCTTGTGATGTTGTCATCCTGTGCCGGGACGTTGCTCTCCACTCCCTGAATTAAGCGAGACAAGTGCAGCTTGCAGCGTTGTGGGGCCGTCGTAACGGGGCGCAAATGTCCCTTTCTATTCGCTCTGCTCAGGGTCTTAACCTCGGCTGTATTTTGAATCTGCTTGGCTTGTTAAATGTAGGTAGCACAATGGATGCGTTTTATTACTTCTGCCTATATGATGTCACACATAATTATGTAGATAGACAATATACCATTCAGAATAAAGAATATTAAGAAGAAAAAAAAAGTTTAGAGTGATAAATGTTTGAGATGTGTTATTTGAAAAAGGAAATTTGGTCATTTTATAATTTTGTTATATGCCGATCATCGAAATCACTCTATGAATTTCTCTATGGCTAACTGATTTGAGCATTCTTTTTTTATATATATATAATTTACGTGCATTGGATATAGTAATAATTATTTTAGTCATTAGTTATGAGTTCAAACCGTAATGATAATTAGACTGATCCCCCCTTGAATGGGGGAGGGAAACAGGAGGCGAAATGGGAGCACCATTTTCAACAGAGATGCCGCCCTCCACCCCTCCCCCTCCCTCCATTTTTTGTGTGGTCTCATTAAGTGGGCATCCTGCTAGGTCTGCGGAGTTATACGGGAGCTGTCCAATCACTGCATTTGCACGGCTTGTTAGCGACATTTAATGAGGGTTCTCTGCGTACCAAGTGAATGGCGCTTCAATGTTAGATTTACCTTGTGTCAACTCGTTACTTCTAATGAAGCCATTGGAGGTTTCGCTTGTGAATGGAGCCGGACGCCTGGAACCGCAGGCCCTCTTTCTTCCGGTTTCTCTTAGAGCTCTGGCTTGGCCCAAATCCATAGTGTGTGGTGTGGGTGGTGAGGACGTGCACTGTATTTTGGGGAGTCGGGGGGAGTAACGAGGATATTCATATACAGATAGCTACGTTGTATCCATTCTATTGTGCGTTAATTGATTATGTTGATTTTAGGACCTTATTCAGGAATCATACCCTTGCCCTTGGAGTGATAAACTCTTCTAGTAGCCTACCATCCTCGCGATAAATGTAGGCCTACAACCACAAATATACTATTACACACAAGGCACTTCTTTAAGATTAACCACCACAATCTATATTTCCACTGATTTGACATTTAGAAAAAAAATTTGTTCAAGTGTTGCACTGTGCAACAAGGCCTTTAATCTTGATGTAAATGTTTTAGAGTGTCTAAAACGGACTGGCGTATAATCAGTACTCAAAAAATAATATAATTTAAATAATAGTGAGATGATATAAAGAATGGTACAGACACTCTAAAAAATGCTGTGTTGTTTCAACCCAACTTTGAGTCAAATATGGACTAACCAAGCTGTTGGGTTACATTTTTTAATTAAATTTTTAACCCAAAAGTTGGGTTAGTTAGTCCAATTTGACTTCACAACCATTGTGGTTTTTGAAACAACCCAGCATTTTTTAGAGTGTATGACACCGTATGGGCTCTGAATATCTTTGTATCAACGAAGTATTCTAGACCAATCCTGCTGTTAAAAATTAATAATAATAATAATAATAATGAAATAAAATAAATAAATTCAAATATAATAAATAAAAGCTCGTCTATATAAAGAGTATGGTCAGATATGTTACTATACTATAGGTAGCCTGATGTGAGGCATTTAACCCTAATTAGAAATTATGTGTATAAGGTGTTTGCTTTTACAGTGACCGACATTAACATAATAAAATTAATCGACTAGTAAAAAACAAATACTATAACACAATATAATTACACAAATTAAGGAGAAAATAAATACTGCATGATTAAGGACTATCTTTTGGTTCTATATTAGATTCATTCAAGGTTTGATATGAGACTTGATTTTCTCGAAATAATTTAAAAAAGGGTTTAAAATGTGAAAGAAGCATGTCGAGATGTAGGTTTCGTCGATTTAATATTTTATTAAAAAAGAAAAAAGAAGAAGGAGGAGGAGAAGTAGGCCATAGCAATTCGACGTGGTTAAATTAGATTTTTGTACTGCCTGTTGTCATTTACTCAGGTAGGGTTGTTTTGTCAATCTTGATCAGATGCAAAATGACACGATATAACCATTGAGGCTGCTGTCATAACGACCCGTGGCAACCCGACAATAATTCATAAACGCTGGCAATCTGTCACATTGCATCTATGAGGAGTTTTCTATTAGAGGTTTTAAATTGGCAGAAAGTGAAACACGGATCTGCCCCTAGAAAGACAACCCAAACTGGAGCAAATCGTCAACATGCAAATTATTAGCGCCTCAGTTGAGCTACTGCTGAAAGGACAGACCCATACATGAATTTTGCTCAGTCTCTTTGTCCATTCTCCCTTAGTCATTCATGCTATATTATGATTCATTTAAGGGATGTTAGAAAAATGAAACTCAGATGTATATAGGTGGGAAATTTGCAGATTTTCACTTTAACATTCTTCCTACACTTAATTATATTATTTCAGTAGTTTTATCATTTGTATGTCTGATTGATTTGTGGATTAGGACACGTTTTCCACGTTTTAAAATGCCTTCCACCATATTATCACTGTACTTTGGATATAGCCTGATGCTTTTGACAATCCAAAATAGACGTGCTGAACTTTCAAATATAAATTCGAGGGCTGAACTTTCAAAAATGTATAAGCCTACTACATTCCTTGTCATAATAATACACTACATAAAATTTTGATAAAATACAATGATAAAGATTGCATTTCCATAGTTTGTTTGTTTGTTCGCGGCTTACTTGTTCACATTTAAGCGAATTTCAGTGAACACAGTGCCTAATAATGCAAAATGCAACCTGGCTTTCCTTACACTGCCTAAACTGCTGTTTAACATAAGCCTTCTCCTCGTCCTTCATTTGACAGGGAGTCAAGTGACTGAAAAATGACACGAGTGAAACCAGCATATTTAAATGGGACAAGCCCTGCTATTGTAGCTTGACGTGTTTTTGTTCCTGTTATCGAGAATGACAGTGAGTGTTGCTCGAGAATGATAAATAATAATTGCATTTTGTTTTGCGCACATCAGGTTTTTTTTGGGATTTGGACAAGAGACACATTTGAATGTTTTAGTTTGTGTATTGGTATTCGATTGATGTGCTTAATAAGGGTGTTGGTTCTTAAATTCTTGATCATTTATCAGGTTATACAGTCAAACCGAGAATTATTCAGAC
The DNA here is from genome assembly GCA_018155175.1 of Sinocyclocheilus anophthalmus. Lineage (NCBI taxonomy): Eukaryota > Metazoa > Chordata > Actinopteri > Cypriniformes > Cyprinidae > Sinocyclocheilus > Sinocyclocheilus anophthalmus. Next base: position 139,163 of record JADLZN010005495.1, on the reverse strand, counting down.
ACCAGATATAATTTATTATTTTTTTTACTAGTGGGTGCAGGAAACCATAGTTCATTTATGTAAGTGAGGACAGCAAAATAAAAAGTAAACTGTGATAAATTATACCCAAAAATACTTCATACAGTGGACTACCAGTAAAAATTATAAAATTTGGGACCAAAAATTATTCAGACACTTTGACCTGACCATTGTTTGCTTAAGTTGTTATCTTTTCGTACAACAGTTTAGTCTTACATATTTTATTACATTCTAAAACTATGCGAAAAATAAACTGTGATAGTGTGTGAAATGTTGAAGGTGTCTGAATAAATTATGGTTTAACTGTATATTCCCATGTATTTGATCATTGTATCATTAAAACTTTTTCATGTTAAACAATAAATCTAAAAACACTGACTTAGTGTGTCTGCATGACCTGTGCTGACCTACAAAGGTTCTCATTTGTAAAGGTTACCAGGAAGTCCTTTGGTAAACATGTTGTATTAAAAGAGCTTATCTCTGATATCAACTTACAGTTATTCCAACTCACTTGAGAAAGAAAAAAGTTCATAAAAAGTCATTAAGCAGAAGTTAAAGTCTTTCAGATGACATGCATATGCAACCAATGCAAATTATTTATTACTGATTGGTCATTGTCTAAATCTTGCTCTGCCCTTGCTAGGACAATTCCTTGATATGTATAATAAAATTTTTAACTTTTCATTTAATTTTAGCAGTTGAAATATTAACTTACCTTGACTGCAGTTTAAGTCAAGGAGGTGAATACTGAGCTTTTTAGGCCTACTTACGATTTCTTGGCATTAACTTGGCAGTGACTGAAAGTGTAGAATCTAGAACTTGTTATTCGTGGGTGAAAAGCATCTGTCGAATAGGATTTCTGTCTAAAGAAGAGTTTGACCACAGAGATCAATAGAGGATGTCCGGATTGCTACAGAAAATGCAATACACTACATCGCTGTGACAGGTACAAGGAGCTACTTTGAGGAGACGCGCCAAACATCAACAGGTAGATCTAGACTCTAACGAAAAGCTGAAATTAAAAAATAAATAAATAAAAAAAACTCTAAGTGATGCTGGATACAGCAGGGGGTTACAGTGGGTTGGGTGGGGGTAGGGGTTATTGCAGTGGTTCTCAAAATTTTACATTAATTAAAAAATTTACTAAACAAATAAAAACTAATGTTTTTGTTATGTAAAATAATTTTGTTTTTCATATATTATTTTCAGACATGAGCAGACCTGTACTCACGTTACGCATTTAACGAACACTTACAAGCGCGCACTTTGCCAGAGTTCAATTCAAAGTCTCGCAGCCTCTTGAGCATCAGAATGGACACATTTGTTATTAAGTGAGAAAAACGAAATGTGGAAAATGCCAGCGAAGGAACGCATACAAACTAGAGTAGTCGCAGCAGTGAAGATAGGAGAGTGCTGGACTTTCAACATCATCTTTCGGTTTGCCCCGCCACTCACTTAAAGATGTTCAGGCTAGAGCCCTGCACAGGCCTCAAATATAGGCCCTAGCCCGGCCGTGTCCGACAGCTTATCGGAATTACCGGGCCGAGCACCGAGCCCGTCTTTTTCCCCCTTTTCCCAAAAAAAGCTTATAGCCTTCTACTGTTTCAGCTATTAAAATAGTTTGTAATGGCAAAGTGATTATATTTTGTTTCATTTTTTTATTAAGTTAATTTAGAAAAACGTTTGGAGCATTTTTTGGTCGTTAAATATAAGCTTTTGTTTTTTAAAGAATTGCCCAGGGCCAGCGGCAGACAGTGAGTGATCATAGCCTATGTTTACATATGCTTCATAGTCTAATCAATTTACCTTCTCAAATCATCACGACTTGCCTAAAAAAAAGCTATAGATATAAACAGTCAAGCATTATAAAAAATGTTTAACTTAAGCATAGATAAAATGTGCGCTGTTATCCAATTAGTTTGTGCGGAAGAGTGGGAAGCTAAGCGCGCTTGCCGGATGGAGGCGCCAGCGCGATCCCTTGATTTTTTCAGGGATACGCCATAGTTTGTGTCAATAAAGTAAGAGATTACAGCAGTCGTTATCTGTTTAAAGGGTCTACTTTTATTTGTGTGCTCTCACAATATCAACAAAACGTTGTGCTTTTATAAAATAAAGAAAACAAACACGTTCTGCCGTCTCGGTCTTGAACAGGAACGCTTCACAAAAATGAACCAAAACTCAGCGAATACATGCCTCACAGACATGACAAATATAAGATAGAAAGCTTTAAATTATTACTTAACGAAATAAAACAAATCAAAAACTTTTTCATTATGATCATAATCCGTAAAGATTCACTTCTCTCTAAAGGTGCGTCTAATGAAAAGGTGGCAAGTCAGGATCGGCAACTTCATCCTTGCGACACCGACTCAGAAAACACTAGTTTATTAGTAAATAATTCAAATATCTCCTTACTATTTCCCCCTGTCACATTCATGGTAATTACTTTTGCCGGTGCTTTGCGGCAAGCTTTAGCCTATTGCATGCATTTGAACGCAGATCTCTTCAGCTGAGCAGATGGCACACATGCTGCTGCTGTGGGACACTAAACACCGTCGAGCCGCTCTCGACAGTCGCGGTAGCACGGTCTCGTGTTGTTTCCACCAGCGCTGCAAATTTTTTTTTTGCAATTTTAACTATGGCGTAAAAATTGTCCCGAAGCCCGGCCGTAGGGGTGTAAAAAAGTCGGGGCCCGTTGGGCCCGGGCTGAAATGCAGGACTCTAATTCAGGCTAAAGGAAACACCCGTACTACACAGCAATCATCCTTAATTGCAGAAATGTGGCAAAGCATCTCTGGAGAGAACCTCAGATTATTAAATTCGAAAGTGCTTTCCATATTTGGATCATCAACAGGCTACATTTGTGAACGCACATTTTCTGCAATGTCGCGCGTCAAGTCACGCTTCCGTGCGCGTCTTACAGACTGCAACTTACAATCGCAACTTCATTGTGCTGTTACTCCTTTCGAGCCGAATTTCACAAAATTGGTCAGCTCCCGACAGCATCAGGTGTTTTATTAATGGTGAGTATAATTATTTATTTATTTATTTATTTCAATTAATGTAATCGATTAGATATCATAATATTTAGGCTATAATAGGCTATTATAATTCTGGTTGGTTTGTATTGGTGACGTAATATGTAAATGATATGCGTGCGGCCCGCGAGACTTGCACTTGGACCACAGTGCGGCCCAGTGGGAAAAAAGGATGAGAACCACTGGGTTATTGTATTACGCATGTAGACTATTGATATAGACAGATCAACGAGGAAGATCAAAGAGGCCATTTCTGGTCTAGTTGTTTACTGTTATTTGAAGAGGTTTTGTAAAATTGCACCATTTAGTTATGTTTGTCATTAAACTCTGTTTCACGCCTACAAATGGAACCTTTATAGTCTATATGTAAGCTATTGTCCGACCAAAAAAATTACCTTCATAAAAGTTGCACATTTCTGTAAATAGAATTAATTTGGCTCATTGTAGAATTTACGTGAATGTATATGATTCATAATGTTATGAAGGAAAGCTTGTAAGAAGGCTTCAGCCAGGTGTTTATCTATCTAATCAGTGTCTTATTTGTATGACTGGTGTCTTCAATTCACAATGAATTATTTCCTTTGAAAAACTGTCCATGGCACCTAATGATGATGTTTCCCTCTTATTTAGATAGCAACCCCTTACACATTCAGAGTTTATGGTTATTAGAGTTGACTAGGAAAAACTCAGCATTTCCACAACACATGCAATTAGAGGCATATGTACTGAAACATTCTTTTATAGCGCCTGTTTAAAGTATTTATTCACTTGCTGTTCACTGTTTTTTTTTGTTTACAAATGTTTGCATTTTTTTTATTAGATCACTTAACTAAATTATTAGGAGATACCCGAGCAGATGTCAAAACGTCTTAAAAATGATTATGAGTGAATGATTGAGACCAGTGCGCGACGCATTATCCCGTGCCCAAATGAAAGATTAATGACTGACAGCTGTAACCTGTAGCCTGCCCTCGATCTTCATCATCACATCCACCGTCACAGACAATTTTCTCAAATAGCCTACGACTTTGTTATTGATTTATGACCTGTAATTCCCTGATAGGGACTGAGAAATACAAAGGGAGAACAAAACCCCATCTAAATAAACATCTAAATAATTATCTAGGTTTTTGAATTTTATGGGTAGTCTCTTTTGCCGAAACAACAGCAACCATCTATAAGTATAAATTTGATTATAGTTTAGTTTAGGCCTTATTGCAAGGGTTCTCAGACTGTGAGACAAATATAATGCGCGCGCAATCAGACAAGGTGAATCTAAAGGCAAAATGTCGCGCAGAGGTAACGGGAAGTTATTGGGAGGTTGTCTTATCATATTGTCCTGCAGGTCTGTGGTTCACGGTGGGGTTAAAGAAACTGTTGATATCTTTGTTTGCTCTCTCCGCAAATCCCTTTCCTTCCTAAAAGAGGATGTGTCCTGCCCAGCAGCGCTACGCTAACCGCCGACTCGCACCCCTGTTTGTTTTTATAGGTTTACAACATTGACCAAAACAGGAACACAAATAATATTGCGACGTCATAAACTGCACGGTTTGGTCTTGTCATTGTGAAAGCAAACACTCGTCCTCGAACTAAAGTGAATTCTTTGTCTTTGGCTATTTTTGTCTGCATTAACCCAGAAATGCCTTCTGCCTGTTTCCGAGTAGGACCTGCTATTGTGCGAAAAATATATTTGCTCAGTCTCCCCAGTATTTAACTTAATTTATCAATAACCCTTTCATTTGAAAGTAAACGTGGATTGGGTTGTGATATAGTATGATAATGGACGATTAATTTAAAACAATGCTGTGATCTTATGGGTGATTGTGTAGGCTACTTCTGAATTAATAAAACAAAGCAAAAAAAGTAAAATTTTCTATTGTTGTTGTTATATGTCGATGTAAACACTGACTTTTAATTTCGTAAAGTAGTATATTTCATGATCGTTGAAATTATGGCATATGGTCAGTTGCATACATGTTCTCCTTTCCTACTTAGTAAAAAACATTCTCTACCTTGCACGGTTATCTAGTTGTCGTTGAAGCTATGGTTCATATTCCTGAGGAGCTTGCAGTATTGACCCTCAGAAAATACCATTGTTTGAGCCTTCACTACTCGGATGACGAGCTGCAGCTGTGTGTAGTGTGAGATGTATGTGAGCCGACTGTGGTGTAGGGGGGGGGGGGGGGGGGGGGGGGGGGGGGGGGAAATGAAATAAAGGGGAGTGAAAAATCTTGTTCCGAACAGCCATTGAGGGTCTTCGGCACTTTTTCGGGTTTTTCCTCTCTCTCTCTGTGGTTGTGTTTGCATGTGTTGATATTGCCTCCATTAGCCTCATTAGATCTGTTTAGCAGCAGATCATGACAAACAAGTTGAACATGATTAGAGCTCACATCTCTCTCACTCTCTCTCTCTTCCACTTTTCCATTCTCCTCATCTCTCTCTATCAGGTGGTGTAATTTAACACAACCTGAAAATCCTAATACTGTTGTGCAACTTATGTTATACTATTGTGCAATTTATGTAAATCTCTTTTTATTAAGAACACTTTGGGATAATACTGGAGGGAGTATTTTATTTTATTTTATTTATTTTTTTAGAAAAAAATACCTTGATTCCTCATGCCACACATTAAATTGATTAAAATTGACAGTAAATACATTTATATTGTTACAGAAGATTTGTATTTCAAAGAAATGTTGTTCTTCAAACTTTGTTCATCAATTCCATACTTGCCACATTTCATTAAGCAGCACCACCATTTTCAACTAGTATTAATAATAAAAAGACTAGTTCTTGGCACCAAATCAGCATATTAGAATGATTTAAGGATCATGTGACACTGAAGACTAGATTAATGGCTTCTGAAAATTCAGCTTTGTCATTAAATAACAATAAAAAAATAAAAATGAAAACAAATGTAATTTTAAATTGTAATCTATGTATGGTGTAGATATTATATATATATAATATATATATATATTATATATATATATATAGACTCTAATATATATTAAATATTATTGTTTTGACATAAGTTTTGATCAAATACACGCAGCCTTTGGTGTAAAATACTCCTTTCAAAAACATTAAAAAATCTTACTGACCCCAACCCGACAGTGTATATATATGGTCCCAGTCTACAATAAATGGCCTATCACTACCTACCTATTTCATAGTGTCCCTTAGCAACCCTGTTAAGGTCTCAGATAGCTTGTTTATTGCGTAATTGTATAAAAGAGGATGGAAAAGCATATGACAATGACATTTTATTAATAGTGGCTATTTTGGATTTTTCAGTGTGAGGTAACTTTTCACACTTCTCTGTAATAGAATAGATCTTTCTAAATAAAATATAGTGAAATATTAATTCATGCCCTTGACACTGCCCATAACATTCATGCCCATGACACTGAAATTCTGTGACTATAACCCGAGCTGTAAATAAATGAGGCTGGAATGTGCTACATGACTCCACTGGACAAATGTGAACAATAACAAAATTTAGTGCTGTGTAATCCTGTATCTAAAGTATAAATCCTAAACGAAATTCCATAAAAGGATTAGTAGAGTGTCACAGAGGAGCCGGTTAAGAGTACCAAAGGTAATTTGTAACCTTAGCAACTACTGGAAATGGGGATTATCACAGCCATGTGGATTGGGCCAGAATGAGGTTGCCCAGGCTTCCTAAATCATCATAAGGAGCCACAGACAGATTTATAAATTCTTATTTATGTAGTGGAAGTAATTCTAGATACTATCAAACCTTGTTATTTTAAAATAATCTTTATTGACTTTTTATTTCATTTAATTAAAAAAAGGGGTATATAAATTCTATAGTTGAAATTTTGAGTGTCGATATATGTTGTTTATAAATAAAGGAAGATATGAACCAGGCTGATAAACATATTTTTTTTAAATAGTAATAATTAATTGCTGTTTTAAAAATGAAATGACATAGAATGACATCTGTTGTATTGCTGAACGTTCTTAAAACAAAAGCTGATCTATTAGTAATTGGATTTATCTGGGTTTTACCAAGCTGTTGTCCAAAGCTTCAGTTCAAAGCAAGAAACTCACAATCTAACGTTTAATCGTGGAGGCATTATCCAGCAAGTTCAACCACTTTCTTGTTGGGACTTCTCAAATGTCTTATTGCTTAATCATGTGGAAGTGACAACAGCCAAACCCTCTCTATCTCTCTCCCTTCTCTCACTCTCTGTCATTCTATTTTGATTTCTTTGTAAGTTTGGGGAAGCTATTAAAGCAACAGTAAAAGGCTTCACAAATGACATTTGCTGACATTCAAGGAAGTGCATTTATCAGCCAAGTACAGTTCACCTTGGTGAATGAAATCCATTTGTGCCCGTGTCTGCCTGGTGGCCTCTCTTTCTCTCATTTGCTCTTTCTTTCTCTCCCTTTCTCTCTCTAAATTGATGCCCAGCAAATGGGGAAATGGCAAGGTGGCGCATGGTGCGGCAGCTGCTCTCAAATGTCACGCTGGAAAATCTTTAATGGGCTAAGTGTAGCCTTTCTGGCCCCAACTTGTCAGGTAATCAGAAATCTCAGTGACTCCTCTCCCTCCCCTATCCTCTTCCCACATTTCCAAGCTCCCCAGGGCCACATCCCAACATTAATTACACGTTATTCTGTTCGGAACTCCACCGCCATGAAACAGATAGACTGCTTTTAAAAGTCAAGACACTGGAGGAAAAATCCAGTCTTCACTGCTTGGTTATACATTTATTATCTACAGGGAAGCATATCGTATTCTTCACTTGTTTCAAAGACTTGTGCCATAACTGTGAAGAAAATCAGGACAAGAGGACACTATTTTTTAAACTCATATATGTACTTACTGCAGCACTGTGCACATTACACATTACACATCTTCTATAGTAGACAATACAATTCTTGAGCAAGGATTTCTGATTTAATGACAAATTGTATTTTTAATTGCAGTTTGCCTGACTTTATATTTGTAGTTGTCAAATTTAATCTGTTATGTGATTCATGATTGTATAAACACTGGATACAAACAATAAACAAGAGTATGTTCAACATTATTATTGTTGATGCGATTTTTATGAGAATATTTATCAATACTTTCAAAAAAGAGAATGCTTTCACAAAGTACAAGACACCATTTAAACCCCATCTAGTTAATTTTGTATTTTGGCCCATCTACAATCAAAATTGTTTAGCTTTTCATGTTTTGAGTATGATTGTGTGACATTTCTTGTTGAATAAAGCAAATATAGTATAAATCGAATGTAATGTCATTTTTTAAAAACGTTTCAGCTAAATAATTAAAGGATACCTTTAATTTCTTCCCTGTAAGTCCACTAAAATGCCTCTACTCCAAGCCTATATAGCTGGAAATTGTGATGGTGCAAACGAAATTAGCCTAGCATTAGCATGATATTAGCATATACACTAGTGTTGTATTAAAGGGATCATATGATGCGATTTCAAGTTTTCCTTTCCTTTCTTTTTTTTTGGTGCATAAAGAAGATCTGTAAGGTTTGCAAAGACTAAAGTCTCAAATCCAAAGAGATATTCTTTCTAAAAGTTAAGAGTCAGCCACACCTACCTAAAACAGCTTTTTCTAACACGCCCCCACATGTCTACATCACGATGTGGAAAGATTTGCTTAATGCCACCCAAATGTTCACGCAAAGAAAGAAGGTGAAACTTTGATTCTCGCTATAGTATTGTTGTTGCCGTGTGTTTCGTTGTGAAAGCGAAACTACTTTGTTTGCCCTTCCAAAAATGAGGACGATATCCCCTTCGTCATGCCTGGAGCTGATCCGTGTTGGTCGCTGAGGAAATACATCAGCTTTGTGCTGTGGATCGCCGGATCGGCTTTTCACCGTGGACGAAGCGGAGTCCACCACGGGGTCAATCCCTCCGGCCCGCGGCTTCATCGAAGCCGCTACATCTAGCTGCCGGCCCCTTCCCGGGCCTCACTCTATAGCCCGCCGTGTGTGACGCTGTGTGTTTTCGTTGTGAAAAGAAACTACTTTGTTTTGCCTTCCAAAAGAGTACACATTGTATTTACAACACTGTGCCCAAGCAGATCGACCCACATATATTGATGTGTGCAGCACATTTTATGGAAGACTGTTTTCTGATCCTGGTAGAGTAGACTACAATGTTGGCTGTTCTGACTCACAGACTGTAATTACGTTTTTTATATTTAAATAATTTGCAAATGATGATTCAAACGCGAATTTTGAGCAGTGTAAAGTAGCGCTTGTTTGTCATTTCTCCGATCACAAATGCAGACATGGTTTTATATTTACACGGCGCGATGCAATGTAACGGGTAAAAAGACAGTATAAGTCATTATAATCAGTAATTATGTCCCCACTGGACGCAACAAATGCCTTGTTTATAATGGGTTTTATTGGTTTTGTCTCGTCGCACAGTATCACAGTGTGTTAAGGGGCGTAACATTTCCGTCCACGCTTGAGGTATTCGGCCAATCACAACGCACTGTATAGCTGGCCAATCAAAGCACACCTCACTTTTCAGAACAATGAGCTTTGTAAAAAATCGACGCGTTTCAGAAAAGTGGGGCAAAGAGGAGAAACAATAATGTACATTATGTGGAAAATTATGTGTTTTTTAACCTTAAACCGCATAACACATTTCCTTACACCAAATACACACATAATGTTCTTTTTCGCAACATCATATGACCATTAAGGTCATGAAAAGGCAATGCGGAGCAGTCACCACTCCTTAAGATGCTTTTGTCTTGCTCAATAGCCAGGTCAGGACAGGCACTGTACAGACACATCAAGTCACTGTTGAAAGAGCTAGAGAGAAGAGCTTTGCCATTGCTGAGCCACCAAACCTCCAGCCCCATTCAGCAGAGTTAATAACTTATTGTGAAGAATTCTTGCAGCACTGATGAATGATAATATTTATATATGCGTATGTAAGAGGACGATATAGGACAATGTTGGAGTACATGATTTAAAATCATGTGTTAATCTGGCTTTAATTTCATATTCCAACTAGTTGTGAACTCACTTTAGCTTTTTAGCTGTTCAATTCTTAACATTAGTAGGCAAAACTGTGCTGTGCATTTTCAAGTTTCTTAGTCTCTCCATTGAGGATCAGAACATGTAATCATGAGGGCATAGCATGGAAACAGAGGCTTCTGAATGAAGCTGACTTTTTGTGTCAGAAATCTTTCCACAGTAATAACTCTATTTCCTGCACATTCAGGTACAAGATGGCTGATTAAGTTTCTCCTAAAGGCCATCTGGGTGTTAGTCCTGGAGCTGTGCCTCTTATTCTCAACCTCAAGGTGGTGCTGATGGGGAGAAAGGTGGTACTGTATTGTGAGTACTGTAAATATGCACAATAGAAGAGTGAGTACAAGATTTTGAGAGCGCAGACACACATATAATGTATTGTTGGAGAGATTTTTATAGTGATTGGATGTCAGAGATGCACAGCAAAATTCAGACGCACTCAGGTTGAGGGATCAAAAAGTGAAAAGATTGTTGTCAGTTTCACAACGGCTGTGTAACACACACCCACACAAAAGACACTGTCACCGAGGGAGTGGACAGGCTATTTGCATATGTACAAGCTACTCTCAGCAGTGGATGTCCACACATCTCCACTGGCAGCCTGTCTGAAAAGTGCTTTTCCGTGTTGGAAAAAAATAAGAATGATTTTATACCTTTCAATAAACTCCCTTGACAAAGAGCTACTGCTGACAGAGCACTGTGTCTGAAAATCTCTTGCTGTTATGATATCATGCCATGAAAATAAACTGCCATGGAGTCACTGCCTTATCAGTGCACACCTCTGAATAAACCGTGTGCCTGGGACAAAGCACAATCTACATTACAGAACAGTGTAATGATTGTGCATTATCATTGCAGTTAACTCTGTGCTACTTTTGAATGTTTTTTTAATCATAACTAATTAATTTAATACCAACCAAACAAGCAAGACAAAAAAAAAAAAACCCCAGCCGCAAAATGGGGGGGGTGGAGAACAGCAGCAAGATAAGATTTCTATGAAATAATTTGCGTTAATTGTGTCAGTGACTGTAACACTTCACTGCCATCAAGGCTGCCTTGCTTTAAACGAGAGGACATGCAGTAATCATTGTTCTTTAATTTTACTTCAAGGAGCACATAATTAATTCCTCATCTTGAACTTGGAGGGAAAAGCGGAATTCATTTAGAGCCACGCAAGATAATGTGAAATCCCCTACTGTGGTCTGATGATGTAGGGCAGTGCTGTGCTGTTGCCATCCTGCCGTTCCAAAGCAGATGCTGCAACAGCAACATTATGGAATTATCATTTCTATTTCACTTTAAGAGTACTTCATGCAGCCAAAAAAAAAAAAAGTGTCATCTGATAATGCATTGGCTGGGGCACGAATAATTAGGAATATTTAACAAATAAACTGCATGATGCAGACATGTCATGTATTGGTTATTATATTATATATATATATACACAATTCCATTTGAAAAGAACAGCATTTATTTGAAATATCATCTTTATAAATTTTCTTTACTGTCAAATAAATGTCTTTATTTGCTTAATAAAAGTATTTCTTTCTTTTTTCTTTTCTTTTTTAAATCTAATTTTACTGCAAACTGTTTGGTTTTCAAAAACATATTTTAAAGCGCAAAATGTTTTTAGCATTGATAATAATCATAAATATTTCTTGAGCAGCAAATCAGCATATTACATGATTTCTGAAGGATCATGTGTACACTTAATACTGAAATAATGGCTTGAAAATAATGAATAATGAATAATGAAAATTCAGGGGGGTGAAAAGGGCTTGTTTTGGCCATTAACAGGAATAAATTAACAATTTTCATTCCAAATATATGAAAATTGAAAGCCGTCTTTTATATTTTACTGTATTTGTTCCAATAATGCAGCCGTGGCAATTTCATTTGGACCTTTCTGAATAACTGAAACAATAGGTTAAAAAAGAGACAGCAAGTGGAAACTACCACATTAGAAAGTCCCGTACAGGGATATCCTGTCTTTCTCACACACAACTGATAGGCTGCAGATAAATTATAGTGTAGAGACAGTGACACAAGAATGAATGCTGTCAGTTATACAACACCAAGATCAAAGGTTTATCAGGGTAATAGTCAGTACAAATCTTCATTTTTGCCTTGAAAGATAATGAGGATGAAGATGCAGGTGTTTAAAAAACATTAACACCTTCATTGTCTCCTAAATTTGCTGGCGATTTTGTTACACATCAGATAACTTGTGAATCTGTCGTGAACACAGCTTACTGACTCCTACAATGTTAAACTGTTGAATTATGTGCAAAAATGGCATTTGAAAATCTTCTTTTATGACACAGAAAAACGCTTTGTGCTTAATCTGACTTGGAATGCGAGGTGTTAGAAATGACAACACAGCTGAGCTACACACACTCACTCACACACACACACACACACACACACTGTAATCACAATAAGTTCCCGGGCATATCCACCGCAGTTTCCTGTGATAGCTGTTAATCTGAATCACACAAACCAAGTCCAGACGAGTGTGTGCATGTGTGTGTTTACAAAAGTTGATCTGAACCTGTGCACAAATTTGAGTTCCAAGTGTGTCAGGGTTTCATTGATATTTTTGACATACACATGTGCCCTGAATTGAAGAATAGAAGAAGCCTTGTGTTTGTGTGTGCATATGCACCCTAAATAAGAAGCCAACATGCCTGGGCAAAGGAATTGGGTGTTCTGCTTTTAGCATCTCTGAATGCACAAAGGCTAAGGATTGAGTTTCATCTGTCTCAAGTTTACACAGACACTAATGAGCAGGCATGAAATTGGCCTCTGCGATTACCTTTTATACCCATAGCCTGTTGAAGCAAGGCCTGAGGGCCTGCCTGGAGCCTGACTGCCATTGAACTTCATCACAGGGAGACATTATTAATACAAATGATAATCTGACAACCTGGCATTTTAGTTGAGATCAACAAGAAGGTTCAAGCCCTCTGTAACATGATAAACATTTCTATCGGCATGTAACCAGCACATAACATCACTGCTATCATTTTCTCCACTAATGATGGAGCGCGCATTGATGCCCACAGGCCGATTGTGTAAATGAAACAGAAAACGTACAAATTACATTGTCAGTTCAAATTTAAGCAGGTAATGCAGCCCATTCATTGCACCGGCCCGCGGTCCCTCTAGTTATCTGTGACAGAACGACACGCCTGCTGGAGGGGGAAAAAAGCGACAGGCAGCAGCAGCGCCTCGAGTGCACCAGAGAGGAGACGCGCTACGACATGAAAAATGAATAGTCTCTAACTGGTAAATTTACGTAGGAAAGAGGCCGTGTCGAAGGCCAGTTGCTGTTCTAATTAAACTGTTACAACTCTCAGAATTGGCGTGCTCGTCACCGGCGTTCTCCGTGGGCGTGGCACCTGTCTTTGCCCACCTCTCGCATCTTCAGACTGTTTGAAAATCAATTATCTCAACAAACCAGCTGTAAGGACTGCGTGCCAGCCACTTAGTCCTGAAGTGAATACCTTATTTGAAATTCATTACGGCACGGAGGAATGGACGTCTCTGGCATTTATTTATTTATTTACATTATTTATTGCTGTTCTTAAACAATACACAATCTCATTTTCATGTTCTCTTAAAGGGGTCATAGGATGCTACATGCACATTTACTAGTTGTTTGAACTGAAATGTGTGTTGGTAGGGTACACAACCACCCTATAATGATAAAAATCCACCCAGTGTTTTTTTTTATCTTGTTAAATGTTTTCCCTTTCTCATATCGAGCCGATCTCAGATGCCTGTCTTGTGTGACGTCACACAGACAGGCCTCCTCCCACGATAGTTGGATTGACAGTAGCGTTTCAGCACAGACTGGATTGGTGTCTTACCTTAGACCCGCCCTGAGTGAGCTGTCATCAGTCCGCCATTATTTCACAGCTGGAGCAGATTTAGACAAGAATGACTCCTAAGCGATTGAGATGTTCTGTTGTTGGATGTAATAATGAACACAGCACTCGTCATTTACTCCCGACATCTGAGCCGCTGAACTCGCAGTGGATTAAATTTTTCTGAAGGTAATGCACCCCCGATCTACATAAATGCGTTTATGTTCACGCGAATCATTCATGATCCTCATCTACAGAAGAAGTGAGTATAATGTTTTGTAATGAATCTTTGCAAATCGCCTTTCCTAATAATGTGCTAATCATGATGAATCTGGCTAAAGTAAACAGTCTCTCTGAGAGCAGCTCGGAAAAGAGGGGCGGGGTTAGCAGAGCTCATTAACATTTAAAGGAAAATGCTACAAAAACGGCTTGATCTGAAAAGAGCTGTTTTTGACAGGGTAAAAAAGGTGTTACCATTGAGAAATTTTAACCAAACTGTGTTACAGACTTTTCATTAAGACCCTAAAGAATCATATCAACGTTTGGAAATGGGCATCCTATGACCCCTTTAACCTCCATGACTATTACATGATTTCACCCAGCTCACCTCCGTCATCGCCTCTGTCTGCATATTGTGGTGGTGAAATACCGGCTCTTTTTATTTATTTATTACATGCAAATCAAAGCACTCTTGGAGGTGCTCTCCCGTTTTGCTTAAATATTGATGGTACGGTGCAGCCTGCGTGTTTGTTTGTGCCGGGGGGAGGGCGCTGAGGGGGGTGGACTGCTCAAAACATTATCTTTGCACCATCAGATTGACCTAGCATAAGAACCCGCTGCACATTTTGATGACATCCTTTTCTGTCACCTCTCTTGCAGGGTAGATGACAGGCCAGGGATGAGCTTCAAACAGCGGCATGTATATGCGTATGTATGTAACAGGCCTGTGGAGTGTTTGTGTGTCAAGGACGTTAGCGGGGTGGACAGCTGATGGACACCAGCGTGGAGGAGATGTGATAGTGAGTTGATGCAATGTCACTCGCACTCAGATTTAACCTGAGCGCTCCCTCCCTCTCTTTCCCAGTCCGTCCCATGCCTGGGTTCCTCTCTCTACAACTGCTTTCTCCCTATCACACTCCATTCCACACCCCCTGCTATATCTCTGTCTCTCACGATGTTCGTTCCTAGTCTTGCTTTCCTTAAGCCCTTCACACAGGATCAGGTCGCAGGCGTGAAGTGGGGGGCAGAGAGAAAACGAGAGAGAGCCAGAGAGCGCTTTATCAGCAAGTCTGCTTGATGGGGTTGTCAGCCGTGAGTCAAGAAGGGTCACCGTGGTGACAGGAGGTGTCACTTCCCTGCATCGCTGCCTTTTGTGCCACCAGCTGCAGTCTTGAGCACGCTTTTCACAGACCTGGCTGGAGCTGTGCGCACAACATGTGTGTGTGCAGCGTGTGATCGAGATACTACTACTTTTTCCATTTATTCCTCTGTCAGTGAAGTGAGGCTCTGCTGTAAATGTGGTGTGCATAGCAATAGTGTCCTGCGTTTTCTACAATTATTGTTCTTCATTGAGACTGAAGGTTACAGTACCACATAACATTAGACTAAGCATACACACGCATTTGTAGAAAGTATTTCTTTTAAATATTAATCCATGATTAGATCGTATGCATTCTTTAGCTTGCAGTGTATGTGATGGCAACACGCCTTTCAGAAAATGCTGGATATATAGCAGAATGAAGTGTAAGGCTGAGCTACTGTGAGTTTTCATTTTTAATTTCTGTTATTTTAAATTCTTCAGATTAGTTTTGTTTTGTTACAGTAGTTGCCACACTATTTTTTTTTTAGAGTTTTAGAGTTTTTACTTTTTCTATTTTAGGGCTGCCAATGTTCTATAATATATTTTATAATATACCATGTATCAAAACTAAAATTAATTTGTTTCAATATGTTTAGTGTGTTTGTGTGTTTTTTTTTTTTTGGGAACCATGAAGATATATTTGTAGTTTAGCGTCAGTTATTTCCAGCTGTGTTATTTATTCATTCATTAATTTTCAGTTAACAAACATGTTTTTAATTTGTTTTTCGTGTTTGTTACAAGGATAACAGAAAATAAAAATTCTGTCATCATTTAGTCACCTTAATGTTATTTCAAACCTGTATGGCTTTCTTTGTTCTGTGAAACACAAAATAACATATTTTGAAAAAATTCAAAACTTTGGAATAGCCTGTCAAACTATCTAAGATTTATTGAGACAGAGGTGGAATTCAAACCTAAATTTATTATTATTTATTTGAATTGGCTTATAAATGAAATGTAATATTTTAAATATAAATATTTGACCCATTAACACCATTATTGTATTTCTGATTGTTTTGATATTTTGATGTATGTTTGATGTATGTTTGATGATGATGTACAGCACATTTATCAACTGTAGTGTTGTTTTTATTAGTGATCTACAAATAAAATGATTGATTGAGTATTGTTTTGGACCCCTCTGACTTTCATTGTAGTGACAAAAACAGAAACATTCTTCAAAATAACTTATTTTGTGCCCTGCAGAATTAAGAAAGTCATTTGGAAAGACATGAGGGTGCGTAAAATATGACAGAATTTGTATTTTTGGTTAAACTATCCCTTTAACAATAACACTGGTGTAAGGTGCACCTAGAGTGTATGTGTACAGTGTTGTTGCAGTCCATTGCGCATTCGCAGTACAGTAATGTAAAATTAAGTAAAGGTGTTCTCTCATTCAGCCTCAGGCTAGGAGCTCACAGGAAATCAAAAAGCAGAGCAGAAGGAAAATGGGGTCAAATTGCCTTTCAGCGGCATAATCTTCAAATCGTTGGGAAATTACCTCAGGAGTGAGCGCAAGCAATTTGTTTTTATTCTGAGTAGTGGGATGAGAAGGCCACTTGAATTACTTAATTTCAGAATTTGACGAACACACAGACATGCTATGCACCATGTGTGCTCAGCACCACTGAAAGGGAGTTGTTTACATGCAAAAAGAGAATGGGAGCTGCAATCGATGGCCAGGCCATTACAGGATATGCTTAAATGTGGCAGAAACGTTTTAGCAATTTGCCAGAGTCCAGATTCTGCAGAAGGAATTATTTGATCAATATCATTGCTGGCTAATAGACAAGAGTAAATTATATGATCAATGCTGCTGTCCTGTGTGTGCAGAACAGTGATATACCTTTGTACACTCTTTGTCCTTGAGCATGCTTGTGCATGTATGTGGCCAGTGCTTGTATTATTTCTTAATGTACCTCTCTAGGCATATTGTGCCTTAAATATACATTAGAGTCGATATCTTGATGTTACGATTTCTATTACTACATTCCATATTCAGGAAATTAATCTATCTATCTATCTATCTATCTATCTATACAACTATTTTTTACAGTTGTTTTAACTGTATGTTGAATTTTTAAAATGTTGAATTCATTGCATTGTGTTTTAAGGTTAATGGAAATGTCTGTAAAATGTTTAGATAATGTAGTAATGTAGTTTTTGTAGTTTTTATTTTAGGTATATTTTTCAGTAGATTAGTATTATTTTGGACCCCACTGACTTTCATTGTACAGACAAAAAGGAAACATTCTTTAAAATATCTCCTTTTGTGCTTCACAGAAGTAAGGATGTCACACAGGTTTGGAAAGACATGAGGGTAAGTAAATGAAACTGTAAACTATCCCCTTAAATGCCTCATTTATTCATTAAGTACTATTTACTATACAGGCCATGTTGTACTGAATTTGTTTACAGGTTAAACTTTGATACTGCAATTTCTTTATTTCCATTACTATATTCAGTAACATCTCAGTTACGTATATAACCCTCGTTCCCTGAAGGAGGGACCGGAGATGTCACGTCGGATGACCGACGCATTGGGATCTCGCTTAGAGAGACCAACCCACTTCGAGTGTAAACTAAAACGAGCCAATGCACATTGGCAGGCGATTATTGCATCCAGCTGCCGCTGATCACTGCGTGAGCATAAAAAGGCAGCCGGTGCAACACATACCAGGTTCCCTTTCGGTCGGTCACTCTCGACGTCATGTCGGTGACCGACAAATTGGGATCCCTACCAAAGCGCTATGGATGCTGCCCCTTCCAGTGTCCTATGCAAATCTCCTGCGCCCCCTGGGGTAAAGTCCAGGCCTCGCAGCAGAAAGGCCAGTCACTGTTGTTTTAGCACTACCCACTCAGTGAGATTGGATAACACTGGGAAAACGTACCCGTTCCACTTGGAACAGGAACGTTGTGGAAGCCCCATCCTTCCCGAAGGAGGTTTCAGAAGCACTTACACATATGAACATCCGTTTAGGTGCATATGGAAAATTAGAGGTAATTGTAACCCTCTTGGAAACAGCAGGAAGTTTGCCGGGGAAACACGGGCTCTGAGGCAATACCCTGGACTTTACACATATGGGATCCACTTAGGCTTGGGTCTGCCTCCTCCAGGGGCAGCGCTAGCAGGTTCACTACCTGATCCCTGAAAGGGGTAGTAGGAACCTTGGGTACATAGCGCCGAGCCTCAGGATTACCTGGGATTTAGCCGCCCAAACTCTAGGCATTATCGACTTTTAAGTTGGAGTAGACAGCCTTTCGCTCAACCCTTGCGCAGAAAGGAAAGCACGACCTGATCTTCTTGTTGAGAAGACCCCACTCGACAACAGGTTCCACTTCAAGGCCTACTTTGTCTCGTATACGGTGCTCTCGTTGACTGATGTTTCAACACCTCCCTGGGGTAAGGTCACCTAGAAACCCTCCGCGTCCCTTCAGGGACCAGACAGAAGTTTCCATAGATCCACGCAGAGTGCACAGGGCCCCGTCTCTTAGGCAGTAGATCCTCCTCAGAGGATCGGCTAAGGATGTGGCTGTCACAAGTAGCGTTAGTTCCGGGAACCAGGTCCGAGTGGGACTATAAGGCGCCACGAGCAGGTCCTGCTCCTCGTCCTCGCTGATCTTGCACAGTGTCAGTGCCAGTTGTGTGCCAGTGCGTCCGTGCTGAGTGTTCCCTCTGTCAGGGAGTAGAACAACTGGCAGTGGGAGGTTTCTGGAGAGGCAAGCAGGTCTACCTGAGTGGCTCCGAAACTTCTCCAAATCAGCTGGACCATCTGGGAATGGAGTCGCCATTCTCCCGGGAGTGCAGCTCGGGACAGCTCGTCGGCCGTAGAGTTGAGCAGACCCGGAATGTGAATGGCACGAAGTGACCTCAGAACATTCCGAATCCAAAGGAGGAGGTGGCGGGTGAGTTGCGACATGCAATGGGAGCGCAGACCACACAACAATTCGGGTGTGTCTGTTCAACCAGGCACTGCTTGCTCGTAGCACCCTTTGAGATGGTTCAAGGCAAGGCGCACCGCTAACAATGCTGATTAGTCGGGGGAAGTCGTGGCCTAATGGTTAGAGAGTCGGACTCCTAACCCAAAGGTTGCGGGTTTGAGTCTTGTACTGGCAGGGATTGTAGGTGGGTGGAGTGAATATCCAGTGCTCTCTATCCTCCCTCAATGCCACTACTGAGGTGAAACCCTTGAGCAAGGCAACGTACCCCCAACTGCTCCCCGGGCGCTGCCCACTGCTCCTGGTGTGTGTGCCGGTGTGTGTTTTCACTGCTGTGTGTGTGCACTTTGGATGGGTAAATGCAGAGCATTAATTCCGAGTGTGGGTCACCATACTTTGCCACATGTCACTTCACTTCACTTCACACTTCACTAACAACTGGCAATTATTGCAGTTGGGGCCGTCCATACCCCGACACTGCGTGCCCGTTGTATGGGCCCCACATGTGGCTTAAACCTGTAATGCTTAAAACTGTAATGCCTGGAGACCTGTACTAGGGGCACCCCTGCCCAAAGAAATGCAAGGTCTGACAAAGAAACGCAAGGTCTGACCACGGGGTGAAGGTTTGGCGACAGGCCGGTGTAACTTGGACCCGGTGAGTGCCGGGCTGCCACGTCCACCTCGGGACTCGGCCATGAAGCCAGTGCTGAAGCGGTCTCATATGAATCGGCGAAGAAAGTGATCCTCATCCGGTATAGTTTGCTCTTTTCCCAGTTGACCCGAAGACCCAACTGGCTGAGGTGCCTGAGCACCAGGTCTCTGTGCACGCACAACTTGATCCCGAGACTGTGCTAGTTTGAGCCAATCGCTGAGATAGTTGAGGATGCAAACACCTTGCTCTCTCAGAGGAACAAGAGCCCCCTCCGCAACTTTCATGAAGACACGGGGAGACAGGGACAGCCCGAAGGGCAGGACCTTGTACTGATATGCACGTCCTTCGAACTCGTCAACATCTTGAATAGTAACCGATGAAGGGCCCGTTTCAAGACACGATTCCAAGATTGGTCGTAACCCACCGCCTTTCTTGGGTACAATGAAGTAAGGGCTGTAAAACCCTGTCCTCATATATTTGCTGGAGGGACTGGCTCTATCGCATCCTTCACCAGTAGGACTGCGATCTCCGCACGCAAGACAGGAGCATCGGCCGCCTTCACTGCCGTGAAGTGGATGCCACTGAACTTGGGGGGACGCCGGGATAACTGAATCGCGTAGCCGAGGCTGATGGTCCAGAGAAGCCAGCGAGACAGGCTGGGTAGCGCTAGCCATGCACCCAGATACCGTGCAAGCGGGACCAGCGGAACCACTGCCGTACCCACAGTGGGGCAGCGAGGTGGAACACAGGGACCCAACTCGGGCGGCTTGTGAGCGGACCGAAGAGGGGTCTGAGTGTGCAGTGCAACAGTTTGGCAGAGGATGCGTGAGTAGGGCCTTTGTTGACGCTCTCGAACCACCCACTGCTGCCTGCTGGCGATGGAGGAGGATCAGTGTGGTCTGGTGTTGTTCCGTCCACGACTCTCCGTGCCCTCCTGGGACCCAGGGACAGAGAAAACTGCTCTCTTGTCAAGATGTTTCAGATTCTGCACCCAGCCCTCCTCTGGGGGAGGGAGAGGTGCATTCACCATCCCCCAAAGAGCAGCTTCTTCCCTCTCTGGGTTGCCCGTCCCGGGGCCTCTTGCTCTTTCACTGTCACAGCCTGGTTTGACGGGGGCCTGGACAGCGTGAGCCACCCCGAGAAACCAATCGTCCAACCTCGAGGGCTCGAGACGCGTTGAAAGCTGTGGAGGTTTACACTCGAGCCCTACCCTCTCAGTGGCCCGGGAAAGCATAGCCGACATCTCTGGATCCGATTCAGGCCTTGCCACCGTCCCGAAGGGTGGCAGCGCAGCCGAATCTTCCTCTCCAGAGAGCTCTCCCTTCGATGCAGTGATCGACATCCGTCGGGAGGAGCACCGAGTGATACACTCTTTGAAGAGGGCCCAGCGCGTTCTTTTGGCGGCTCAACTGGTTGCAAAGCGCTAGAGGAGCGATGGCCCCCGAGGGTTGTTGTCTGAGGGGTTTGCCACCACTGTAACCCTCAGAGCTCCCATGCTACTGCCCCAAGTAGGCCTCACCTGGCTGCCGCCAGGACGAACACTAGATCGCGGCAGAGGCAACGGAGCTCCACCCCCCTGGAGGAAGCGGAGCCTGGCCCGCAGCTCCAAGATGGTCATCTTCCCGCAATGGGAACATGACTCATCCACAAGCACTGCCTCAGTATGCTCAAAGCCCAGGCACGAGATGCAGCGATCGTGACCATCACCCGGTGCCAGGTAATGAACACATTCAGAAACGCACTGGTGAAACGGCATCTTTAAAAGGACGAACCGTCGTCTTTACAAAGATGCACCCGTGTAAGCTCTTTTAGAGAAATGTCTCTTTCAGACACCACACATGCCTTTAGGTGCTGAGACGCACAGGGGAAATGGCCGCTTGCAGCATGACAGGGACAACACAGGAACGACCACCGCTGAAGCGCCGTCCGCCAACACAAGAAGCTCGCTAGAGCGCGCTAGACTCGTCACACACAAAGCAGTTTGGTAGGAGCAGAACGATGTTGTCGCTCGGCTCCGAAGCGAAAAGCTGGTATGCGTTGCACCGGCTGCCTTTTTATACTCACGCTGTGATCAGCAACAGCTGGATGCAATTATCGCTTGCCAATGTGCATTGGCTCATTTAGTTTACACTCGAAATGGATTGATCTCTCGAAGCGAGATCTCAATTCGTCGGTCACTGACGTGATGTCGAGAGTGACCGACTGAAAGGGAACAAGGAAATTATTATCTTAACTCTAAATATTAAGCTCTGTACAAACTTGAGAAATGTTATGATGGCATGTTAACTTTCGCCTGTCTACAATATTTGTGTTTTACGTGTCTCGTCCGTGGTTAGTACACAGGAGTATGTTCATTGATCTGAGATGACATGTTTTTTTTTTTTTTTTTTTGTTTTTTTTTTTTTTTTTTTTTTTTTTTTTTGTTTTTTTTTTTTTTTTTTTTTTTTTTTTTTTTTTTTTTTAGAAAAGTTGTTTTTTGTTTTTTTTTTAAAAAAAAAAAAAAAAAAAAGGGACCTTTAAATCTTTG
This sequence comes from Sinocyclocheilus anophthalmus, assembly GCA_018155175.1. NCBI lineage: Eukaryota > Metazoa > Chordata > Actinopteri > Cypriniformes > Cyprinidae > Sinocyclocheilus > Sinocyclocheilus anophthalmus. The sequence goes on along the minus strand of JADLZN010005495.1, from coordinate 116,714 downwards.
CAAACAAACGCAGTGATGCAACTCTGTCTGAAGTGTGCGTGGCGCTTCGAGACATCACTCTCCGGCAATGAGTGATCCTGTTTTGCTCTGTCTTCAGGACAGAGGGAACGCTGAGGTCTTTTCATTAGATGATGTCATTCTTTCTTTTGTTCTTTCTTTCGAGTTAAATTTATTTTTCTGATTGTTCACTTCTCATTTTCGTCACATGACAAAGCATGGTGTGATTGCTAATGCTAAGCAAGTGAGACGAGAGAGAGAGCAGGGAGGGTGGGTGAGGTAGCAGGAGGGAGGGTGCAAGTGGGAGAGTGACACAAAGAGAGCTTGTCATACTTGCTTAAGGATGAAATATTAAGTGTGCAGCCAGGTTGTAATTTTCTCCAGCAAGTGCAGAAAGGGTTTGGGGAAGGAATCACACCATGACTTTCCCTTTTATTCTCCTAAGATGCATATTACTATTTAAACAGGATTATTTTAATTACAGGTGCAATAAAACCAGAGCTGTTTAAAATCCAGTGTTCTACTTCTAATACACAGAATAATTAATCGATAAACACTGTGCCGCTCTGTCTAAACAAAGGACGTTTGACATTTACCTGGAAAGTGAGTTGCACTTTATAGAAATCTTTGTCACAATCCAAATAATAATAATGTGCAATTAATTAAAAAACTTCAGGTAAACAATGTAATCAACCATATGCCATTTATTTAATTTTATGATAAATGTCCATATATTTCTGCAATTTAGACAAACTCTTGAAATAATATGTTTCATGCAGTGTGCTATTGCTTACTGGAGTGGACTCTGTATCTGTGTGTGCTTGCATGTGTGTGTGTGCGTGATATTCTACCTTTCCGTGGCAGGAGTGTGTGTGGAACTTTTTCCTGATGTGATACAGAGGGACAGGTGAGGGTTTCATCTCGCTTTCAGTGTATGTCTGGTCGCTGGCTCATCTCACTGTCTGTGTCTCTCTCACTGTCCTGGGAATATACCCTTTTCTGACCCCCTTTCTTCATCCTCAAAACACAAACACATACATTCATTTTTCTGTCATATTGGGGACTTTCTACTTCTATTGTTTTTATACTGAGGTAACAACTATTTATATCTTCATATTTGTGAGAACATTCATGAGAACTTACTTTATCACTGGGCAATTATGTAATTTTTGTCATAATTTGTGTAATAAATTATATAAATTATTTTCACACAATAAATATCAAATTGATTTGTGTTTACTTCAGTCTTTGCTTTGATCATTTTAAAGATGGATTTTCGTGTTTTAACACTAAAAGTCTGGGTCTGGGACAAAGCTAAGACAACAAAATGTATGCATAAAAGACAAAAATACATTTCCAAAACAATTTTAATGCACCCTTCATATAACAAAAAGATTTCCATATAATCTTCTTGTAAATTACATTTGATATAAAACAATTACAAAACTTAACAATTACTTAGAAAAGTTTGCTTTCCTTTCATGCTATTTCATAGATTTATGGTACTGAAATAATGATACAATGTATGACATATTGTAGTGATTACAACAAAGTTATTTAATAAAATAAATGTTAACATTATTAAGAAACTACTGAGCATGATAAAATACACCAAAATGTACCAAATTCTCACTAATTATATAAAAGGTTACCCCGACTTGCTCAAGACAGTCAGCCTTTGCGGTTTCTTTACATTTAAGAAATACAACACTGCTAAAGCTAGGTGTGTTTCAGACATGTTCTGTAAGGTGTGATTTATGAGATTACGCATTGGCCTGATTTCTGTGCATGCCATGCAAACGATCCCTGGCTGTAGAGATTTGTTTCATGATGATGATTATTGTAAGACAATCAAACATGATCCTTTTTTTGTAATCTTGTTTTACGGTAGATTCATCAAAATTATTTTGTGTCTTATTCAATCAAGGAACAATGCTGTCATAAATTCATGACACACCTTATAATATTGCTCTAGAGCTCCTTTATGTGCAATTAATGTTTGTAGATGTAAAACAAAATAAATGACAGTAAAATATTGCAGTCCATTTCCCAGGTCAAGCTGTATGATGCAAAATGTGTGTGTGTGTGCTAGATCTCCAAAGGGGATGGTAGAGGAGTGAGCCAGGGTGATAGAAGAGTTAATAGGATGAGTAGGGTTAAGGAGGTGTGTGTCTGTGTGTGTCTCTCTCTCTCTCTCTCTCTGTGTGTGTGTGTGTGTGGTTCAGCTTAGCACCACTGATTAAATCAACTTCATTTCTCATTCTGTGGAGAGCTATAGGTTATCCTCACCCATCAGTGAGGCTGATAATCACAACACAGGATGGAGAATGAAGACAGGACATTTGTACATTAAAATCAAACTATTCACATATGAGTTTTTTTTTTGTGGAATCATGTCAATGAGCCTAACATAATTCAAGCATTATAATCACTCGATTTTCCCAACACAGCTCACCTACCATTAATCAAAATTGATGAGCGATGCTTTAAATTAATCTCAAAGCCATTTAGATCTGAACATCATTGTGTGACGCAAAAAGAGAGAACTTAAATGCATAATACAGACTTTGCTACGTGTGAATATGGAAAGTGTTATAAAAGAGGTGAGAGTAAAAGGAAAATCTTATCGTCCCTCAATCTTTCCCTTGCGTGGATTGCTCCTGTCCCCACGTGCGGTCTTCTTCTGTCTTCAGTGCTGATGAAATATCGCTATTGTTTATGCTGAAGATTAGAATGAAATTGGGCTGAATCTGGTTGTTCTGAGGAGATGGAGATAAGGCAGAGGATTTGTATGGGGCCGTGTGCGGGACCCTCTTATCGGGGCCCCTGCCACAGGCACCATATGAAGTTGTTCATGCTAATTAGCCCTGGCAGGAGCCCAGCCCTCACTATGATGGCAATTCAGCGAGGCCCCCACACCAACACTCATAAATACACATCCTGTTCATTATCATGACTTTTATCCTTTTTCCTTTCCATGACATGATAAGAAATGTAATTACAAAAATTTAGTCTGGATAAACAAATAGTTTTCATCAGTGCCGTTTTTGAAAGAGACTGCCTGACACTTATTTCACCAAGACATTCCACAGCTTAATGCACATTCACCCAAAACTGAGAGTATGAAATAATGTTTGCTTGGGTCTTTGATGAAGAAGGATTCCTTTGATGACACTGTATTTGTAACACATGAATTGATTAAACGTCTTCAGATGATTTCTCTGTTGCCATGAGACACAGGTGTTGTTTCTTAGTCTCAGAGAAACAGTACAGTCTAGTTTATTAACACTTTCACCTTGACACATCCTGCCTTTTGTGAGTACCCACTAGAGTCATCTGACCTTTGCAGGAAAATGGAGTGGTTTTCAATATGTGCAGACCCCAAGGACTATTTGTACTTTTAAATGACATGTATTAGGCATTTTACACATCTCCAAGCTTTTGTATGTGTATGTGTGTGAGTGTGTGTGTGTGTGTGTGTGTGTTATCGTGAGTGCTTTTGGATGGACTGTAGACCACCCATTAGAGCAATACCCACTCTTTAACTGCAAGAAACGTGGATGTGAAACATCTAGTTCTTTTTATCTATACACTGTAGTACTGTGTATATTAAAGAGAATGGAAGACAAGAGGTGTAATATTTGATAATCTAACCGATTAGGGTAAAAGGTTCTTGCTACTGTCTTACCACCAAGTGTTTATTAAGTATGCTTCTTGTAGTCTACCTTTGTTAGCCAGTCAATGTTAAGTGTTATACCAATTAGCTCCTCTTCTGCTATTCCAGTGCTATGCCATGCAGTTCCAACTGCTAATCTTTGCATATATTGTGCATCAATTTGTGTAAACATTTATGGTATCTCTGTTTTGTTGGCACATCAATAAAAAATGAAATAGTTTTTATTTGTTTTCATTCGGGGGTTTGTTTGGGATTTGTTTGTTTCAGTAATGTAATATATTTTGAAATAATTTCATATGTTTTCGTAGGTAAAAGTGTGTCTGGGCCGAGGCAAACCATCCAATTTATACATAAGCATTGAACGTTGTAAATCTTGATGAAGTGGATGGAAAGAAAAGTTTACATTACCGTTTTATATACCTTACTATAATATAATAATTGTCAGGACTCACACCACACATAGTACATAGGGTAGCACTACCTTTAAAAGTTGGGATCGTGTTTAAATTTTTTTAAGTTTTTTGGGGGAAAGGTCTCTTAAATGCTCACCATTAAACAGTATATTATTTTTAATGTTAAAGAGCAGTTATTTTTTATTTATTTTATTCTTATTTAGTTAAAATGTAATTGATTCCTGGATGGCAAAGCTGAATTTTTCGTAGCCCCCCTGGCAGTCTTCAGTGTTTTCACACAGTGTTTCAGTAATCATTCTGATGTGTTGATCTGGTACTCAAGAAACATTCTTATTTTATTTTTGTGGAAATACATAACACATTTCTTCCAGGATTCTATGATTGACAGAAAATTCAAAAGAACAGAACAAAATTCAATCTTTTGTAACAAGGAAAAAAATCTTTACTGTCCCTTTTGATTAACATAATGTGTCCTTGATGAATAAAAGTAATAATTTCTTTTTAAAAAAATCTTAATGACCCAAACTTTTGAATGGCATATTGCAATAATATCCGAGAAAAGGGAGGACAGGGCTGTAAGATTGCTAACCTCTGACATTCCAGACCAAGATGACTCGGTTCTACTTCCGTTTCAGGTTCTATATTCGTATGCTCTTTCTCTATCCTGGGATTAACCTGCCAGCCCCACAGTTGCAGTATAGTGAGTCAGATGTTAATTTATACACCAATTAGCACGCTATTAAAGGCACAATATGTACGATTTTTTTTATTAAAATATCCAAAAACCACTAGAACAGTGTTATATATTTTTCCGACTTGTGTACTTACATTATCCCAAATGTTTTCGAAGAATGTTTAAATCCAGAGAAATAAGCAATTTTAACTAGTGACACGAGCGTGTCCATAGTGTCATTGTGTCCCCTGCCAACCCCTCGAATTCCGGTTTTGTTTTGTAGAAAACATAGAAACACCAAATATGCTTTAATATGTTGTGCGTTTTATTAGACTGGTGACGACCGCACAGAGTAGCATTATAACAGAACTTTCAAATGTATCTAGTATGATAAAACAGCGCTGCTTTTTTTTCACACGACCGGCAGGAGCGGAAGCAGTCTGATCTGTGGCATATTCGCGTTGCGGACGCTCGTTCAGCGGCCTCGTTTCGCTTCGACGGCTTTCAGCCTCACCCTGCTTCATTCTACTATGTTAATAAATCATTAGCTTATCCATGAACATGATTTCTGCCCGAGTCATGTCGGATTGTTTCGGCTGTGGGAATGAAGACGACAACTCCCATGATTCCACACTTAGTCACCGCGTCATCAAACTACGCCTTTGTCTATTTGTTTATTTTGAATACGCGCCCTCTAGCGGCGAAAATGACATATTGTGCCTTTAACTCCTCTTCTGATATGCTAATGCTGTGCTAACTGGCTATGCTAACAAATCCCAGATGCAAACATGCTAAACTGCTCGGCAGGTGAAACCACACTTGTGTGTGTATTTGCCGTGTGATTTGTATGAGATTGAATGGAATATGGTGCTTTTTTAGAAGTCTTGCTTTAAAACCTCTCTTCCATCAGCTGACCACATAGTAGTATGAATGGCATAACCACACAAATGCCTTCATTCAGGTAGCAGATCATTTAATTAGCGCACTTAGCTGAAGGTTAGTGCTCACACAAAAACAGTTGATTCCATACTGCACAAATCTTCTGGTGTCTTTCAAGAGGGATAAAATACATTAATACATGTACTTATAAAGGTGTCTTAATGTCTGAAGAAGGCAAGTCACCTTGAACCGCAGCAAGTAATGCTAATTCATTTGGACAATAGAACACACTCTGCATTCACAGGGCTGGAGCGTATTGTGCTTGCTTGTACCGCTTTCTGAAAACAGCAGACAGATGTAAGACACCAAGCGAATGAGTTTTTGTGTTTTCGAGAGAAATAAATAGAGAGAATGAGAAATGAAGGTTGTGAGAGAGTTTTTGCACAGGCTTTATGCGTAATTGTAGTCTGATGGTTTTCTAACCAGTGACCCTGTGCACGAGCATCTCAAGGTAAACCAACAGAGGAAATCAAACAGAAGAGACAAATCTTTGTTCCTTCATGGTTTCTATTCCCATTGGTAAAAAAGCAAAAATCAATTAATTACAAACACTAAAAATAAAGGAAAAAGCCATAGAAAAATACATAGAAAAATACATAGGCCAAAGAATTTAAGATTTTTTCCTTGAATGTGCAAAGCTTAGGTTTAAGCTCTCATTATCTTCACGTCAACATCTGACACAGTGGGCATAAGTGTATATGTGTGGGTGGATGGATGGGTGTGGGTGTGGGTGTTTGTGTTCACAACATAGAGTTGGTTTGCTTCCAAGAAGGACACAGCGTTCTTCAGCCATACTGTGATGTGCAGCAGTATATTTGTGAAAATGCATCTGACAGCCATTGCTAATTAGGCTGGAATGTTTTGGCCTGGTTTGTTAATCCCCTCATGCCAAACCAAAAATTACCCAGCTGCCCTAAGCAAGATCACCTCTAGATGATATGAGCAAGGCTTTCTCTGATCAACAGTCACCGTTTTCTTCATAAACATGGTATCAGGATATCATTGGGTCAGCTTAGACACACACACACACACACTGATCCTCTGATCAAACGAAGATTAGAAAATGCCGCACCAAGCCAGAGACACATTTTAAAAGGACTGGAGTGAGTTTTTAATGATAGGCTACTGATTCTCCACTACATCTTTGCTCCAAACAGACAAGCTCACACTAAATCTGAACTTTAAAATTGGCCTCCAGGTTTATATGGAGGATGTCAACATTTAAGTGCCCTGGCTGCTGTCATTCAATATTCAGAGCAAATTCCCTTAGGCAAAATCCTGCTTCTTAAAGGATGGAACCGCTCAATGCATTTACAGGAATGATGGAATAATATGACATTCATTAAGTAAATGTACAGGTGAACCTGACTATGAGTCCCTTGGTGGTTCCTGGTTCGCTGAAGTCCTTTGTATAACAATGCTAATGAAAATGTAACTGGGCCTCTGCTGGGTACCGTTTATCAGTTTGCATTACACACTACACCGATATTCTGCTCAATATGCAAATTATCTGCAATGTTCATTCTGGTTTGTCCATCTGGGAGAAGGCACGGATGCAGCAACCAATCCCACTTATTTCCCCCCTCACCTTAGCTCTAATGGAAGTTTCATGTACTGAGAGACACTGATCAAAGTGGCCAATGGATTGACTGGTAGGAGACGTTGAATGAGTGGGTGAGGCCAGATGAAGAAGGGCTGAAAAAGGTGATGTGGTTATGTATGTCCGCTGCACAGTACAAACATAAAGTGTGTAATTTTTTCACTGTTAAAATATTATATCCTACCCTGGCTTACTATGCAGTGATGACTGTTTTTCGTAGATTGATTCCCCTGTGAGTTTGTGGGTGGGGCTATCTTATTCTATCTTATACATATTGCCTGATAAATGGCAGTTTTTATTTATTTATTTATTTTGGGGTGCGGTGTTCCCGGTTGCGCATGTTATTTTGGAATGTTTTCTGTAGCTAGATTTTCTATACATATTATATACAGAAAATATTTTTCCTGTGTTGTACTATTTAACCAACAAAACACTTCGCCCTCCACCTAGGTCCCCTTTGTTTAATTTGAAAACCAGTCATCTTTGCATTTACAAACAGGTCAACGTGTAAAATCACAACTTGCCGCAGACTGTGTGAAATAGTTCCCCACCTCTGACAACCGCTGTTTGTTCATTAGCCATGTTGAGCTGCCTTGTATTTGAGTTAATACCTCAGGCATTAAGTGGAAAGTGTAAAGAAGTATGAGCCCCGCTAAAACGCCCAAAGGGCAGGTGAATTTTTTGGGTGAGTGATGGAATTTGCTTCAAAGGTGTGGATTTATACATAAGAAAGATGCTGAGTTGTCCACGGGGATCTGTGCCTACATGAGCAATTTTGCTAAAGCTGCCCCGTGGATCTACCTAGATCAGGATATATGCTGCTTTCCGGGTGTTTTTGCTTGGGTGGTTCACCACTGATTTACATTCACATGGTTTTGACAACTAAAGGCAGATTCAACAAACAAAGTAAGACGTTGTGTTGCTGTTCATGAGCGTGTGACGCTCTCCATCATCTCGTTGTCAATATAGCGTCTGTCGCCTCTCCTCCACTTCCAGGCTTCTTCATATGATCTCCCCTCATTTACACACAACAATGTCTCGGCATATACTACACATAACTCCTCGGTCCTTGTCAATGTATTGATTGTCTATGAAAAGGAACGCAGTGCCCTAAGAGAACTGTATTCATTCAGTAGTAACCCATAAGTTCAGTCATGCTGTTTGCAGGGATGCACAAGAACTTGAAATAAAATGAATCTCATAATGTTTCCCACATTGGACAAGAAGTGTTCAGTTACATGTCGTCTCTAGTAGTGCATGGTACATTTGTTCCCAAGGTATAAGCATTGTTACAGATGCAAATAGGAAGTGACGTATCACTTAGTCACTCAGGCAAGTTCAGATTTTATTTGACTGGTGTTTGTCTATGTACACGATGGTCTGTCCTGACCAACAAGGGGCCCAGTCCCAGGATGTTAAGTGTGCCCAGTTGTGTAGGCATGTTAGAACAGTGCAAAATCTCACTTTAGATGGATAAAAACTCTGTTTAACATAATTAAAACATCCAAATGTGTCGTAAGCACCCTCTACTAAATTGAGGACTTTTTTGTGACCAGAAACACTATTTTTGGAGTTTATGAACTGGATGAAAAAGGAAAATGTATTTGCCAATTATGTAATTAATATGAGTTCTAATCATTTAAATGGTGGTTGTTATAAAACTGTTATATTATTTTTTACCTTTGAAGATTCCGAACAATTAAATTTTTCGATAGAGTTTATTTGACATCAATATTTTTTTAACTAACTAACTAACAAACTATGGATATTGTATGATTTTACTGCAGTAATTGTAATGTTGTGATATGTTGCTGACAGCTATTTTGTTGACAAGCTAAGATTTTTTTTGTCCAAATAAATAAATGAACAAAATAAGTGGTGGAAATTAATTCTTAATTCCTGCCAATCCTATCTTGTTGGCAAGGTTTTGTTTCTCATAATCAAATGGCTCGTTGTGACTTCCGACTCAAAATAATAGAGCACGTCCCATATGCAAAATGAGCACATGTGTACCGCACGTCAAAACACAACATGCAGCAATGTGTACAAACAAATGTGTTAGTAACATGCTTGTGTACAAAATGTAAATTGTCTAGCAGATGCACCCAGCACAGCTAACAATCCCTGCACAATGTGGCGTTGTGCACTGTGTGCTTTGGCAGCAGCTGAATGACAACTCTGAAGCCCCCATCCACCCCTCCCCTTCACACCCACCTCCCCTCAGATAGGCTGCCAGTCTTTATCTCACTTGGTTAGGTACAGAAAAAAAGCAGCATGTGCATGCGTATTAGTGTGCGTGTATTTTATTGTAGGTCTTGAAAGTGGCTTGTGGCTCTCATAACATGCTTGTGTCCAGTGGGGGCTGTTTACATGAATGGAAGGGTTTGCTTCATTTTGGTGGTGGTGGTGATGAAGGCGAGCAAGGCCCTACCCGGCTCAGTGCTGCTGAATGGAACGCCCTTTTACTGGACACTCCCTGCCAGCCTGCAGGGTTAATGGAACCGTCATGCGGGGGTCAAGCGCAGACACCTGGGTCTCTGTTAATATGCTCACAGCGATTACTGTGCCAAATGGGCTGACCTCCTCTCTCTCTCTTGCTTTTTCAGTCTTTCTCCTTTTCTCATTCTCATATGCTCTCTCTCCGTCTCTCTCGCACCTGCCATCTTGCTCTGGTATTGTGTGGCTGTGAAAACGTTTAACCGGCGTTGAATGAGGAACCCCTGTGTTAAAGGGGAAGGGGGCAGGACACAGAGAGAGAGAAAAAGAGGCCAGAAAGGGCATGTCCTCCCTCCCACTCTCTTTCCACTCGTCCTCGCTGCATGAAGGGCACGTCTTTGTTTGTTTTTGAATGAGAGATGTTTGGGATGTCTCCTATGTTCGAAATGAGCAGCACCGTCACAAATATGAGCGCCGCACTACATACAGGCACACTGCTCGCTCTTTGTCCGGCTCAGAAATAACAGACGCACCTCGAACAGTGGCTGGATGTAGCTGGAGGGTGTCTGGCTGGAAGGAATGTTCGATCCCCCCTCCCTTTAATTCTTCTTTGTAGCTTTTAAGCAGTTGCATTCCTGCTGGCTTTTGTTTTGGGGGTGGAGATGAGGCTGCTAATTGGTAATTGTTGTCCCTCTTTTGGCCACACAAACGCTTTCAGAGCTGTTAAAGGATCACCTGGCTGACAGTTCACTGTGGGCACTTCCGCTGCACATGCTTAACCCTTGTCCCCCGTGTCTTCAGCCCACCTCTGTCCTTGCAGATCATGACCTTTGACCTCACCTGTCCCAGCATGGGGTCAAATTGAAGGCTAGCCTGGGGTCAGATCTACAGCACTCAAGTTGTCTACAACAAGTTCTTACGTGCTATTTGAGCCAAAAACGAATTAACATGTTGCGCTTATCTGGGTCGTGCACAACTTAGAACTGAAGAATTGGCTCCCTTATAATTCATGAGTGTGAATTTTGAGTTGAATTTAGCACACCCCACAGGGAGTTGGATTGAAATGATAGTGTTCCATTAAATTTTCCCCCCAATTCCATGTTTTTCATTTCATTTTATTTCATTATCATTCTGGGTTCCGTTTAGAATGTTTTTATTTATTTATTTTATATTTATTTTAATTAATAATCAAAAACTGTCTAATAATTTGAATTCATACAACTTTTTTAAATTTATTACAATATAAAAAAGTGACCTAAACTGTGTTTTAATTTTTCTTCATTCTGTGTTTTAATACAAATTAAATATTAAAAATGGTGGTAATCAAAAGAATATATCAAACTTTAACAATTTAAATATTTTTCAAATCAAATGAAATTCAAACAATTCCTTTCATTTTTTGACTAACAAAGTACTTCACAAAGAGGGTTATTGTTTAAATTACAACATAGACCCAAAATTGTCTTTGAGTCATGTGTTCATGTCCTCATGCAGTGAGACGCTGAAAACACACGTGATTGAGAAAGTTTCATGGACAAAATTGTTCTGCTCATTTACACAGAAACACACAGAAAATGCAGACTTCATATTTAAATAGTTTTTTAAAAAGCTAATAACTGTCCTCATATTAAAATGTTAATTCTGCACACTGTTGAATGCCTTCAGTTTGATTTCAATTCAATCCAGGAATTGAACTGAAATCTACAGTGCATTTTAAATTCAATTCTAAACTGACACACAACCCTGGCATTTATATCGGTGTAGGAAGTGAAGTGCTTGTTCAAGTGAACTAGAAATTCTGACATTACTCCTGACCATAATTGTTTTATAATCAAAAGAGGGAAAGAGAAACAAATGAGAAACACGTTATTCACTCATTGGATAAGAACAACTCTCTCACACACTCTCGGACATGGTGCGTATCCATGGAGTGCACACGCACACACAAAGAAACAATTACAATTTTTCATTAAAATACTCTTAATCCTTTTATACGAAACATAGTTACACAAGTCCACACAATGTGGGGCGAAGAAAGGAGAAGAAGGTCGTGGGGAATAATTACACATATCATGGAGCCAGGCTTTTATTTGGGGTGTCACTTGTGATGTCACATGCTGCCGGCACTAATTTGAATTCAGACCTTTATCTCTGGCCCACAGCAGATTTGAGTGACAGGCCACCAAACGCTCGCGCCACTGTCCTATTGATTTCTCTAAATCCCCAACAATGGCATTTGCATGCTTGTTTCTGTAATAATACAGATATGCCATTTGGAATGAAAGGCTGCGCAGACCAGAGGTAACTAATTGTGTGGCGTGTAATGAGTGCAGTTTCAATTTGATATAACCCACAGCTCCACTCGCTGCAGCCCCACGCTAAGTACTTTCAAGTCTTTGTGGGGAAATAATTGATTTTTTGTGCTTTGGGCGCGAGGAAAACTATTATGATCTTTTTGAATAATGGCAGCGGAAGGCCCGTGAATGATTTAAATTGGTATTAGAGGAGGAAGCCGTGGTGGGAAGATAGCAAAGCTGCTTGACTGACAGCTTGCAAATGGAGCCCAGGCTGCTTGATTAGTCATTCTCTTAAGGTGGAGACGAGGCTTCGCTTCGAGCGCCGGTGGTGGACCAGCTTAATGGAGAACAGTAACGCTGGTTTCTTGCTTCTACAAGTGCACACTTTCACTGAGGTGAAGGGACATTTGAGGGGCTGCTCCATTTGACTCTGGCAGTCCTTTGGGGTATTTTTGTGGTCTGAAAGAGTCCACGCTCCGAGGGCGGATGGTGGAGAACACTTTTCCACACCTCCTTTTCAGAGTAGCCAGTGGACGGTCTTAAATGAGCTCTACCTGTGCCAGCTACAGGGATTTGAGGCACAATGTGATTATTCTGGGTATCAGTGAGCCTTGGCGCTGCTCTCTCAAGGTTGAAAAACTATTTTTTTCCCCAAGCTTTTGTTTCCTCAGGAACAAAAGCGCTTTCTTAGTTAATGCAGCATGTTCAAATTTCATGCTTTTAATTGTGCCCGTAGATATATGTGTCTGCGGCGCTGGAGGAATGTTGGCTGCACGTGTGCGTGCGGCATCATTGTGAAGACAAAGTGTGTGTGTGTGTGGTGTTTGCGTTCAGAAGTATGGCGTTCTTTCAAAGGCACTTGCTCATTGCAAGAAATCCAAAGGCTTGTTTCCAATGCGGTAATCCAATTCCACCTTCACTTTCAACAAGAAGACTTAATTTGGTTGAAAATGTGACTAGCTTGGATAGCTCCATGTACCAGTGTGTGCACAAGTGTCATCCCGTGTCACGTCTGTGAAGTTATCTTGCAGAAACACAGCACTCGTTGACGGACCGCGTGTGATAGCTTTCAAATTGATGGTCGTACGAATGTGTATTTATGCCGCAGTATGTATGACGATTGAGTATTTTGAATGCATGTACACTGACACATGTCGGCATGACTAATGGTCCTGTAAATAATCCAGTGGTTGAAATCCCATGCTCTACTCTTTCGATTTACTGATATGACAGAAAACGCTTACACGCAAATCTTCACACACTGCATTTGATACAAATATATTGAGTCTTGATATTATATCAAGCACTAACGAGAAGGTGGGAAAGAGTGAATGAGATCAAGACAGAGCCTGAGGCATGGGGCGCAGTCAGATTTAAGTTTGTAAGGATCACCTTATCACATCTCTTGTCAGTTCGGCCCTTATGTGATGGCTTAATATGTTTAGCTCTGCCAGTGGTGACAGTGTGTGCTGAGGGAAACTATACAGTTAGAGAGGCAGTGGGCTGTACTGCACTTTACCCCCCAGCCAGAGTGTGGTTATCTCATCTGGAAGCAAACACACACACACAGAGCCCTTTTTTTCTGGCTGGGACCTGCTCAACATATTGTCTCTGTCACATTATTGCTTTGACCCCTGTCAAGAGCAGTGAGCTCAGACTGCAGGCAAATAGAGCCTCTACATCCACTGCCACACTGACACGCTCACATCCCTCTTTTTCATCCACATCTTCAGCAGTTTCTACTGTTTCCTTACATTTTCAGTAAATAAAGGCCTCTGACTACAGAAATATGCAGAAAATATGGCAAAAGATATAAACTGTATACAGAAAACATTATTTTCTGGCTTTGCATGAAAATTTCAATCTTTTAAGGATAGTAGGGACATTTAATATATAATATAAAATACATATAAGAAAAGACCAAAAGGTTATATTTTACTTATTTTATAAGACTCATTTTATTTGCTTTATTTATTATATTCATTAAATTTATGCATTATATTTACCATTAGTGTGTTCCTTTGTTTTGTTTAGTTTTTTTCTCTCTCTCATTTATTAATTTAGTCATTCAAGGACAGATTGGATGATTAATATGATATCATGTTAATGAATAAGCTACATGTCTGTATACAAAATCATTTGTGTGTATATTTTAATTTGTTTGTTTCATGTCTTTACATTGCCACTGGCATCTTTTATTTTATGTTTCAATACATAAATTAATACATAACACTCAGATAAAATTAATTGGAGGAAAATGAGTCAGTAATGCATATTTCTTAAATTGTTTAAATCAATTATGATTAGAAATATAATCTCACACAATAATTGTTTTTCAATGTATTGAAGTACTATATAAATTAGAATTAAATGGAACTGTTCTTATTTATTTATATATTTATGCACAGATCTTTGTTGACTAACAAGAAACAGTTGAATTGTAAAGTCCTTGTAAAGACTGTGATTTGGTGCATCTTAATCTACAGAGTATTTTATGCTTAAGGAGTATTTTATAGTGTATGTTGAAATGCAAGGCAAGGAATTGGGTTTATCTAAAGTATAGACATGTAAATCTAAATATAAGCACATATTAGTGAATATGCATATGAAATACAATTTAATATTAATTCCTTTAAAGCCACTCCTACAGCCGTACACATATGAGCTATGCATGAGCGGTCCTCTGTCTCTTTACTGCTATCTGTCTTCCTCTCTCTTTCTTGCTCTCCATCTAGAGAGGAGAGAGCTGTTCATTTAGTTAGTCATAACTAATAGTGTCTAATCTGAGAGAGGGTGTCTCCAGAGAATATTGGACAGTGTAAAGGTTAATCACCACTGCCTGGTCAGCCAAGGAAGACGGGCTAATTCCTCGGAAGGCAAATGGCATGCGTTCGTTATCTGGACCTGCGATAAGGAGTGTTAATGTACCATGCAGAATGGATGCTCAAGGGCTAGGTTGGCTTATCAGCAAACTTTACAACAGGAGCCCCAGAAAGCGCACAACCCCCTACACCACACAATAGGCCTCGTTCTCTCTGAAGCAGAACTATCACAGCCCCCCCCCCCCCCCCCCAACAACACACCCTCAGTGCTGCCATACACACGACACATACATAGTGCCCCCAGATCCTGTGGTATTACGAACGTGGGCTAATTGGAAGATCACTCTAATACATTCAGAGATAAAATACTTTGGCCAGTCGCCTAAAGCGTGGATCAGGACAACATTGGACAGCTATCTAGCCTTGTCACACACACACACACACACACACACACACACACACACAGATTTCCATACAAACACAGCACGAGCAATTACCCAAAACACATCTCTGTTTGTGCTACAACATACTCCCTGCCAGTGTGGTGGCCCAAGGAAAATTAGATGAGCTGTGTGTAGATGAGCTGTGTGTGTGTGTGTGTGTGTGTGTGTGTGTATTAGTGGGGCTGTGAATAGGAAATGGGCTCAATGTTTATCTGATTGTTTATGTATTTATTGGGGAGGGGAACTGCCTCCAAACCTTGTGTGTGTGTGGCGCCAAAGTGTTCTGTCTTCAGGGAGGTGAGAACTATCTCGCCTTCTGTGGAGAAACACATCCTCAAAGACAAAGACACTGAGGTAGAATTGTAGCTGATATAAAAGCTGACATACACATGCTTCGTTGTTATTGTCATTCTAATTACTGAATGGTGTCTCCATCCACACAAATGCCCACATCTTATCATTAGTATCATATTCTCTCCTTTAGTTACAACAGCAGGGGGCATCTTCACAATACAGACAACACTGGTTTTCCCAAAAAGGGATAGAAGGCTGTTCAGATGGGAAGCATCTTGGAGCACTTTTAGTTCTCTCCAAAAAGTAGTGAACTTTTGTAGAAATCAGCCTAGACAAACTGTAAATTCTTTATCAATACTCAGATCAAGTTCTGCCCAGCACACAATGGTGTCACAATATTTCATATATGGGCTAGGAATGTTGCATTGATGAACTGTTATTCACTTATACTGATTTGTAATGTCTTTTTTGATGTTTTGAGAGGTTATTTAGTCTAAATATTTTTTTACACCTATTACATTTTTGTTATTGACCTGGGACAAAAGAGGATAAAATGAACTATTTCTGCAGACAGAAGTGCAAATGTCAAAAAGCTTTTAGAATAGTCTGGGTAAATATTTCTCTGATCTTCTTCTTTGGAAAGATTCTCTTAAGAAACAATTCCAGAAAAAAACAAAACAAAAAAGAGGTCTCTTAGCAACCGTCTCAACTCATTTCAACAAATGACTGACTTAATGGGCCCTATCATACACCCGGAGCAATGCGGCGCCAAGCGTGACGCAAGTGTTTTTTGCTAGTTTCAGCCCGACACAGTAATCATTTTCATGTCATGACACGAGCGCAACTGGCTGTTAAAGAGAATTGGGGATGAGACTCTGATTGGTTTATTGCACGTTATGCCCAAAACACACCCATTACTCATTAAGAGAATAGGAACAACCCTTTTAGACCATGCGCCGGGCGCGCCGATCGTTTTTCCCGTTGTTAAACTAGCAAAAGTGGATTTGGACACGCCCTAAGTGCACCTGTGTCGTGCGCTTTAGACCTTAGATCGTTAAAATAGGGCCAATATTGCTGAAGCTGAAGTCCTGTCTAAGAAGCCATATATCATAGCCTACTTAGTGATGGCCACCCTATTATATATTCTACTTCACGAATATGCATGGTAAATGAATCAGAAAGTTATTTTAAAGGACTTTAATGTATTGCAGTAATGATTTAAAAAGAGATGAGAATTCATATCATTCATATCTATATGACTTTCTTCTGTCACACAAAACTAAATGGGATCCCATCTACCCCATTGTCATTAATTGTATGGAATAATAATAATAATAAAATCAGAATATCTTTTTGTGTTCCACAAAAGAAATAAAGCCATACAGGTAAATGATGACAGAATCTTCGTTTTTAAGTGAACTCTGTCCGTTAAGTAAGGGTGGGAGTCGAATGTAAGTGATCATTTCTATAGCACAGCAGTAGTCTGGATGTGGCTTGCCTTGTAACACAAACTAATACTACTACAAACTGATCTCCATCAGTGGTGATCACATCACATACAAAGGATCCAAAACATGGTCAAAGAAGCCTTCCAGCTATGTTATGTTGTACATAATGCCGTACCCTAGCTAAACAAAGGAACGGTGTCTTTTAAAAGTCAGATCAATTTCATACTCTGTAAAGATGAATCTGTTTGTGATATTGGGCCTTTTGTGTTGGCAAAACATGCCACAGAGTACTCAGCTATTGTTGTGGTGATGCACCGTTAAATCCGATTTTCTGCCCGTATGGAAATTTCGTGTCACCCCTGCTGAATAAGCCCCTTTTTACACCTCCTATCCTGTTCTTCATCCGCTACGGTGCGGTTCTGGGAGTTAATATCGCCTGGAGACAAATTCTTTACACAACGAATGTCTTCACTCAGTCTATAGGCCTTTTTCATACCACCCACCACTTTTGATAATTAGCTGCAAGTTATGACTCAATTCACTGCTAACCCAAAGCAAACTTGTGAGGTATGATACTGTTAAGACAGCTTTGAAGGTGATCATGTTTTATTTTGTGCATGTAGCTGTGATAAATGTGTTTTTTTTAAACAGATGAGCTCTTCTGGATCCAGAGCTGTGCACAGCACCCCCTGCAGGGAGACACAGCTGGACAGAGCACACATTACAAACACTGGAAAATAGACACAGAGAAATAGTTCTTAGAATAGAAAAAGAATTTAGTAACTATAAACTCACATATGATGATTGTAAAGAGTACAGACAATTATACACACACATACACACACACACTACTGATTAAAAGTTTGGAATAAGTAACTGTTTTTGTTTTCAACATTGATAATAATAAGAACCATCATGGATAATTGAGAACCAAAGCATTAGAATCATTTCTGATCATGTGACACTGAAGACTGGAGTAATGTAAATTCAGTTTTGCCATAACAGGAATAAAGTGAGCATAAATACTTCTTTTCGGGATTTTTTATATATATATATAGATATATATATATATTATATAAATCTCTATATATATTATAAGTTGCTTGACATATAGCAATTTATATTATACCAAGATATATAAATTTTATGGTAGTGTATACAAATTACATTTATTTTATAAATTAGTATATACAAAGAACATGTACATAGGAAAAGCCATATATTTGTTACTAATTATTTTACTGTATCTTACATTTTATTTAATATATAATTAACATACAAAATGATATGGTTAATATTGCCAGCCCTATTGTATGCTCATTGTCGGACATAAACTGATGCTAAGTCTGGAAATATCTATGCGAGTTTGGCTTTCTAAAGCGTTTCTCATGCTTGTATTGCGTATTTATTATTCTTATTATATAATAATATTATTATTAATAAATAAGACTTAATATTATTTATTCCACTTACATACCATTGACGAACCGGTTCCTCTTAATCTACTAGTTATATACTTGCTAAACAAACACAGTTTGTAGGCCCATGTGGCCTACAAACTGACGAACAGTCAGAATAGCTATTTAAATGGGGCTTTACTAAGCTGACTTACTCTACTATTCCTAGTTATTATTGTTATTAATAAAATAATAATACTTTAATTTTTAAATGAATTTATTTGCTTACACATCATTGAAGAACAACACAGTTTGTGGACCCAGTGGCCTGACATAAACTGAGGCAAGTCAGGAAATATCTATCTGAGTGTGGCTTTAGTAAAGAAGCCATATCTTTATTGTTCCAGCTCAGCACAGACCCTTGGAACGTGACGTCCAAAACCGACACAGTTTGGCAGGAGCCCAGCCAGTTCATAACCCGGCTGGAAAACAAATGCAACTGAACCCAGTAACAGTGACAGCCTTGAAGCGATGAGGATGGATTTCCAAGAGCCTGAGGGAGTTACTGCTCCGTGTGTCGTCTTGGGTGTCTACGGTTGAGTACTTTTCCTGGGTGTTCCGCTCTCCTCTCTCCTCTCTCCTCTCTCCTCTCTCCTCCCTGCTCTGAAAGCACCAACAGTCGCTCTGTTAGCAAGCTTCCGCATCACTTTCCAGGAGCCAAAGCTGTCCTTCTTTATATTGTCAGAAGGATGCCATATTCTTTCTTGCTTTCTCTTGCACTCGCTCTCTCTCCCTCTTGTCCCCATCCTATTTTTCTCCTTGTCTTCATGAAATTGGCAGATATAACATTTAACTAAATGCAGTATCTCCTCAGGGCTGTCTGGCTGTAGTTCACTTTGTGAAGGGGGTCGCATTACAATTTGCTGAGGAGCATGATTTGAGAACGACAGATAGAGAGCAGGCAGGAAAAAAAGGAAAAGTAGTTTCTGGATCCTTGTTGAAAAAAGGTCAAATGCTTTTTAATGACTGTGTTTTCCAATAATGGCAAACGGGGATGGGCAATAATAAACTTGCAGATTGGTATCGTGCGTTGTGCACTTAAGCAGCGCGTGGCATTGAGGACTTAATTTACTGCCGTAGTGCTAGGAGACTGTCACCAGGAGTTATTTCTCTATTCCAGATGCTAGCCCTGTTTGCCACAGGCCAGAGCCAATTTAAAGAGAGCAAATACAAAGGTGCGAGTGTCTGTGTGCAGATACGGCTATTGAATGATGAATTGTAACCGCAAGATATGAACAACGAGTGGACTGCATTCACAAATGAAAAACCTTGTTTTGGATCCAAAACAGGTTCAATTAAACAGAAACATGAGAGTGACATGGATAGGACAGCAAAAAAGATCACAACCATAATGATTAGCTATCAGAACACACTGTTGTCTTTGTTTAATTAATAGTAAAGTTCTGATGTCTCACTGACCTAAAAGCAGTTCAAAGGCATAGTATATACAGTGGGTACGGAGAGTATTCAGACCCCCTTACATTTTTCACTCTTCGTTATATTGCAGCCATTTGCTAAAATCATTTAAGTTCATTTTTTCCCTCATTAATGTACACACAGCACCCCATATTGACAGAAAAACACAGAATTGTTGACATTTTTGCAGATTTATTAAAAGAGAAAAACTGAAATATCACATGGTCCTAAGTATTCAGACCCTTTGCTCAGTATTTAGTAGAAGCACCCTTTTGATCTAATACAGCCATGAGTCTTTTTGGGAAAGATGCAACAAGTTTTTCACTCCTGGATTTGGGGATTCTCTGCCATTCCTCCTGCAGATCCTCTCCAGTTCTGTCAGGTTGGATGGTAAACGTTGGTGTACAGCCATTTTTAGGTCTCTCCAGATGCTCAATTGGGTTTAAGTCAGGACTCTGGCTGGACCAATCAAGAACAGTCACAGAGTTGTTGTGAAACCACTCCTTCGTTATTTTAGCTGTGTGCTTAGGGTTTTGTCTTGTTGGAAGGTAAACCTTCGGCTCAGTCTGAGGTCTTGAGCACTCTGGAGAAGGTTTTCATCCTGGATATCCCTGTACTTGTCCGCATTCATCTTTTTCCCCTCGATTGCAACCAGTCGTCCTGTCCTTCAGCTGAAAAACACCCCCACAGCATGTTGCTGCCACCACCATGCTTCCCTGTTGGGACTGTATTGACAGGTGATGAGCAGTGCCTGGTTCTCTCCACACATACCGCTTAGAATTAAGGTCAAAAGTTCTATCTTGGTCTCATCAGATCAGATAATCTTATTTCTCACCATCTTTGAGTCCTTCAGGTGTTTTTTTAGCTAACTTTCATGTGTCTTGCACTGAGGAGAGGCTTCCGTCGGTCCACTCTGCCATAAAGCCCTGACTGGTTGAGGGCTGCAGTGATGGTTGACTTTCAATGTCAACTTTCTCCCATCTTCCGACTGCATCTCTGGATCTCAGCCACAGTGATCTTTGGGTTCTTCTTTACCTCTCTCACAAATTCTCTTCTCCCCCGATAGCTCAGTTTGTCCGGATGGCCAGCTTTAGGAAGGGTTCTGGTCATCCCAAACGCTTCCATTTAAGGATTATGGAGACCACTGTGCCTTAGGAAACTTAAGTGCAGCAGAAACTTTTTTGTAACCTTGGCCAGATCTGTTCCTTGCCACAATTCTGTCTCTGAGCTTTTCGGGCAGTTCCTTTGACCTCATGAGTCTCATTTGCTCTGACATGCACTGTGAGCTGTAATGTCTTATATAGACGGTGTTTGGCTTTCCTAATCAAGTCCAATCAGTATAATCAAACACAGCTGGACTAAAATGAAGGTGTAGAACCATCTAAAGGATGATCAGAAGAAATGGACTGCACCTGAGTTAAATATATAAGTGTCACATCAAAGGGTCTGAATACTTAGGACCAACATTTCAGTTTTTCTTTTTTAATAAAAAATGTCAACAATTCTGTGTTTTCTGTCAATATGGGGTGATGTGTGTAAATTAATGAGGAAAAAAAAAATAACTTAAATGATTTTAGCAAATGGCGTCAATAAACCAAAGGAGTGAAAAATTAAGTGGTCTGAATCTTTCTCGTACCCACGTATATATATATATATATAATATATATATAATGGTATATATATATTTACTGATTGATTGGTTCAAATCATATATATATAGGGTTTATATATGAACTGATTTGATTGGTAAGTTCATATATAATAGCCTAAATTCATATTATAGGGAGTGAAAATGCTGCTCCAATAGTAAGTTGTTGTTATTATTATCATTAGTAGTAGTAGTAGTACTGTTAATAATAATCCTCTAATCTTTTGGAAGCAGAGGAAGCGGCTGCATAGTCAGATTAAATTACATCTATTTCTTATTGATGAAACTAAATAAATAATTTGCTAAAATTCTCAAAATATCTTAACTGGGTATAAATAATTTTTTTTCTTCTTCTGCAGTTCTTAGAAAACTCATTTTAGCCCAAACTAAATAGAGAGACTGACATTAACATGTATTTATTTATCAGTAGAGAGGCTTCTTAACATTACATTTTCATTCGGAGGAGCCTACTACTAAAATCTGTAGTGCTTGGGGGATTTTTGACTGCTACCGCTTGCAGCAGAATGTTTCAGTTTGACGCTGGGATTTTCAATTCGCTCAATGCTTCAGTGTTAAGAAAGTTTTCATTCTACTAAACACTACAAAGTCTCCACTCTGACAGGCTAATTAAGGGGAGAAAGCTGTAGTTACGTTCATTAAGCTTACCCATCACATCCTATATTGACTTAAGAATTAATGTACAAATTCTGCTCCATGTCATATGATAAACCTGAACAGATGTGATTGTTTCTCTTATACTGTACAGTATTACATTATTTAAATATAATTTTCATGCATCAAGTTTTATAAATCATTAAAAACTAGCATAAAAGACAATGGCATGCTAAATTTAAATAGCTGAAATTTTGAAGAAAAAAATAATTTATTATGTTGTCTAAAGGACAGATATGTTTAGTAAAAGACCTGCATTTTGCCCAGTTGTGTATAAATCTCATATTAAATGTATTTGTTAAAATGCCCATATATTTAGATAATAGAGTTCTGCACTGTATTTGAGGAGAAAGGTAATATATATACTATATATATATTAATACTTTTAGCTTTAAATGATTTCAAATCAACACAGCAATAAGGATTTTAAAATAACAATTCATACTTTAATTATTAAAATAAACTATAAAACTCATGTCTGCTACACATGAATCATTTAAATACATTAGAATCTGAAAGATACATTTACAATTGTTAATAAAGTTCAAAAAGATTAATTTAATTGCTAAGTAAAAGGCATTTATTACAAGCTGTCAGCTTTTTCACACCAACTCCTACATTACATTAAACCTGTGATGATCAATGGTCCGAATGACAAAATGCATATTTTGAATGACAGCAAAGCATATTTATTTTTATACAATCTTAATCCTCTAGGAACAGTTAAATATTAAAAAGTGGAAAGATCCGCAAGAGGAAAAGAATTGAAAATGCCTAAAAACAGACAAAGCATGATGGAAGTCTGTCTCTTATGATTGTTCTCCATGACCTCTACTGAACAAGAACTACTGCATGTATTGCAGGATTTGAGAAATATATGAATTTTACATCTTTATAAAAAAATACAGCAGAACACTGAGTCAGGCATTAGCCCTGCTATCATGTTTAAAAAATATTTGGAAAAGGCTTTTGCTCTTTAGATGGAGCATATTATGTCAGATGACATCAGGAGATGTGCATTCAGCCTGAGATTCACACCAGATTTGTCCATTTTGATTGTAAAGATATGTGACTTAGGAATGTGACTTATGAAAACAGTGAATGATTCTTTGTCTTTGGTTCATTCTTACATGCGTTATTGTGAATTATTGGCAAAACACAAACACATTCCTTCATCTATTTAGACCTTGTTCCAATTGATTGTCGCCTTGTTCAGAATTTTCTTCTCAACGCTGTATGCCAAAACAAGCATTTGTTTAGCTGAGGAGGAGGAGGTTTAATTCAGCCAGTCATCTGAAAGCATTGGGTTCCTCCTTGAGCTTTTGACAGTGTACTATACTAACATTCTTGGTGGCCTTAGAGATCTAGTACATTCCACAGAGAGTGAAATCTGAAGCCAACCTTACAGATCCGTCTATAGTGACGTACAGAATTTTTTTTTCTTCTTTCTGTCATTATTTTTCTTACAAGTATGTGCCCCCCACCTTTCCTTTAGTCTCCGCACTGTTGTTTCTGTCCTGAGAGAATTCTCAGGGACATACAATGCATCCCAAGCAGACCCACTGGACCTGAAGGGCACAACGGTTGGGATGCAAAAGGTCCATCGCCACCCCGCTTCAAGCAAGAGTGCACTTCTGTGTCTCAAAGGTGCATTTTGGGGATATTTGAGGGCTCCAGGAGTGGGGAGCTTTGGACAAGGTAAATAGATGCACTCAGGAGGGAGAAGAGCATCTTCGCTCTTAATTGGGGATTGGGGAGGGGAATGTTCACTTTGGCACTGTTGCGAGTTGCTAGCAAGCCTTTAGGCGCATCCTCACAATGTGAGGTAATTGGGATTTCTACCTTTGCCAAAGCTGCTAATTTTCCATAGGAAGAGCTAACAGGACTTTTGTCCAACATGTTTTCCTTTTTCCTTCCTCAGAGAGTTACAGGACTGAAGAGCTGGGAATGGCTGGGGCAACTACCTGAGTGGAGGAGAGCCTCCGTAATGAACCACTTCACATAGCGGTTTACAGGGGGAGAAAAGAGTGAGAGAAAGGCCACAGAAAAGGAAGCCTAATTCTGTGGTCTGAGAAAGGCTGGGGCCACAAAAGGTCTTGTTTAAGAACGTTATTAAGGGTATTCTTCAACCGTGCTTAGTCTTCAGCACCAATGGGCCACTTAGGACAAGTGTACCAATCTCAGTCCCCAATGGAAACAAACTGACGCCATCTGTTAATGTTTACCATTATGGATTTCATGTACCACATCCCATATGCACGGCTTCAATAACACAGTGGTCTTCAGCATTGTCTGAGATCAAGATGTGTTGACCGATCGTGAAGAAACAGAGCTGAATATCTCTTCAGTCTTAAGGCAATACAGCTTGTGTTTGGCTGATTGCTTGCCATTGTCTTTGTTTGTCAAGTGACACTATTTTCTTTCTTAGTGTTGTCATAAGTGCAATTCACATTAAAGTCTCAACGAACATAATCAAAACAGGTCATACACAACTTGTTTGCGATTTCTCTGTCATTGTATTAATCCCTAAAATTGGCACCTATTACAAAAAATAAAACATCACTCCAAAAAAACAAAAAAAACATCAGCATACTATTACAGTTTTGTACTCAGAGCTATGTGCTTGTGGCTTCTGCATTAAATTTGTCCCGAAAGTCCAGAACTTACAAAAAACATTTGTTTAAGACAGAAAGGAAGGATTGAGAAATTTTGTCTGAGGCTAGAGAAAGAAGCTTTTTCTTTTCTACTTCTTTTCCCCCCTTTAACCACCCCTGTTTCTCTCTCTCTGTCAAACAATAGCCCCCTACCCCGTGCCCTGAATCTGTCTGTTGCCCTATGGGACATTAGGCATTCCTTAAAGTTAGCCCTTCTTCCGTTGTGCTTTTGTATCTTGATGGCCTGGCTCCAAACGAATGTGAACAGTATTGTGGAGGGGTTGGTGGCCTTTGGTTCCTGGATGTATTATGTTCTGGATGCATTTTCATACCGTCTAAAGCAGTTCTGATTGGGCTGCTCAGATTATAAAAGCCAAAATTTCAGGAGCAAGGAACTCTAAGGTTGTACAAAATGGCATTAATGATTAGTGCTCAGGCTGATGCCCTGATAAGGATGTGAAGTATAAAGTACAATATTGAACCAACTGCATATCTGGGTATAGAAGGTAAAAACAGAGAAGAGAGGTCATTTCAAATTACCATGTAAAATGAAATGGTGCAAGCAATGAGACTTTCAAATCTTGTTCATGAAAAATCATGGCATATCTGGCATATGGCAGATATGATCTTATTGTTCAAAATTAAACTACTACGCTGAAAAAACGCTAATGTAGAAACAATTTTTACTCAGAAACTCCAGGTAAATTTCACAATTAATTACAACAAAACAACGGGGAACATTGAATTAAATGTGAAATTTGAAGTAGAAAGACTAAAATAGTGTTCCTTTAAAGCATACTCACTAATCTTGTGTCATTTTACAACTTAATTTTTTTTAATAATATAGATATATATATTATATATATATATATATATATAATATATATAATATATATATACAGTTACTAAAATAAACGAATGTTGCAGCTGTGCATATAGAAAACCTTCCAAAAAGGCATGATGCAATAGCACTGAAATAAAAAGGCTGTATTTTTTGACAGTCACGAGCTACATAGTGCTAAAGATGTTGCGGTAATGATTGTGTAGATCTTAGAAATGGCTGGTATGACTACATGATTCTATTCAGCAGTGGAATATGATGATTGTAATTTCACACTGTGAGAGACAGACCAGCACACAGATTGACGGCCAGTGTCACGGTTCCATTAGAGTTACTTCACTGTGAACTGGCGAGATGCTCTGTTCTAGAAACCACTTTCACCACGCTGCTGCAGAAATGACAAGCGCTCCAAAGAGAACACGAAGTTCGACTGTGAATGTGTGTCATCTTTTCTTCTCCCCTTGCAATGTCTTCCTCAATAAAGTAGCAGCGGAGGGAACAAAAGGAACAATGAGAGGAGAGAGAGAGAACGAGAGAGAGCATACTGTATTAAAGAGGGAGAATCTGCGTTGACATCTGAATTACATTTCAGACATGTGGAGAGAGAGAAAGCGAGAAATAACCACATCTCAAATGTTTATTTAACTCTGGCTTTGTCTTGTCACTCAAATCTCAGAGCCACAGCTCAAATAGGCATGTATACATTCACTGGCTCACTGATAACTGACAGACTATCTGTACATATTGCAGGTTGGGACGCAAAAGTGGCATAGTTGACATTTATATCATTTAACTTCACTGACATTTTACCCTGTTGCTCAGTATATAAGGCACTATCTTTGTACGACACAACTGACAATGTGTCAAAAATGGCACGTTCATATGTATAGAGATGTTTTGTGTACACATATGGAAAGATGTTATCCATTATACCATGTGAAAGGTGCTATTACTACACGGTAAAACTGCATACAACAGAATCATTTTTGTTAATCAGTATTTTTGTCATCTTCCAGGTAAAAAAAAATCTAAACTATATAAAAAATATATGAAATATCTTTAAAACAAGATACATTTTCTAGCAAAAAAATAAGTCATTTTTAAATAACAAATGTATGTATAGCTTTTTTCTCTTTAAATCAATATTGTTAAATGCTGAAAAGAAGAGAAATCTATTTGCGAATATGTATTTTAAGTTATATTTTCTATTTAAAAAAGTTGTATTATCTTGTTTTAGGGATGTTTATATGTTTGTGGTGGGGAAAAAGATAAAAAAAATACTGATTATGAAAAATTGTTTTGCAGTTTTTTCATAACACCTTGCCCACATTGTGTTCTTGTTTTGCTTGAAATTTTAAACAGCTATTTTCAAATTTGTCATGATGTTCTCTTCTGTTTTTACTGTGGGACTGAAACCAATTTCAAGTTTTAATAACATTGTTCTTCTATAGTTTCTCATCTTTACAATTGTTTTGCTGGCCTTTAAATTTTAGTTTTAAGCTTCAACCTCTTTAACTTAATATTATTAAATTCTGAAACACACAGAACTATTTGCAAATGTGGTAGGAAAATGAAACTTATTTTAAGTCAAATTCTCTACAAATAAGTTGGAGACACTGATTTGGCTGATTGCTTGCCATTGTCTTTGTTTGTCAAGTGACACAATTTTTTTTCTTAGTGTTGTCATAAGTATTATCATAAGCACTTTGCTTATCTTGTTTTATGGATGTCTAGATATTTGTGGGGGGGGGGATTAAAAAATACTTATAAAAATGATATTAAGGTTTCTCACCTTTATAATTGTTTTGTTGGCATTTGCCAACTAAATGAAGTTGCACATCAGCATTCCTCTTCCTGATTAAGAATAACATTTACTAAAATGAATGACTATACTTATAGTTTATGCTTCTTGGCAGTGTGAGCCACCCTGACTAAAATGGCAGGTTTGGTGACAATATCACAGCACAGCAGGGCCAAATTATCCTCTAAATGAATAGGGGTTATGAGTGTGGTACGCTCACAGCCAAACCCTAATACACACTCATACACACACATGCACATGCATACTCTGAACGCCAAAGGGAAACAGAGAGACCTAATGCCTGACACCTCACCCTCATATAACCTCATTACAACCTTTAAACAGAGGTTAGAGCCCCAAAGCATACACTTAGTGTGCTTTGATGGTTCTTGATCTCAAAGTGACAGTCAAACACCCCCTCACCACGCAACTTGCGCTTCTCTTCTCTCTCACTCTCCCTCATGTGCTTTCCCTCCACACTTATTTGGGAGTAATTTTATGTGCCAGTGTGGCACATAATACACTTTTAATGGACAACTAATTCTCTGCCATTAATTTGTCAACATGATTACTGGATCTGCCGTTTCAGCTCGGCAAAGTCTGGGTTCCTTTTAAGTATATACAAGACGTTAATGTGTTTCTATTCAGGTTTACATCAAGGGACGTCAGAGATTTAGATAATGCGACCATTGAGGTCCATGACAGCCTGCTTTCCCCCGAGTTCACTTTTCCCACTTGATTCCCACAAAAGACCTCGACGGTTGCAGGCTTCACCCTGCTGAATACTGTCATTTTTCTGAAGTTAAGATGTGGCTGGAGGTTGGAAAGCTGGGTTAAAAGGAATAAGGCCCGAGAGAATAACCCGTTTGGTTACAACAACAGAAATATGTGTGTATACTCTTTTTTAGGAGGTAGAAAAATTGTGAAATTGAAATTACATGGTAATTTTACTCATCTGAAACAGTTTTCTGTCAAAGACACCGTTTTGGGGACTCCATCCCCCCAAAACAATCACCAACTCCATGTAAACATCAATGCAAACAACAGCACAGGGCATGGAAGGTGTATGTGTGACCCAAACTTCTGTGGATAGGTCACAGCTACAAACATACCCTGAACTCTTCGCCACCCGGCCCTGGAAACACAGGCTCTTTCTGGCAGGAAGCTGATGAGGCAACAGAGTGAGAGATCAAAAAACCCGCACTGAAGTTCTGGCACTGCTCCATAGTCACATTCTGCATGTGTACAGTAGTCTGTCATCAAAGGACTCAGGATTGTTTTTGCCGGTTGTTGGACATTTCCTTATGAGCAATCTTTGATGTATGAGGGCAGTCTGGAGTTGACAGGCGGTCATACAGAGGAAAATCTCTCCCTCTTTTCTTTCAACACAGTGGGGAAAAGTATATTTTAGCTATAGTTTCCCTAATAGCTTATAATATCAAGTAATCCGTTGGATAAACATGCAAATGTAAAGATGCATATTAGTTATGCATATAGATACTTATAAACATGTTAAAAATTAACATATTTAAGACTTTGTTTTATAATGAATACAGAGTAGGCCAGAATAATGTTTTATATTAATAAGTATAGGAGATATATAAATAAACAGATCTAATTTGTTGAATTTTTATTCCATGAGAAAAAATTTATAATAATAATAATAATAAGGAATTTGAATTTATAAATGAATAACCTATACACAGTCAGGTGAAGCATACTGCAAAAAAAATATTTTTCAAAGTTGCAAAGATTATAGGAGTATGTTTTATAAGAAAATACCATTTCATTTTTACTAATTTCAAATAAAATTTAATGTTTAAATCAATGCATCAATGTTTGTTTGTTTTTGTTAAAAAAAAAAATGGAGTGAAAATTGTTTGCACACCACGGTTTTTTTTTTTCAGGGTGTAGCTGTTACTTTATGATCCCATATTTAAGTTGTGCTGAGATGTAACATTTACATTTATTAATTCAGAAATGTGTCTTATTTTTCTTCAGTCTGTGATTCACTTTTTCTCTCCCTCTTTGAAATACAGCTGTTTATTGAGGGCTTATGAATTGTATATGCCATTCATAATGTTATTTATAACTGATTTTGTAGGGGGAAATCTGCAGAATATGGAATAGATTTAAATATGTGCTGAAAGCTGAGAGTACTATCCTAAATTCCAGCTGAAAGATAATCAGACTAGACAACATTTTTTAATAAAGGGACAGAATTTTGAATGTGAACTTGGACGTTCAAATTCTGTGGAAATTTGTGGAGATCTGCAGGCACAGATTTTATGAAGGCAAAGTTATGCAACAGGTGTTTCTTAGAGAAAATAGCACAGTATGACTACTAAAAATAAATAAATAAATAAATAAAAAATCAGGTCTACTCTTGTTGAGAGTGGTTTGACGTTATCAGTTTGAAAAGCGGTGGGAACCCAATTAACAGCATCAAACACCTAATTAGCATGAGCTGTGTGAGTTAAACTGCAATAAGACCTGGCTGTATTTTATGAGTTAAGTCTGGATACATTTTCTGTAATCCAAGCTTCGAAGTGTGGCGTAATCTTCTTAGAAAAATACCAAAGCAGGAATTCATGTGCAAGACAAAAGGCTCGGATAACATTACAACCTTCTGACTTGTACATCCAACAACATATGCAATATAATAAAATGACATATATCTTGGACAAAAGAAGATTTTTTTTGCATTGAATTAGATTTAAATGTAAGGCAAGTGTACTATGCCAAAAAGAAGAAAGAAAGAAACATACTCTAAGCTCTGAAATGAGTCTTCATAATGGGACCAAGAACCGTCAAGCATGAATCAAGCTAAAACGACAAGCAAAAGCTCATATAACAAACTAAATCTTCTCTATGAGAGCTACGCAAGTAAAGCATATTCACAGTGTTGAATTAAGCAACAGCTTAATCCACTCTTAATATACTAAACTAAATTTCCTGGAAATAAATCCATGCAAAAGTGTGTTCCAGTATGATAGACAGGCTGAACAAGAGCTGTGCGTTACATTCAGTTCCTTTTGAGAAAATACTATGAATTCTGACCCAGCTTATGTCATCAAAAAAGATTTCAGTCTGTACAATATGTTGATTTTCCTTGTATACACTGTATGTGTGTCTGTCTGGGGGTAAGTGGTGCACATTGCTACTTCATTGACCTCCAGTAAAGAAACTGACCCTCTTAGTGCTTAGCAGGCCACTTGTGAGAGGAAGAAGCTTGTTGACCAATCGCTGCGGTTAAAAGAGAAGAGAGAGCTTTAGAGGCGTTCACATAGTCGCCTTGACGACCAAGAGAAGCCCAAAGAACTTCATGGCACCAGATCCAGTTCAGGTTGTACAGAATGAAACAAACTGCCCATTTAGGACACACACACATGGCCAACAGAACCGTTGCCATACAAGAAGCCCTGTCAAAACTGCCCACCCTCTTCTTCATGTAGACTGCATACTAATTCAACATTATGTGCCACCAATCAACTCCACTGAGTGCATTCACTTTCACAAAGCCTCTACCTTTGGATATTTTCCAAAAGGCTTAATGTCAAATCCAGGTGGAGGGTAGGATAAGCCAGTTTGATGGAGAGCTGGCTGATTCTGAGACTGCTCTTACAAATGGCTACTTTCTCAATAAACGAAGCCAAGAGGTTGCTCTCATTGTGCGGCATGAAGATCCAGTTAAATTTATTTTAGCATGATGGCATCATGTTCAAACAGCAATCTGTGTACTGTTACACACTGCATATATGCTTTTTAAAATTAGCGAGCTGTAGGATATGCATTGAGTCATTCTCAGCTTCAGACCACAAAGTCATGGTATGTAGTCATGGCATGTGTTGGTTGTTCTGAATGGTACAATTTCCTCTCCAGAGGGCATGCGGAATAGGTATAACTGACTGATTACTTTTATTCATATGAGGCTGCATGTCAGTAAATTCATCACAGAAACTATTCAGGTGAACAATGCTAAAATCGTAGCATTAAATCTAATTTCAGGCACCGCTTGAAATGTTCCTGGAACATTCTCAGAGATACAATGTTTAAAGTGGCACCACGCCGCAGAGATGCTGGTGCTCAGAAAGAGGCTGAAGGGTCCGCGTTTATCTTGACTTCACTTAGCATTTCGGCTCTCTCTCTCTGCAGAGAGGGTGGAAATGAAAAGGTAATCCAGGCCCCACAGGGCCGGTAGCAGGTGTTGGAAGGGAAAGCATTCCAACTCCTGCTGCTAACACACTCAATGGCTCTCAGTGGAGAAAATGCTTTCAGGAACTGTGCACTCACTTCCCTTGATTTACTCTGCCCGTTAGAGGGAAACCTTTTTACAACCCAACTGCGGAATTAAGGACAGAGACTTTAAAATCTACTTCTTCAATAAAAGCAACACACTAAAAAAAAAAAAAAGAAAAAACCTTTTTGAAGGACAGGGGACCTTTTATTGGTTTTAAACTCAAGGTCAAATTATGAGGTTCGCACATTGGTCAGAATTTTGGATGGGAAAGCAGCAATATAATGTCTATAAAGTCTATCCAGCACATTTCAGAGTTTGCCATTAACGGAGTTCAGGTGGACAAAAAAACAAAACATGTCCCAGTCTTCACACAGAAAATTGATTTGATAAAATTCCAGTAAGAGGCAAGGACAGATGGTCCTGCAAAGGCCACCATTCAAATACCTCATGGTATAGCTTTTAATTGCAATTAATTAAAATCAGCTTGAAATGAAAATTTACCTCATCTATTTTATAAATGCATACTGTATTCTACATCTTATTGTGAACAGTTTATCCATGCATATGTTTCATCCTAAACAAAATTTTAACGTTGTAATTTTTAATAAAAATGTCATAATGCCACCTGGACCTTCTGGTGAAAACGACAGAATTCTCTCTGGTGACATACAGGACTTCTCCAACTTAGTCCACTTAAATCCACCTTTACAAGCTCACATTTATCTGCCCTTAACTTATGAGTTCAACGCCCACATCTCAAAATCCAATCAATAACCAATGTATAAAACAAGTCGCTGCCCCCCCAATTTTTTTTTTCTTTCTTGACAATCTGTTACACTGTTCAACACAATATGGATGAAAAGATCTGCTGCTGCTTCAGTTTCATCACAACCTTCACGTTTTCCAAAAAATGCAATCTTAAAAACTCCAGCTTACAATTGAAAGTACAATATATTTTTTTGCAAATGCAACAAAAACAAAAAAGTTAAAAGTATGATATCTTACATTCTTAGCCATTTTGTATTTATTACACGATTATGTGATTTTTATTAACCTTGTTTTGAATTTTTATATTTCGCCTATACAATTAATATTTTCTACCTAAATCAGTGTTCCATTTGCAGTGTGATGTTTCAGGGTGTCAGGCCAGAGTGGGCCCCACAGCACAAGGCCTGTGGCAGTCAAGCCCAGGCCATAATCCATCCATGGTATGATGAGAAAACATGCTCACCTGAAACAGCTCAGTACATATTATCATTGTCAGTTCACCTCCTTCTGCCCTGTCGATGCCAACCATCCTCAGGGAGATGGGCATAACCACATCAGGATGGTGCATTCAATAACAGCATCGCATCTATTTGAGTTTGTGTACAAATACAAAACATGTTTTAGAGAGAGACGCCAAAGCAAATTTATTTTATACCATTTCTATCCTATTTCAGAATTAAAATGATCAAAAAACAATTTATACTTTAAACACATTTTCTGCTGTGCCCATACACTCACACCAGCACCACAAAAACAACTGTTCATAACAACCAAAAAAAAAAATAATAATATGGGCAATACGGAATGTCGCAATTATTTACCTTTACATTAATAAACGTAATAAAATTGTACAAAGGAGATCTACTAATTTCTTAAGAATAAATATTAAACACTTGCAGTAAACTTATGAATAGTTGTGGCCTGCCAAATATATCATTATATTGATGATATTAACATAAAAAATAATTTTGTTAACATCTTGCACCAAAATACAGTTTGTTAAAGCATTAGGTATCACTAAAAATAATGCTGTATGTGTTCTATGTATTTATATAATTATTAGTCTAGATTAATGATAATTTATAAACATGATTACTGTTATAAATATTATTGTAATTTATGTTTGTTCATAATACATTTGTTTTAATTTACACAACTTGAAATGTTAAATGTTAGTTCATGATAGTGTTAACCAATTGAACCTTCATTTTAATACATCACATATATGTATACAAACATATCCTACTCTAAAATATCCAGTTTGATTCCTAAAGCATCACATTTCTGCACTACAAAACAGCAAACAACTTTATCCAGTTCAAAACAGCAAACAATGTATTTTAGACGATCTGTACTGATAGACAATAGGTATCAGCTAAACCAGAGCTGTATGCTGTTCTATTGTATGAATAATTCTTAGTCTCCGGATATGTAATATAAATCAGATTACATGTTATAAAGAGTATTGTAATTGTATGTTTGGTATCATACATTTGTTTTAATTACACGAACTTGACAGTGTTAAATGTTAGTCATGATAGTGTTTAACCCAAATTGAACATTCAGTGGAATGTGTTGATGCAGTGCAACATATATGATAACAACGAACATATCCTACTCTAAAAAGACTCCGTTGTGAATTTCAAATAAAGCATCAACAGTTTCGGCATACAAAACAGCAGAAACAAGACTTTTATCAGTTCAGAAAAGCAAAAAAAGCAAAGTATTGTAGACGGTCCGTGTACTGATAGACAGAATAAGCAAAACTACAGGGTAACAGGGCCTGCACAGTGCTATTTATCATCCCTGATGTTTCAATGTTTCCACTCACGACTGTCTGCCCTGCGCGGGTGTTACAGAGTATAGCGACTCTCTTCTCGTGTCCCTCACTGCATCGTGGACACAGGAACACTGAGCTTACTCGCAACATATTGGGGGATGGGGGTGGGAGTGGGACCGGCCCAGGCGCTTTGTAGTGGACAGAAGGGCAAAATGTGGAGCAAGTTTCAATGGAGCCCTTGTAGTGAACAGGGAGCTCTCTCCCTCTACTGGGACAGAGGGAGGGGACAACCGGACCGCTTTCAAATCTCAAAAGACAGAGTTGGGTTCCTTTTTACCCCTCCTCCTCTCTCTCTTTTCCATAGACTGACTGACAGGATTATCTGCATAGCGACTCTACAGCTGAGCTTCAAGTTGGCTATCAGAGCATGGGAAATGAAGAGGCCTAGAGTGACAGTGAATTGAGGCACATGCCATCCACTAGTCAAGTGACATTGTAGGACATATAGTCAGGTCCAAAAGTGAGAACACTAGAATTTTTTTTTTTTTTTTCTGATTTAATACAAATATTTTCATAAATATATTAAGCATTACAATTTGAGTAAAATTGAATGTAATTGAAAAATTAACTTGATAATATCTCAGTATTTGGTTCTAACAAAAAAAAGTTCCAAATAGCATTGTTCTGCTTATTTAATTGTTGATAATAGAGCAGAATCTTAAATATTTCAAAGGTTTGTATGTTAACTCATGAGACTTAAGCTTATGATTTTACTTCATATATTACTTTATTTCCGAGTTTAAATGGAAAGAAATAAAATCGGGGGGGGGGGGGGGGGGGAGAGGAAGGGGGGGGGTAATTGGTCAACAATGGATGGCATTACAAAAAAAAGAAAGACATGGGTGACGATTGAATCATTATAACAATGAGCCATCACACCACAAATCAATTACACATTATGTGACACAAAAAATTTGCAGGACACAGAAGAATTCAAAACAATGATTTAATCACAGTCGTTACAAGCACCTGCAGTGTCAGTGGGAAACAATCACTTTGGACTCATCTGTGTTTTGTACAAATGTAATCACAGTGCAGAAGCACCCAGCCCTGAACAATTCACAACAAACCAAAGAGCTCTGAATGAGGTGTCAGCAGCTCACCACAAGGAGAAAACAACAGTGTGGGGAAAAAGGGCTATAGTTTAGAAAAGCCGCGTTTCAAAAAAACAAAACAAAAAACTAAGATTTATTTGTTAAAATGCATAAAAAAGCTTGAGGGTTTAATATTTAATATTTGGGCATAAAATAATATTCTTCTGAATGTAAACCAAAAAACAACCGTATACCCCTTGATTTACAAAAACAGAACTATTGAAGCTTGTTTCCGCCATGAGATAAAAAAATAAAAAAAAAAACAAGATCATGATGACATTTTTTTTATATAATCCAGACTTTATATAGAGTTAAAGTGTATATCTTGTAATTCTAAGTTTGTATCTCGAAATTCTGAGAAGAAAAGTCTGAATTGTGAGATTTAAACCTGTCAGAATTTAGTCAGAATTATGAGATAAGTCATAGTTACGCTTTTATTTAGTATGGAAGTGGAACAAAAACCAACAACAGCACAGGATGTAGAATTGCCCACAGTGTTCACGATGAGAAGAAAAAAGTGCCGAATTGCAAGATGAAAACTCATAATTGCAAGATGTAAAAAAAAAAAAGTTATGCAGTGCGGATAGTATTGCGTTGTGTATTGTTGTCGATGGGGAAAGGGGAGTCTGGATACAGAACAATATGAATTGTATCCATTAATTAAATTTAAATGTGAAAATCTCATCATTTATTCACCCTCATGTCGTTTCCAAACACATAGTATTTTCTTCCTTCCATGGAATCTAAAAAGAGAAGTTTAGCAGAGTGTCAATGCTGCCCTTTTCCATTCAATGAAAGTGGATGATGACCAGAGGCTGTCCGTTAAAAAAAAAATGCAAAAACCCTGTCCACCCAGCTTTCCTCTGTCCTCTGAAGCCTTTGTGTGCAAAAAAAGAATGAAACTTAAGTTGTTATACTCTGAAAATGTTGCTTGGCAGTTATGATCACCATTCACATTTATTGTATAGAAAAACCAATTTGGACATTCTGCTACAAATAACCCTTTTTACATTCTAAGGTTAAAAGAAAACCAAATGGGTTTCAAAAGACATGATAAATGATGACACCATTTTCATTATGAGGCCATTGGTCCAGCATGCACAGTGAGTGCTCTCTAAACATACAGGACTCAGTGGAGAACAGTGCTGCAGGTCTTACCAGTGGTAGTGTGACGCTGTCAAGATATCAGTTCAGTCTTAGTCTGGCCTAATCTTTCATATCTTGTCAGTTCTTCGATAAAAAAAAGCCAGATGAGAGCATTTCACAGTGAAGCAAATAACATTCAGCGCAGCAGCATCCATCCCATCCACTCATAACCTTTGGTGTCAGAATGAGCCTTTGAATGTAGATACAGAATCAGTAGCTAACTGAGAGCTGGTGTCATTATGATAACAAGATCTCATGATCAAGACGACCCTACGGCCTCATTTACGTCTTTGTAAAGAGGCGAAGATAGTCCTGTGAACCTGATTAGCTGTATCAGCCTCCAGAGTTGAATTCATAAATTCGTAACGTTCTGCCCTGAATCATCATCTCTGATATCACGTACAGTATACTCACAGGCATTGAATAAGTTCATATCTGAGCATCACATCCACAGTGTTTGTAGGATGAGAGGGAGGGATATGTTCTCACAGGGTTCCCATTGTTAAGGCAGTGTCACATGTGGTGTTGCACAGAGTGAAAGGAACAGGCAGATCCGCACAGCTACACATGGCCAAAGTACACCTACACAGTCTGTTTTCACTGCACACACACACACACCGGGATCGTTGAGGAAGGAGGATGGTGAGAGAGGCTGCTTAGCGCTGACACACACACACCACACACACACACACACACACACAGGCGGTGAGAGGAAACAGTGGCAAAGCCGGGGTGGGCTGTACAGAAAGGCAGCCTGGCATGAGATGGCTTTGCCCAGCTCAGATCAGGGCTGGACTGGATCCATGAGTGAGAGTGAGGAGAAGAGGATAGTGGATGTTCTCATCGTACACCTCCTTTCCCTCTCTCTGCATCTGAAAAACAAGATTCAGTTGTTCAGAAGTAGGAAAAAAGACTACAGAATCAATAACTGAGTCACACTCACATATATGCATTGTTTCAGAAAAGAGTAGATGGACAAATATGACTTAATAGTACTTAGTAAAATAGCAGAGGCCAACGCAATGGACACTAATTTGTAAAATTAATAAAAAAAATAAAAATAAAAAAAAAAAGGCAATTCAAAACAATATAATGGACTTCTATGAGCAAATACATGTTTTACTATTATTTGAAAATATTGTTTATGAGGTATGTCAGAGCTTATTTAGAGGCATAGTTTTATGGTATAAAATGATGATATCAAGACAAGCTATAGATAACATAATGCAAAAATTAGGCTAATAAAAGGAATACAGTTGTCAAGTGTAGAAAAACGTGTAGTAAAGTATGGCATATTTTATCATTTATTAGAAAAAAAATATTTTTTTAACAAAATTGCACTGCTTTCTAATATTGTTCTAAATCAAAAGTAAGTGGTCCTCTGTGACCAACAGCAGGAAAAAAAAGCAATGATATCATACGAGGAGGCCATAATGACAATAAGTCAACAAGTCTCTACAAATAATCAGCTAATTTGACTTTTTTATGACACCGCAAGATTAGTTCAAGTAAATGTCATGTGGTGTGACTACATATAGTTCATTTAGATGTATTTATATACTATTACAGATTAATAAGTTAGAATTATATTTTTCATTTCCAGTTTTCCTTTCAAGTTTTATAATTTTATGTTTTGTCAATTGTATGCTTTTTTTGGAGTTTCTATTAGCCTTCATTACTTTATTGTAGTTTCGCTTTATTTTCAGCGTTTTTGTTACTTAAAATATTTAGAAAAAGTCACTCTCTGATCATAGAGAGAGACTGGAAGAAAGGTACGAGTAAAGCAGCTTCCGCCAGAAAGGAATGGAGTGAGAATAGAAATGTTTTGTCATGTACATAGGTGGTAGATAGATGTTATTGTTACTTCACGGGACATTTAATGTCAAGGACAAAACTATGTTATTACGAGTTTAGTTTCGAGGATAAAAATAACAAGACACTATACCCACGCAAACACTTAATAGTATGAGATCATAATAGTATGAGAGAAATTAGTCGCTTGTATGACAAAACGTGGTAAAAAATCATCGGAAGAACCTGAAAAAGAGGGGAGTTTAGCAACGATTTGCTCATCTTGAGACATATTTTAAAGTAACCGTTTCTGGCCAACTTAATGATAAGAAGTTGGGTTGATAGGGTTGGAGAAACGCACGAGACCCAATGGTGACAACGGACACTTCCCTACTACCCCTGCTTCGATAACTGTTTGAGAGCGGAAGAACAGGGAGTTATTGCAGCTGCGATTGTTACTTAAAAAAAAACAATAAAAAAAATTCAAACAAGGAAAATGTGATGATGCCCATTAGCACTATTTGAATTGTGCGGAGGCAGCGAACTCCCTGCTAAACTAAAACTAAGGACGAGTGGCAAACTGCCACTATGGATCTGCTTTTCTGCCACCGTCTGGACTCCACAGAGTCGTGGACAGGTAGCACTAGCCGAGGATACGTCTTCTGCACCTGGAGGCAGCCGCGAGGCCCTGTCGGACAACAATCAGATCCTCCAACAGATCCCGACACAATCGCCGACAAGCACTTAGAAGAGAGGTGAAAACGGTTCGAGGTTAATTATGAAAAATAGAACCCCTCCACGCAAGAGCATGATGAAGGAAAAGCAAACACAAGCTGACGTAGCGGGTGTGTTGCATTAGAATGGACAAGAAAAGTGGTCTAGGGACACACATCGCGGACGGCAGCGCCTAGACGCAGAAGTGGACTCACGGAGACAACACGCACACACGCAACGCAGCGCGCACAACAGGCAGGCACCAACGACAAAGAAACCGCCCACCCAGGTTGTGTTTTAGATGTGTTATGGGGACTCTGTACCAAGGCCGTTGAAGGGTTTATATACTGTACCAAACGACGATTGGTCTATATGCCGCTACAGACAAGACGCACAAGCACTGTAAGAGCTGACGCCCAGAAAGGAAAATGTGGTCTATTTAAGATTTCAAAAAAAGGCTAATTCTGAATTATTTCTGGCTTTTTGAGGAAGTGGGACAATGAAGAGAAGTGTCCTCATATCGAATGCACCATTTCGGTGTAATACCTGTGGCAATACCAGAACGCCAGGCCAGGCTTAAACAAGTAATCAGAAATTTGTAGCTCCTCATAAACCAGCAAGACGAATAAAGCGATTGCACACACAGAACACATAGCACAACACACAGCGCCACACACAGCAACGTTCGTACTGGATTTTGTAAATTGTGGGCGTATATGTATGCAAAATAACAGCATTCAAAACGGACCATCACATACAGCGCACAGCAAACTCAGCCATCATGCTAAAGGTAGGTAATCAGCAGGAGCATTGTGAAACGCGTGAAAGGCCTTTCCAGGCAGAACTTGACAGAGGGACAGAGGTAAGCGGGGGGTAGAACAGTGCAGCTGAGAAGCATCAAGAACTCCTTACCCATTGGATCTCGGCTAAAAACAGCAGAGAACATAGATACAATGTGACAACGAAAAATTACAGATCGTAGTGAACCATAAGTGGAGGCGCCAAATAATGGACTATAAACATGCTCAAGTGTCTTTTTTAACTCTAGACAATTCACGCTCCTCTCTTTGTGGCCTGAGCGTAAAATGATATAAAAAACAGGATAAAGGAAGGAGGGACACGCCTTTGCCGTTGATGGTGTTATCATCTGCTGTGCCAACCGCCGTCGACAGCCCGCCAAAGGTTGAAGCCTGTGATCCTCGTCTTGGAGTTAAATCAGGGGAAGGATCGGCAGCCAGCCGTCAGCACCAATCAGGCACCAACACCAAGACACAAGGTGAGATCTGACTAGTGCCGAGGATACACTGCAAATGGTAACACACAGGTAAACCGCAGAGGGGAGGCAGAGAAAGAATGTGTTAGGGAGGTGTTCGCGCGCCGTCTGAAGACACGCACTAGCACGCACAGAGGAGACACAGTGCACACGATATATTACGTAAGCGCAAGAGTAGGAACGAAGGGCGGCGACACACTGGATATACATTACTTATATTACACACAACGAATGAAGTAAAGACTGGTACTGTCAAGTTAAGAGAAATTACAGATTGGTTAGCAGAACAATTGCTATTGCGGGCATTAAAGTCACCTCAGGTTTCTACACAATTGTTTGCAGGTGTAAAAAAAA
The DNA here is from genome assembly GCA_018155175.1 of Sinocyclocheilus anophthalmus. Classification (NCBI taxonomy): domain Eukaryota; kingdom Metazoa; phylum Chordata; class Actinopteri; order Cypriniformes; family Cyprinidae; genus Sinocyclocheilus; species Sinocyclocheilus anophthalmus. Next base: position 75,967 of record JADLZN010005495.1, on the reverse strand, counting down.
AGGCATTATTATGATCAAATATCACAAAATAGTTTATAGAAGATAAATACTGTAAAATTACCAAATCACATTTATTTCCTGCTTGTCTTATTAACAATTTGTAGGAAATGAACTTACAATAAGAACAAGAAATAGGTTTTACTTTTATTAGTATTTAAGATATGGGAAAGGCAGTAGAGTTGTATTCTCTTATTGGGGAGTTTTTCAGGGGTCTGATAACTACACGCGACAGACGACTGAGTGCAGGAACCCAAACGAACAAAGTGTTGTCACGTTAGCAAGAAATGGTTGTGCGTGTCACGTGAACAAACGGGTGTAGGGTAGCTGGTACTTGGAAACTACAGTTGCGAGTGTGCCAGGGAAGTTAAAGTTTGAGGAACGTGGGAACGAGTGATTGAGAGAGGCAAGTAGGACAGAGAGAGTATGAGAGGGAGTGCAAAAAAGTGGTATAGCGAAGGATATAGAAAAGAGTTAGAAGAAAGCAGGAGAGAAGGAAGGGGAAAAAAGGTGAAAAGTTTAACAAGACAACGCTGTTCTCCTGATTACAGCCTGCTATCAGTCATGGGTGGGTCGGATAATCGGCTACTACTTTTAAATCGCATGGCTGCCAAGAGCAAGTGTCATATTGTATATGACTGGCCATTGATACCGCCCCAAGATCCTCCTCGGTATACCCCTCAGTCTGCTTTCTCCGACGAGGAGAGCGAGAGGCATCGTTTAGGTAAAGCAGGGATGAAAGCGAGAGTCACCCGGCCAGATAACGGACCACGGACAAGACCGCATGGGAAGTTGGGAGGAGGTAGGATGAGATAATAAGTTACTAATGTCGTAGAGGTATATGCGAGGTGGGGTGAACGAGTGGATGTGTCTGAATTACAGAATTCAGGCACTCTCTTGCAGACACATAACCATTTGAGCACAAAGATTATAGGACCGGGAAGCCCGGAGTTGAGGAAAAGAAAATAGCTGCATTATCAGGCGGCTTGCAGTCCTCCAGCTGCTGGTGCTCTATTCCAGAACAGCGGGGATAAGAGGATAACACACAGCCCCCTCGCCACGTCCCCACACCGCTGAGAGTCCCATCCACGGCCAACCTGCACATGCGGGAGGGAGGGAGGATATTTAGGGTCTTAAAGGAAACACTTCAATCTCCAAGACATCAGAGACTGGCTGGAGGTGAGGAGCGACAGACACCCGTACGTGTAAGTCCGGGAGGGGCCCGTAGACGCTGCTATAATAGAAGATTGTGATTTGGAATTCTGAAGGAGGTGGGGCATGTGATCTATTGTCTGCCGTGCGTTTCTTTGTGCTCTTCGTTCCTTACGTTCGCACCCAGTGCACACTCACAGGGGGCAGGGTGTTCATCAGAAGATAAGAAAGAGGAATTAATCACTTTGAGATATGATGAGGGCACTTCAGTTCGCCCCTCGTATCACACACACAGCTGCATGAACCGACGACAAACGAGAGTAAAGACGCACACACACGGCCGCGAACAGCGGGACTCTTGACTCAGCTATCTCGGCCCCTCGCTGCTCATGTCATTATCCACACGGAAAACACAGTAGGTGGTCGGGCTCTAAAAGATCCTGTTAGACTTCAGGTGCATCAGGGCAACACTAAGAAGAGGTGAATGCATTAGCTAGTTTTGTGTGTGTGCAAATGGGCAAGTGTGGCACCGTTTTGACTCATCTGGACAATACTTAAAGGTGCTGTGAACGATTTCACTCATTTTGCTCACTTCCAACACTGAATATATTCGCTGCCCATAGTTTCAGCCATGTGGCCTCTCTGCAAACCTGCAACATGGTTCACAGGCAGAGAGGATTTCAGGTTGGCTACGAATAAAATCACAGCTTGCTCACCTAACATGACAAAGCTTTTAAAATAAGAGCAGATTTTAAATATCTGTACAAAAGTCATGCAGTTTTTTTAACAGTAAAACAAGAGGAACATCAATTATAATTAATAAGAAAATCCAATTTAATGCATCCCAGGGGCGTTTTGTTATCGTGACTGGTTATTTTTTCTAAACCCCTGCTGCCCTGGTATGTTTTTGTGCCCCTAACTGGGACGACGTAAATTTAATTCATAAAATCATCTCACACTTCCTGGACTTGAATACACATTGTTAATTTTTGGCGTGGATTTAAACTGCGTCATTAATCAGAGTTTAGACCGTTCAAGCCCGAAACCCACGCTCCAGTCTATAATGTCCCAAGCTCTCTCTGCTTTTGGATCCATGGAGATTCTCATTCCCACAAAAGAAATAATTTTTCGAAAACAGTTTTTCCTTAAGGGTTCATCTCATATCTCAAGGGGGGGGAAAAGGTCAGATTTTATTTTGTTTATTGCCCAAGAACGTACGGACAGAAATCCAACTTTGACACGGCTAAACAAGAGATTTAAGGAATAGAGGCATTCACCTCTAATGACATTTAAAGTAGTCATTAGAGGTGAAATTATCTTATTTGTATTTTGTACTTGTATCTTATTCTACATATAGTAAAAATAAATAAGCAAAATTACAACAACTGATTGATTCCATTGCAAAAATAGATCGACATATCTCTCTAGCCCCTTCAGAAGAATTTGTTAAAAAGAGAGTGGAACTTAAAGCACAATACGATCAATTATCAATAGAAAAAACTCAACAGAATCTGCTATGTTTTAAAGGGAATTTTTATGAACATGGGGAAAAGGCAAGCCGATTATTAGCACATCAGATAAAATGTCAACCTGCTTCCTAATTCCACAGATTAGAAACATGTCACAACAACTAAGTGGATCCTAAAGAAATTAATGACTTTTAAATAATAGTATTCCAATTGTATATACTTCTGAATTTCCAAAAGATACATCAGGTATGTCTATGTTTTTGAATGATTTAAACATTCCAACAATTAATCCAGACCAAAAAGAAAGCTTAGAACAGCCAATTGGTCTGCAAAAGGTTCTAGACTCCATTAATGCAATTCAAAATGGCAAAACCCCTGGCCCTGATGGCTATCCCATGGAGTTTTATAAAGCTTTTGTTTCTAAAATAGCTCCTCTTCTATTGAAAATGTTTGAAAACTCTTTAGAAAATGCAAAATTACCACAATCTCTGACAGAAGCATTTATTACACTTATCTTGAAACCAGGAAAAGATCCACTTGAGTGTAGTTCCTACAGACCAATTTCATTGTTAAATGTTGATGTTAAAGGGGTCATATGATGCTTTTTTAAAGATCATTATTTTGTGTAACAGAATGTTGACATGCTTTAATTTTCAAAAAACACATTATTTTTAAAATTCTGTACATTATTGTAGGTCCTATATGACCCGCCTCTCTCAAACGCTTCGTTTTCTACAAAGTCCCTCCTTCCGACAAGCGCAGTCTGCTCTGATTGGCCAGCTGACCCAGTGCATTGTGATTGGCTGAACACCGCAAGCACTCGTCGGAAATGTAACGCCCCTTACCATAATCCCGAGCTTCATCTTTCAAAATAAATGTAAAGACAGAGCCCGAAAAGGGAACAGAGTCGCGTGACAGACACAATGAAGCTGGTATGTGTGTGCAGTACACAAGCCACGGTTACGACAGCTGACTCCACTGTGATCTCTCACTCTCTCTTTCTCTCTCTCTCACACACACACACACACACACGATGCGCAAAACTCCGCATTTGAACAGTCAATAGCAAATACTTAAACTATAACAAAACAGTAGCTGATTCTGACATGGCTGCGTCAACACTAACTGCGGTTACTGAAACCACGCCTTCTTTCTTTGCGTGCACATTTGGGCGGCATTATGCTAATATTTCCACATAGTGAAGTAGATATGTAGATATCAGCTTGTGACACTCCAAAGAGAAAAGAAAACTTGAAATAGCATCATATGGCCCCTTTAAATACTGGCCAAATTATTAGCTTTTAGAATTGATACTATTGTATCAGAAATGATCTCTTCAGATCAGATGGACCTTATTAAGGGTTGTTACTCATGTACCAATTTACGGAGACTTCTTGGTGTTTTGTATTCTCCTGCATCCAGGGATGCCCCAGAGGTGGTGGTATCCCTGAACGCAGAGAAAGCATTTGACAGAGTCGAGTGGAACTATTTATTTTTAATATTGAAACTATTTGGCTTTTGTCCGAAATATATAAATTGGATTCAGTTACTCTATTCTACCTCTAAAGTATCTGTTATAGAAATCATTGCGGCATCCCTTCCATTTTGCATTTCTCAGTCCGGCTTTAAATATTTGGGAGTACATACTCAAACCTTTTCAGGTTTATATGCAAATAATTTTTTACCCCTTATAAACAAACTCAAATCTGATTTTCAGAGATGGGACACATTATCTTTAGCAGGTAGAGTAAATTGTATAAAAATGAATGCCTTACCTATATCTTAATACTTATTTCAATCCCTCCCAAAAGACTTTTTTTCGTTCATTAAACAAGCCCATGTTATCATTTTTATGGAAGGGGAAGAATCCAAGAATCCATAAGGACCTCCTAGAAAGACAGTGATCTCAAGGAGGCTTAGCTTTTTCCTAATTTTATTGGATATTGCTGGGCTGCAAATCTTCAAAAAAATAATTTGTTGGTATACGTTTCCGGAGACTGATTGTTTGGTGTAAGGCAGAAGCAAATGCTTGTATTTCGACCTTCTCAATATGATATGGTCTCAGTTTAGGTAAATGTATAAACTTATGTTAAGTCCTCTCTGTAACAACCCTCTGTTTCCTGCTGGTAAAATAGATCATATGTATGTACAATGGCAGAGTGTGGGCTTGGCCAAATGCAGTGATTTTTTACATAGATAACACTTTTGCTAGCTTTAGTGACCTCTCAGAGAAATTTCAGTTGACACAGTCCAACCTGTTTTGTTATTTTCAAGTCCAAAATTGTATTCAGGCCCAGAGTTCAATCTTTCCTAACCTACCCCTACCTCATTATTGGATAGAATTTTACAAGCCCCTGTAACATAGGTCAAATTTCTGCACTATATAATATGGTCATGTCTTTAAATAATACTTTCATTGACAAAATTAGAGGAGAGTGGAAAAAAAGATATGGAATTGTGAAAATAACTGATGAAGTAGGGAAGCTGCCCGAATAGAGTAAGTGGATCATACACGTGTGCACGCCTGAGTCTCAAGTCTTTTTACTTTACTTTACTTTTAGTAATTTAGCAGACACTTTTATACAAAGCGACTTACAAACAAGGGAAAAAGTAATTAATACTAAAAGCTAAAACTCTATAAATACTATGTATATACACATTTAAGAAAAGAAAAGAAATTAAATAAAAATGACAAATGCATACAACACATTTCAAAACTAAAACATTTAAGTGAAAACAAAAAAATAAAACTAAAGACAATTCAAAAATATTAAAAGAACAAAAGGTATGAGCATAATAATGATTCTAACATAACACTAAGCCAAAACACCAAAAAAACAACTACATATGTACAACCACACACACATACATACATATACATGACATATAATAAATAAATCAAGATGTATATTTATCATTTCCATTTTATTTTTGATAATTTTTATTTCATTCAATTTAAGATTCTTCACCGTGTTATTACACAAAATCTAGACTTTCTCAAATCTATCCTAACGTTGGTGATAGGTGTGACCGATGAAAAAATGATGAGGTTGACGTAGAAACTACTGGACGTTTATATTCAAAATGCGAAACGATACTTTTAACTTGAATATAATGCCCTGTGTTGAAATTGCTATTTTTGGAGTACCAGAAAATTAAGTACCTTTGACTAACAATGTGAAAAAATGTTATCGCTTTTAGTAAGAACTTTATTTTCATTGTACATGTACAATGCAACTCTGGTGGACAACCTCCAGGTGCACTATCTGATACTACAAATAAGGTGATGTACCATGGAAATATTACATTGCCTCTTTAGTAGCAAGGGAGAAGAATATTGCTGGAATGGATGTTAAAGAATCCGCCTACAGCTTCAATGTTGATTTGTGACCTGATATCATTTTTAAAATTAGGGAAAATAAAATATCTAAAAAAATGATCTGTTCAAAACTTCTATAGAATTTGGAAACCCATAATTACATATTTTGAAAAGATGAAGACACTCCCCTCTAACTAATATAACTAAAATAATTGGAAAAATCATTTGGTTGAAGCATATTTACCTGTGTTATGTTTGTTTATATATTCATAACATTATATATAGACCACAAATGTATCAGAGGTGTTTTTTTGGGACTACTCATGTTTATTTGTTAATTTATTTAACTTTGACATTGTTGTGTTTATTTTGGTACATAATGTTAGAGTGCATCCTATAGCCTATTTGTATGGCATTAACCACTATTAAGTATTAGGGCTCAAAGAAGCACCTAAGGTGCGATTAGGATTCTTATCTTATTATTATTATTATCATTTTAGTTTTTTTTTTAATTATAATTTATTTTAATATATGTTTTAATTTATTGTGGCAGAAGGTGATGGGAGGAAATGTACAATTTTATATTTGTATGAAGCTTTTTGTTGAAGCATGCCTTTGGAAAAGTTGATAAAATACCAAAAAAATTCTAGCTTGAACTCTTTTGAGTAGTTTATTAGGGTTGGGAAAAATTCAGAATTTTAAGAATGGGATATCCTTCAATTCACGAGTGTGAACTGGGATTGAATCAACAACACTCTGCAGGATGTTGAATTAAAAGTGGATGTAAATACGACATCTTTCATTTAAAGGGATAGTTCACCCAAAAATGAAAATCCTGTCATTATTCACCCTCATGTCATTCCAAACCTGTAAGACCTTTGTTCATCTTCGGAACACAAATTAAGATATTTTTGATGATATCCGAGAGCTTTCTGACCCTGCATAGACAGCAACGCAACTACCACTTTCAAGGCCCAGAAAGGTAGTGAGGACATTGTTAAAATAGTCCATGTGACATCTGTGGTTCAACCTTAATTTTATGAAGCTACAAGAATACTTTTTTGTGTGCAAAGAAAAGAAAAGAAAAACAAAAATAACAGCTTTATTCAACAATTTCTTCTCTTTTGTGTCAGTCTTCGCCACGTGTTCACGACAGTACCATGAAGCATGTGTGTGATGCTACTGACGCAGGAGCCGGTGTTCTGACGTAGAACCCGGATGCACTGTGCCTTGTTTACGAGCAGAGGAATGCATATGCATGCGTTGTGATACTATCGCGAATGCATGTAAATTATTAAATATAAAACAGATAAATAAAATAAACATATAAAGTACAAGGGCCCAATCATACATATGGCGCAATGCGGCGCCAAGCGCGACACAAGTGTTTTTTGTTAGTTTCAGCCCGACACAGTTATCAATTTCATGTCCTGCACCACGTGGATTGTAATCAGCGGTAAATCTCCATCACCTGCGTGCTTTCACATTGAGCAGCATTAACTACACAGAGCCGTTGTTCACTGACGAGCTGCGCAAAAAATTGCGCGAATATGAACGTGGTTTGCGCAGCTCGTCAGTGAACAATGGCTCTGTGTAGTTAATGCTGCTCAATGTGAAAGCACGCAGGTGATGGAGATTTACCGCTGATTACAGAACCGGGTTTACTGATAAGATGCACGTTAAATATCTCATGCGATTTATCGTGCAGCCCTACTCATTAAGAGAACAGGTACAACCCTTTTGGACCATTTTTCCACCTTAAACTAGCAAAAGTGGATTCGGACACGCCCTAAGTGCACTTGCACCATGCGCTTAGATAGTTAAAATATGGCCCCACATTTCTATACAGTTGGTGACATTTCAAATCTCACAGTCACACTAGACATTTAGCACACAAAATTTCTTTGGACACTGCAATGGTCCTGATATGGCACTACAATCTGCGACGATTGTTTTAATTAAATTTTTTATCTAATAGGCTCATAAAACAAAAAACTTTCAGGCCACACTTTTCAAGCCATAATTCAAAGTTAATCTTGACAAACCTTCCAGTTCTAGTTAAAAAATTACAATACATGTTTATTGAATTTCTGTGTCCCTGAATTTCTGAATTTTCCTTATTAATATTATTTCCTTAAATTCTAATATGCTTGCTCCTGTTAGCCCCTTTAATTAAAATGAAAATTCAATTTCAGGAACTGAAGAGGAATTTACTCTAATGACTTATGCAGCAAAGGTGTACGTGGAGAGGAAAACAACAACAACAAAAAGTAGGCTACTGGTCATTTTCTACCAGGACATTATCTGTTTCCTTTCACCTTAAAACACACCACAATGCAATGAGCAGATTCAAACTGCGGGTAAAACACCTGCAAAATATCAGTACAGAAAAATTCTTCATATTAAAACAGCACATTGGGCCGTATTTTTGTGGACTTTGTGTAAGTGCTTAAAACTTTCCACTTTAGTTGCTGTTTTAGGTCTGTTCATGTTTTTAAAGGGACATTTTAAAGGGAACAGAAGAATTCTGCATTTTTCTTTCTCTCTCTCCCTTTCTGCTCTCAACTGATGGCTCTAAATTCAAACACTCTTTCCTCTGTAGCCACAATGACCCCTCAGCGTTTTTCTGCCCAGCCATGTCCATCACTTCAGAAATAAAGTTCCAATCACTCAGCTCTAGAGTCCCGCTGACAGGCCCATTTTCCTCAGGCATAGGCAGGGCCACCACTGTTAGGCCTGTGGGGCATAATGGGTCCTCACAGCTTCTTTGGTAACCAAAAAATGGCAGCGCTATCGGTGCCAGTTAACCAGCTGGACTGCACTGTCACTTTGACCTGGGTACTTTATTTGTGCTTTCAGGCAGGGGATAGGAACTGCACCCTGTCCAATTCATTTAGAGTTTCTCAGAAAGACAGCTTTTGAGTTCTAAGAGTCCATTTAGAGCTGAAGCTTACCAGACTCCCCGTTCCTGTTCCTGCTGACATAGCATACTGTACTTCAGTGAAACATTCAAAATACAAATTTAGTGCACATACAAAGCTGGTGACAAATTCAGTCAAACTTAAAACTTTGATTCTCAACTTTCTGACACTTTAAAACATTTACACACACAATAAAAGCCACACACACATACAGTACACACCTTCAGGTGAAGGTCCCACAAGTGTGAGTCGTAGTTGTCATAGCGACACACTCTCAGGCCTGCGCTTTCTGCCAGTCTGCAGAATTCTGCCAGTGTGTCTCCTCTGGTAGGAGCAAATACTAGAGCCGTGCCCTAAAGAGACAAATTGCAAACAGATACTTTATTATTGTTTCACTTCACTTCAACAAACTGTTCATCTGTTAGCATCTAATACAAGTAAAAGATCATGTATGTTATAAGACTGTCAACATACTTTCTCATTAACCTAATAATGAGACGACTTTTTTTTTTTTCACTGAAAAATTACTAGTAAATTTCACAAACAATTAGAAATAGCAAGTAGCATTGAATTAAAAATAAAATGTTTAAGTAGAAAGACTGAAAGTTCTTGTTAAATGTACTCCAATAATCTTTTGTTTAAAACTTCAAAAAATATTTTTTTACAGACTGCTAGTCATGGCCAGTGAAATCATACTAATATATTTTATTCAGCATTACTCTGACCTTGCTAAAAAAAACACTGCTCTCATTTGCTAAAGGAAATATCAATCTTCTTCCTCAAATATAAATCAATCTTCTCACATATTGCTTTAATAATATAAAATATAATTATATTTAATAATAAAAACAAATTAAGATTGTTGTTGTTATTATTATTATTAAAATACTGTTTTCCTGTTTGAATGTGCATATACAACTGTAAATAAAGCTGATTCCCCTATGATAAAACAATGAAAGTCAGGGTAGTACGATAGTTGGGACACCTGTTTGAATACAAAATACTTCTTTTAAACCAAACTGCGATAAATGGCCTAGTAAATTACAAAATAAAAAATTTTAGCAGGCAGATTTTAATCCCCCTAAAATGAAAAATTGTGGTAGACTCTGGTAAGCTTTTAGTGTGGGTTGAGCTCTTTTCTCCATCCAGCCCAGGTCATCTTCACTGCGTCTCAAAGCCCACTTGCTGTATGTGGCGGTTTGCATCATTACATTCTATTTGATTTCTCCCAGGTATTATATTAGATAATAAACAAAAAGATTAAAGCTCACCTAATCCAATCAATGGCTAGAAGCGCATCCCCTCTCTTTATAGATCAACAAGCCCAGACCAACCAGGCAAGCTAAGAGGATTACCCAAAGGTTCAAAGTTTCTTTGAAATCCTTCGGTTTTAAATATTATTTCATATTTTGTTCATGTTATTGCTTTAATTAAATGGGCAACAACACAAATGATACAAACAACTACTAATATGAGAATAGGATCATCTCAATACAACAGATGTTTTCATTTTTTCATAAGCTCCACACAGGATGTATGCCGAAAGCACACACATACACAAACAGCATATCTGCAGATGTGTTAATCAGCTGTGTGTGCTAGCCGCATGGTCTGCTGGCATTTTAGAATAACAAAAATTAGTTTCAATAAATTGGCCCAAACATTTGGTCAGCAGTGCTATGGGGAAAATCACAACACTAAATCTGTTTTAACCCTTCTCGACTCGGCAATGAAAACAAGACATTTTCATTTACTGAATGAGTGATTGCTTTGACGCAGCATTATTACCTGACTACGAGAATTCGTATTTTAATAAAAAGTTTTAATTACTAACAGGTTTCAAATTGTATTCTTTTTGTTATACGGAGGTCACATTAAAACTTGTCCTGGAAACTTTTACTATGCTTTCAATTTATTGCTGCCACCTTGTTGACAAATGCTTTGTGTGTATGGATTTTATGTTACCTTTTTACAGACCTAGACTTTCAACCCCAAAAATTAAAATCATAAAAATATTGCATCTTTATTGTAAAATTATATATTATGTAAAAAAAAAAAATAAACATATATATATAGCTTTTTTTTTAATCGCTAAGGTAAAAAAAAACTTACAGTACTGTTTAAGAAAAAAAATATTTTTTCCCCCTCAATTTTTCCCCTAAAAATATTTTTTAGTGTACTTAAATACTGAAGATACAACCATGCTTGATATAAAATATGAAATGTAAACAAAAATCAATATTTTAGATAAATGTAATTATTATTTTATTTTTATTACCACAACCATTATTTTCGTCACGCAATTCGAGTTGTGTTGAAAACGGCAGAATTTTCTTGTGATGCATGTGTCCAATTTTTTTTTTTTTACAGTAAACCTTAAATAAACAAGAATTTAGCTGATCAAGATTAGCTGAAAAACACCCAAATATAAATCTTTATTTTTTTGATCATCCCTCATATACACTTCCTCTCACTGTCTCTCTCTCTCTCACACACACACACACACACAGAGAGAGAGAGAGAGAGAGAGAGAAAGAAAGAAACACCACAGCGCTTAACATAAAGACATCAAATATCAAAGACAATTCATGAGAAACCCTAAAGATAAATACAAATACAATGTTATCTCTGAAGTGTTTTTCATTTGCAGTTCAGGGTCTTATATCAAGAGGGCATGAAAGAGGACTTGTGAGTCTTATGATTAGTGCAGTACATAAAATAGATTAAATGACCCAATCTAAGTTGCATATAATAAGTATTAAAGTATTACGTGATATTAATCCTGCCATTCCATTACTCGCTCAATCACTGCATGCCAACTAATTACAGAGAGTCCACACACACACACACACACACACAGTCACTTACATCAGGTCGCAGTAATCTTCTTAGTGCATCAACCAGACTCCCTCTGTACTGGTCAAGAAACAGACTAAGAGAAAAAGAGAAAGACAGAACAACTAGAAAGATTAGAATGCATTGCAACGATAATGGTTCCAGATAAAGCAGCAGGCTATTTATTTTCACTGTTTGCGAATAAATCTACCAGCACGGCTTGCAGATGTAGTTTCAGTGGTGTGACAGTATTCAAATCAAAAGGTAAAACACACACACTAGCAGAGATGAACGATCAAGGAAGTATCAGGTGGCGTTAACATGATACAAACTAATACTAAGCAACAGAAAAAGAAAAACCCTTCAGTGGCACACACAATTACATACAGTATATACAAATTACATATATAAATACATACATATAAATACCATTGACAGAAAGAACTGACATTTAAACTATCTTCAACATAGATAAGTTATTTAAAATTGTAATAATACGTATTTTAGGAGGTAAAGACTTCTTTCAAAACTATAAAAAAAAAACACATTTGGCCTACTGAATAAACATAAATAATAATTATATATATATATCTATATATAAATATATAAAATAATTAAAGAGCATTTTTAAAATTATTTTGTAAACAATTGTCTTGACTGTCTCTTGATCAATTTAATGCATTTGCTGTACATATTGTGTGCTTTTTTTCCTATTCATATTACTACAGCTATTTTTACAAGAGCAAACCATGTTCCAGTCAGAATTTACTTGTGAAATTTTTTTACGAGCAAAATAGTCCAATCACCTCTGACCCTGCTTAAAACACTGCTTTCGTTTGCTAAGGGACAAAGGTCAGAGTTATGTTGATTAATCCTTATTTTTGTGATATCACTGGCCACGTCTAGTGGTCACAAGTCTGATGGATAGAAGCGTTTCATAAGCAGTTGAACTTTTGACCCTGTGTTTTGGGTGGAGTAGGTCAGTCTGGACAACAGAGGGTGAGTTTAGAGGTGAGAGTGCAGGAATGTTCGACTGGCCACATTGGCCTTGACAGGGTATGTCAAACAAAACCCTACCCAATTTACCAATGGTACTTGCTCCTTTACTTCCATATATTGACCTGTCAGTGATGTAATATTTGCCCTTCATTCTTTCTCCTTTCATTAAATGTATTTTCTGTTTATTAAAAAGCTAATGACCACCCGCAACAGCACCAGCAGTATGTCAAAGCCTTGGGCCGCAAGATTTGCTTGTTGGTATTGTTGTCGTCATCCTCACCAGCAGTTAACTGACATTTAAATTCCTCTCTTGCCTGACCTGTGCGAACAGTGCATTTACAATGCTATAAATAGAAGTGTGGTAGCATATTACAGAAGTACATAACTCGAAGCAAAACTTTACACAGCTCGCCATGATGACAAACACACTGCAAATGGGGCTTGTCTTGACATATTTTTGGTTGTGGTAATCTGAAGGTTATGGAAGTAAGATTAAAATATGGGTGGGTTTTAATACTTGATCTGACCTAATCCAGACTGCATTAACTTCATCCCCTCAATGAAACCTATAGTGAAGGCAGACAAACGACTCATAAAAATCATACCATCAGTAGGATATAGGAGCTTATGCTAAGATGACTGACATTATTGATGACTAGAGTGAAAACCCTTCTTATGTGGCGATATTTTTACAGATACATATTAAATTTCCTTCATGTTTACTGGACACTTGATGGATATATTTTTTTAATCATTCATTTTTTTTATAACATTGTATTGTTGTCATTTATTTATCTTTATTCTAGGATTTTTATTCTATCTATCTATCTATCTATCTATCTATCTATCTATCTATCTATCTATCTATCTATCTATCTATCTATCTAATCACACATATTGTATTCTCACAGCCATACTCATTGGTTTGTTTGTTTGTTTATTATTATCATTTCACTAATTCAGCTGACTAAAATCTTACAAAGCTTCAAACCTTGAAATCACAAACAACAGTACAGAAATCAACACTGAAATGCTGTGAATGATGTGGCCAATTTATCTAAACAACATCTAACTGGTAAATTGCACCATTTTTCAGAGCTATTGGGAAAATTATTGACCAGTCCCATTTTTGTGCTATCTTTAAAGCACTTTTATGTGTTGCTTAAAAATGTTTTTATGTGATGCTTTATTGTGTATGCTTTTTCAGCTATGCAGGTGACAAAAATATCATACTTAGGTGGTTAAGGTGAGGTGCTCTGAAAATACACAGTTGTAAATAGATCCTTCTTTCACTAACTCTGTCTTAGAAAATATATTGCACAAAATGAGCCGGAACTACCAGTAGCAAGGTCAACAAAGGGGCAAAGTAAACAAGAAAAGGTGATAGAAAGAAATCAGCTAAATAACATATTTTTTTCTTTCCTGTCCTTTGTTGTTTGGGTAAACTTAAAACCTAAAATAAACAAATGAAAATAAACATGCACAAAAGCTTTTATCTTGAGTCCACAGACACAGGAAGCTTAGAGGAAGGCGAGATGCCACGCTCTCTCAGTCAGTCAATCACTACAGCAGTGATTACAACGAGACCACTGCAAGAATTCACACCAGGAGCCTGCAGTCATGGCCAAAAGTTTTGGAAGTGACATAAATTTTGTTTTTTGCAAAGTTTGCAGCTTAAGCTGTTGTGGTGTTCATTCACATTGTTTCTAGATTATTGTGTAGAGCAATCAGATGCATTTTAAATCATTGCTAAAAGCTTCATTGGCCAAAAACTGAACTTTCACAAAAAAAAAAAATGTGAAAGTTGTGAATGAGTAAATCATCAGGTAAAATCACTATCATACTAATTAGATTGTAAGAGCAGACTGATTGCTATAAAAGGAGGGAAGAACTGCATCCAATCATTGTGTTCTTGTTAGCAATGGTTACCTCCAAAGAAAGATGTGCAGCCATCATCGCTTTGCATCAAAACGGCCTCACATGCAAGGAAATTGCTACAAAGCATATCACACCTGAAGGAGCCATTTACCGGATCATCAAGAACTTCAAGGAGAGAGGTTCGACTGCAGTGAAGAAGTCTTCAGGCCGTCCCAGAGTGTCCAGCAAGTGCCAGGACCGTCTCCTCCTGAGGAGTCAGCTACGGAATTGTGTCACCAGCAGTGAATAGCTTGCTCAGGAATGGCAGCAGGTTATTGTGAGAGCATCTGCTCGCACAATGAGGCCAAGACTTTTGGACAACGGCCTGGTGTCAAGAAGGGCAGCAAAGAAGCCACTTCTCTCCAAGAAAAATGTCAAGGACAGACTGAAATTCTGCAGGAAGTACAAGGATTGGACAGCAGAAGATCGGTGCACAGTTATTTTCTCTGATGAAGCTCCCTTACGATTGTTTGGGACATCTGGAAAATCGATAGTTCAGAGAAGAAAAGGTGAACGCTGCCATGAGTCCTGTGTTGTGCCAACAGAGAAGCATCCTGAGACCATCCATGTATGGGGTTGCTTTTCAACCAAGAGTGGGCTCTCTCATAATTCTGCCCAAAAAAACTGCCACGAATAAAGAATGGTATCAAAACGTCCAGCAAAGACGTTCTTCTTCCAACAATCTATGAGCAATTTGGTGATGATCCATGCATTTTCCAGCATGATGGAGCACCATGTCACAAAGCAAGAGTGATAAAGAAGTGGCTCGAAGATCATTACATTGAAATTTTGGATCTGTGGCCAGGCAACTCCCAGGATCTCAATCCCATAGAGAACCCGTGTTCAGTCCTCAAAAGGCGAGTGGACAAGCAGAAGTCCACAAATTGTGATAAACTCCGAGAACTAATAAGGTAAGAATGGATCGCCATCACTCAGGATTTGGCCCAGAAGCTAATATCCAGCATGCCAGAGCGAATTGCAGAGGTTATGAAGAACAAGGGTCAACACTGTAAATATTGACACATTATATTTTTTTGCCAATAAAAGCCTTTAAAACTTATGATATGCTTATCATTGTTTTTCAGTATACCATAGAAACATGTGGAAAAATAATCTACAAATACTGAAGCAGCAAACTTTGCAAAACACAAAATTTATGTCACAGCCAGAACTTTTGGCCATGACTGTACATTACACTGAGTATTTGTGTAGCGAAGTGCTTCAACGTTCTGTGTGTGTGTGTGTGTGTGTGTGTGTATGCAAAGAAGTAGCATAAACCAGGGATCACTAAGAGACATGCACTCTCACTTTTGGTTCAGTTGCTGTGAGGGGTCACAAAACATTGCTGTTTCATAGACAGCAATATTTCAATAAAGGATGTTTCCCCTCATGACAATTTAAGGGTTGTCTAGTAAATTCAACAGACATGATTACACAAGAATTGGTTTTTACCTAAGGGAATCTCACACACATATTGTATTGAGGGATCAAGTGGAGGATACTGGTGACTGATTCACTTATCATGGATCCCGGCTGACTGCTTCTTCACATGCTTGACCCTAGCCTGGTGTTACTGCGATTCCAGCTAAAGATCTAAGTGATGGGATACACCGTGTTTTTCCAGAGTGCCATTCCATAGCACTTTAAAATAGAATCACTGCAAGCATGTTTACATGTAGTCACTATAGAAATGAAGCTGAACAGAAATGGGTTACACTTTAAATCTCCATTATAAAGTCATTAACACACATTATATAATGTATATGAAAATTAAAATGTCAGTAGTTCATGTACATTCAATATGAATGCAAATGAAAACACTGAATAAAAGTCTCAAGATATACTGTATCTATTTGGACATACATTAGCATTAATTTGAAAAGTGAAGCTGGTTGTCAGGCCAATCTCAGAGTATAGGGTTTTGCCATTTTTACACGTGAGCAGCTCACGATCCAGAGTTTTCAGTATATCAGAGCAGCATTAAACAAATTTCTGGATATGCTGTGGTTTTGGGTTGCTTATAAGTAGAATTTTGGAATGCAAACTTGTAATGAGAAGCGCTTATAAACCAGCTGCTGACAAAAGGAGATGCTTTAAAACCTCTCTGCGGTTTTATGACAAAAAACCTTGATGGTCTCACATTTAAGAATGCATAAATGACAAAATAGTAAATTCTTATTTAATAATAGCTATTATTATTATTATTATTAGTAGTAGTAGTAGTATTAGTATTTTATAGCCATATTTTGTCCTTGGGGGGGGGGGGGGGGGGGGGGGGGTGATATACAATCAAATTATTATTAAAAGAAAAAAGGCATTTACATTTTTTCCCCAAACTGTGCAGCACTACCTAAGTGTCACGGTTTCTGTTAGTTTGGACTCTGTGTTTTCATCATTCCTGCCACAGTTAATTGGTTTTCATGGTTATTCATTTGATTATGTTCAGGTGTGTCTGGCTATCACCTGTATATTAGTTCAGTTCTGTTTGAGTTTCCTTTGTCCGGTCTCATCAGTGTTACCCTGTGTGTTGGATTAAAGACTTTCTAAACCTTCATCTTCATCTTTGTGCATTTGCTTACAGCATAGCGTAAAAAAGCAACTGCATTTCTTTCTAGACAGGCAATATTATTTCAGTGCATGATTATTCTACAGGCATTACTGTAACCCTCAATGGCACACTCTTGACACCCATTTTTAATTTACCGCCATTTTTAAAAGAAATACTCAATGTAGTAAACAAGAAACACTTTACTTTTCTTTGAACTCTGCTGTTGCAGTTACACTGAGGTTTCATTTACACATTTCTTGTGCTGTCATGCTGAGAACTCAGAAACGAGGGCAAGCAGGATCCAAATGCAAAATAATAACAAAAGTACAAGAAACTCTGAAACAGGGAAACTAGAAAACACAACAGAGCTCACCTTAGTTTATCACCATAGAGGGATAAGACTTGAAAATGAACACTGTGTCCGAATATGCACACGTCTCTACTATACAGTAGGCAGAAAACAGTATGTGAAATGGGTAGTATGGCTGAATCCTTAGTATTTATGAAACAGTAGGTGAAAAGGTGACCTACTGCTTCACGTGGGGTTCTAAAGTGCACACCTGATAGACACGTGACTATCCCATTAAATCAGTCAATGGCAGTAAAGGTCACATGACAATGACAACATGGTGAATAGTGTTTAGGTTTTGATTCATACTAGACACCTACTATACATAATATGATTTTAACAGTTGCTAAGTTCCTCAATAAATGTAGCACCTACTAAGACAGTATGCGATTTTCGGACACAGCCAAGGACACAGATGCAGACAATCGGGGAATAATGAAGGGACGAACAGCAAACAGGAACAAGACAGAACTATAAACTAAAAGACTAGAAAGAGACACTTCTGAAAACTTCTGATTAAAACAGCATATCAGTATTTCACCTGCTCAGCGGTGAGGAAATATCACTTTAAACAAAACTGCACAAGTCAAGTAAAGAGCTGTGGGCCTTGAGTGCTAATTTCATGCTTTTGTCTACTCTTAGCGTAGCTACAAAACATAGTTTTCAGACAAGAATAGCATCGTCTCGTGAAGACAAAGACAAGGTGAAACAGAGGGCTGTCTTTTGGAAGAACCTTTTGCTATCATAGCTGAGACTACGTCTTTATCTCTCTCTCTCTTCTCCTAGCATGAGCGCCGCCGCATTATGTCCTGCCTTTCTTGGCGATTGTCTGAAAGACTATAATTAATTGGAGCAGAAGTGTGGCTGTTGACCTTTTCGCAGGTGATCGCCAGCATGGCTATGTTCGTTAATCGCCAAGCGATCACTCTCCTGAAGACAATTACAGATGAGTTGCCAGTGCAAGCAACGGGGGGACAGCCAACGCGGCATGATTCATCCTCACATACCTTCTTCCACACTCTCTCTCTCTCACACACACAGACACATAGTATCTCCTTACTACACACAAATCAATCTCATGCTGGCCCTCTGCTGCACATTTTACCTGCATATTAGCTGCCATTTGTCTGACATTAGAATAATAGTAGGCTGTACCAGGCTTTAGTGATCATTGCCAGAGAACACACAGGTATCATTATAGCCCGCCTCCATCAGCCTCACCACTTTGTGCTAGATAGAGACAATGCCAAAGAACATCCGGTTTAAAGCTGGGCTTATAACAAAGTAATAATGTAATAAACTATAATAGTGTTAAGAAAAATGTTGATGAGGAAAAATGTGTATGATTTGGAAATGTATATAATTAAAGTACTAATTAGGGTCATTATAATGCATGTAATGAGAGCAGGGACCATTACAAAAGAATCAGACATGAATAAGTCTCACTAACAATCTCCTGTATTCATTGGCCATTTTTGGTGTCTTTAATGTGTAGATTTAATATAAATTCATAAAATATTGGCAAACATTACATTACCGGAACAAAGGTTAACATGTAAAATATATTAAAGGGGCAGTTCATCCCAAAATGAATTTATTGTCTCTCATGTCATTCCAAACAACCTGTATGACTTTTTATTCTGAATAAAATAAATAACATATTTTGAAGATTGTTTCAGCTTTTTTTAACTGTATAATGAAAGTCAGTGTGCTCACAAACAAAATCGGACCACACTGATTTTGTATGGACAAACAGATATATTATACAGAAGAAATAAAATCATACAGGTTTGGAGCGACTGGAATGAGTAAATGATGACAGAATTTTTAATTTTGTGTGAACTATACCTTTAACAACTAAATGACCATATAAATAAAAAGAATGGTTCATCTTTGATCACATGATGCCTCCCTAAGCTGGATTTCCCAAACTATCCAACATAGCATTCTAGAAACATTCAATTTTCTTGCATTACATAATGAAGTCTGAATGGACCAGTAGTAAAATTTACATCCGAATGATTGTAAAAGACTAGTATGATGCACACGCAACAACGCATTTACATAGACATATAAAAGAGAGAAAATTCCACATGTTCAGGACCTGGCTAATTGAAATGTTTGTATTGCTCCACAATCTCTCTCTCACTCTCTTTCACTCCTTGCACAGGCATAATTATTTGCAATTTGCCTAAGACATCCATTTGCTGGGACGCCAAGCATGAAAAAGAGGCAATTTCTGAAAAATGGAAATGCCTGGCAGAGCTAGCGGAGGGGAAATAATGCAGTGCCATCCGTGAGCTGATGGCTGCCATCTGATAAGCGTTAGTGGCGCAGGAATATTAATGCCACATCACCGGGACACAAGGTGCACACTTTTATTGAGGGTGTAGACATATTGTGGCTGGAGATGCTAGTAAAGTGTGAGATATGATATTTATTTTGTAATAGCTGTAAGAACGGCTGCTTTGGACAGATGTACAGAATCTCTTCGCCTGCTCAGAATCATATAATGTTAGAAAGAACAAGCGGTTTGGCCTGAAAGATCTGTTTTGGAGGTGTCGTGCAACAATTGTGTTAGGATTGTACGAGTGTCATGTTTTGGGTGATGGTGGATCTCTGAAGAATTGACAGTTCAACAAAAGGATCAACCTACCAGTCAGCGCACATCACCACGTCAAAGCGACCCTCCAGAGCGGACATATCAGCCTCATTGTCCCATCTCACCACCCTGAAAGAGGACAGGATGATAGCTGCGTCATCAACCATGTTGCACAATTTATCATTCACCCCCATAATCCTTCACAATGCTGCATCCAGAGATATTTCACACACCTGACACTTGCTTTTTATTTGCGCTGTTGTCTGGCGGTGATTGTCTTCTCTCTTTTTTTTAAGTGCTAGGGCCAGTTTCCAGGCAAGCAAATCTGATTATTAATTAGCCATTATTAACAGTCAGTAAACAAAAATTACGTCTTGTGGAAATACAATCTCCTCTCTCAGTGGGGGTCTGCGCTGCTTATTCACTGACTTAAGAAAGCGAATCCACCCCCCCCTCCCTCAACCAATCATACGCGACCTTCACCCCACTCAAACCGCGCGCTCTGACAGGAAGCCTAATCTCTAAAGAAAACAATCAAAGTAATGCAGGCTAATTATACGTTTACTCTTTCACTTCATCAGCCCAGTGTAAATACACAGGGAGGGGGAAGTGTGCAGAGCAAGAGAGAGGAGAGGAGACGAGAGGGGGAGAGAGTGGTTAGATCACTGAGTGCCAAAATTACTTTTTAGGTGATAATGCATTTGCGTGATGGTGTACACAGTGGATGAGCTGTGTTTTGGCAAATGTGAGAGAGGGGTGTTATAGAGAGAGTGTGTGTGTTTGAGTTTTCTAGATGAGGGCATTCAATCACGGAGAGTGGCTCATCATCACTCTGCCTGGATACATCTCGGCGCGTTAGAGAGCATAGCGCTCGCCCCACTGGCTGCGGATACCTCGTTACCGGGCCAACTGGGTTCAGGGAGTGACACGGAGCCTTGCAACCTCATTTTTGCCTACTTATTGACACTATTATGTCCCGAACACAAGTGCTGTAAATGCCACTTTACCCAAACACACTTTTCTATACTTCATGGCATGCTTGACTATGCAAAGCTTCAGTGAATTATAACACTTGAATTTGTATTGACATAAGAGATGGACTTCATATGGCTGTAATGTAAAAGCAATATTAGTGCTCTGTCTTTTATTAATGGAGATGTTTGGGAGGTGTATGAGTGATTACCTGCTGGACACATTGGTAGACAGGAAGAGTCCCTCTTGCCTGTTCCTTTCGATAACACTGCGCACATCTGATGCTCTTTGTCAAGAAAAGCAACACTGTTTCATAATTAATAAAAACATGACAATTAAACATACAGATACAGTGGGTACGGAAAGTATTCAGACCCCCTTAAATTTTTCACGCGTGTGGATCTTGCCGCATTTGATAAAATCATTTATGTTAATTTTTTTTTCCTCATTAATGTAACACACAGCACCCCATATTGACAGAAGAACACAGAATTGTTGAAATTTTTGCAAATGTATTAAAAAAGAAAACTGAAATATCACATGGTCCGAAGTATTCAGACCCTTTGCTGTGACACTCATATATTTAACTCAGGTGCTGTCCATTTCTTCTGATCATCCTTGAGATGGTTCTACACCTTCATTTGAGTCCAGCTGTGTTTGATTATACTGATTGGACTTGATTAGGAAAGCCACACACCTGTCTATATAAGACCTTACAGCTCACAGTGCATGTCAGAGCAAATGAGAATCATGAGGTCAAAGGAACTGCCTGAAGAGCTCAGAGACAGAATTGTGGCAAGGCACAGATCTGGCCAAGGTTACAAAAAAAATTCTAATGCACTTAAGGTTCCTAAGAGCACAGAGGCATCCATAATCCTTAAATGGAAGACGTTTGGGCCGACCAGAACCCTTCCTAGAGCTGGCAAACTGAGCTATCGGGGGAGAAGAGAATTTGTGAGAGAGGTAAAGAAGAACCCAAAAAATCACTGTGGCTGAGCTCCAGAGATGCAGTCGGGAGATGGGAGAAAGTTGTAGAAAGTCAACCATCACTGCAGCCCTCCACCAGTCGGGGCTTTATGGCAGAGTGGCCCGACGGAAGCCTCTCCTCAGTGCAAGACACATGAAAGCCCACATGGAGTTTGCTAAAAAACACCTGAAGGACTCCAAGATGGTGAGAAATAAGATTCTCTGGTCTGATGAGACCAAGATAGAACTTTTTGGCCTTAATTCTAAGCGGTATGTGTGGAGAAAACCAGGCACGGCTCAGCACCTGTCCAATACAGTCCCAACAGTGAAGCATGGTGGTGGCAGCATCATGCTGTGGGGGTGTTTTTCAGCTGCAGGGACAGGACGACTGGTTGCAATCGAGGGAAAGATGAATAGGGCCAAGTACAGGGATATCCTGGACGAAAACCTTCTCCAGAGTGCTCAGGACCTCAGACTGGGCCGAAGGTTTACCTTCCAACAAGACAATGACCCTAAGCACACAGCTAAAATAACGAAGGAGTGGCTTCACAACAACTCTGTGACTGTTCTTGAATGGCCCAGCCAGAGCCCTGACTTAAACCCAATTGAGCATCTCTGGAGAGACCTAAAAATGGCTGTCCACCAACGTTTACCATCCAACCTGACAGAACTGGAGAGGATCTGCAAGGAGGAATGGCAGAGGATCCCCAAATCCAGGTGTGAAAAACTTGTTGCATCTTTCCCAAAAAGACTCATGGCTGTATTAGATCAAAAGGGTGCTTCTACTAAATACTGAGCAAAGGGTCTGAATACTTAGGACCATGTGATATTTCAGTTTTTCTTTTTTAATAAATCTGCAAAAATGTCAACAATTCTGTGTTTTTCTGTCAATATGGGGTGCTGTGTGTACATTAATGAGGAAAAAAAATTAACTTAAATGATTTTAGCAAATGGCTGCAATATAACAAAGAGTGAAAAATTTAAGGGGGTCTGAATACTTTCCGTACCCACTGTATATCCACCATGTCAAAAGTTTGAATACACCTACTCTTTTTCCATATTTTGTTATAATAGAGAAGGCATCAAAACTATGAAACAACGCAAATTATAAACAGGATATGTCTGGTCCTAAATGCTGACTGGTCAACACTGCTTTGCACTCTGGACAGCATCTCAAACAACTTGAGGTGCATCATGGGATGGTTTATAAACAGACACTTGGCAGCTGCTTTTCCTTCACTATTTGATCTAACTAATCAAAAATAAATAAATAATTAATATTTTATATTATTATTTTCAAGTGAAGAAAAACAGCTTAAATAAACTAATAAACAAATAATTTAAAATTTTGGAGAAGAAAAATGGCATCCCCTGTGAGAATCTTTAATGATAATAATTTGTCAATGGTTATCAAAATAAATAAACATATAGACATAGACATAGGCAGACACACACATATACACACACACATAAATGCTATTTTAATATTTAGTAAATTGAGTATACTTTCACGACATGAGAAATTACATTCATAAATGTATTTAAAAGTTTGTCTGGAATTGTGTTTATATTCTTTTGTGAACGATAATATGGAATACTACAACAAAGTGATCAAGCTGCAGAATACAGAAAAGTACACAAAAGTATGAAAGTTGTAGGTGAGACACTGTTGAACAACAGCAAGTTCCTTTTCCTTATCCCTCTGATCAAGAGCCTATTACACTTAGCTGATTTCTTGTTTAATCATGTCAGGCTCTTTCATATGACGTCAACCCACAGAGTCCATTCGCTTCCGTAACAGCCGTCTCTCTCCACAGCTCATCCTCAGATTACCACTGAGCTCAAAACCAACTCATGCAAAGCATTACCATAGGTAATCAATAGGGAGGCTTTTAACCATATTTTAGCCATCTCCTCGGATGGGCTTCCACCCATTGTGGTTATACTGCGGGATTGATGTCAGCGCATCTATGAATAGACCCTTCGACAGTTTTAAACTAATTCAATTACGATTTCTCGCTTTTTCTGGCCTGCTTTCTCTCTCGCCCCATGGAAAACAACCGTAACAAATCCAATCTATAGCACAGGGATGGAGGGCAAATCCCTCAATGAAAGAGGGGAGGGGGCTGGGTGCACACGTTACACTGGTGAGATCCACAGCTAAGGCGAGGGAGTGGAAGGCTTACAGTGTAATCCCATCAGGAAAAGACCACTGGGTGAGAGGTTAGCACTGGCGTCTCTCTCATTCTCTTTTAACAGTGCCCCGAGACACAATTTTGATCAAAAATAGACTTCCTGTGTAACACCTGTGTCATTAGTTCATTCATTCATTCATATTGCCTCCAAGTTTCAGGACTTTTGATTAATAAAGCTCCAGAGAGCAGCAGCTATTAAAGAACATAATCAGTGTGAAAAGTAAAATTTAACAGTATGGGTCTCTTGATTACACATGCACGGCTTTAATATGAGTGCAGACTAGACGAGATCAGAACTGAGTCATGAAACCACTCAGCACTTTCTGATACACTATTCATTCCCAGTTGGGCGCATTGGCTGTTTTTTTTTTTTTGATGAAGTATTCAGAGAGAGTGTGTGTGTGTGTCAGATTAGTAATAATGTCTAATTCAGTCATATTCGGTTTAGATAGTAAGAATACTACATTTGCATATCATATTTGGAGTAACATCTAATTGTCCAACAATAACAATATTACTCACACCAATGCAATGAATCTGAGTACTGTATGTAGATATATACCACAGGGGTCTCAAACAACACTAGCGGGGTTGTGTTCTCCAGTGGGGGCCAACTATGCCAACAAACCAACCACAATATGAACTTTGTACTATACTAATGATGCAGTTACTGCAGTTTACATCTTGCTGATTAGGCAGGTTGAAGAGTCAATCTGGCTTTGATGTAGAAGTCAAAAGTAATTGAAATGTACACAAATTTAATGTCCAAACAGGACAAATCATGGAAGCCTGTTTAGCAGGAGCATCTGTAACCTTAACAGCCCAATTGTTTTGGTGTTTTAAGAACAACAGTCTTTACGATTTCTACTACATATACAAAAAGCATGGCAAGACTTCATCAGCGAAAAAGAATAGTGGGCGAAACCGGAAGTGAATGATAGGGACCATCAACACTAAGAAGGATTGTGTCCAAATAGCACAGAACTACTGCAGCAAAAGTGACAGTAAACCTCAATATTCACCTTGAAGATCCTGTTTCCACAAAAACAGACCACAGAGAACTTCACAAATCCAACATCCATGAAAGAACTGCAAATGATACATTTAATTACAGACACCAATGCTAAAATACGAAAAACATGGTGTTAAGATCATGAAACCTGGACAGCTCGAGATTCACTTCAATATCTGCCCTGGTGATCTCAATCACCTCACTTAAACATGGTCAAACCACTGTGGGCAATTTTTGGAGAGAAGTGTAAGAAGCAGATTCCCTCCTCCAACATCTCTAAAGCAATTGACAGATATTCTGATAGACAACGTTTAACTGGAGACTGTTCAAACATTGTGTTCATCTATTCTAAAAAAGCTGCAAGCTATATTAAAGGCATTGGTGGTAAAACACCTTAATGTTCACATTATGTTGTTCAAACCCTGTACACAATACATATAAATCTATATAGTTTAGTTTTTAAACAAAGGTCAGACCTAAATGCTGAAATCGGAAATTGCTTTACACACCAGATTTAATCATTTAGGGTTGTATGGAGCTATCCAGAACAATTTGGTTTAACCCTTTAAAACACAGTAAAAGAAAGGAACACAGATAAATAAAAAATATGTATATATACTGTATATAACCATGGATATGTTTACATTGAAAGTTTGGAGTAATCCTATGCCTAGCATGCAAATATTAATGTTTCAACTCTGTTGATCCCTTCATTTTCTTTCTTTTAAAACAAAGAAAGAAAACACCATATCGTATAGGGTTCTCCCAAGAAAGCCTCGTCCGATCATCAGATCATCTCTTGGCGTTCTATTATGGCAGAAACATCTCTGAAACAAAGCACTGCCAATTAATGCTCTATCAGCCTTCTGCCAGTCTTTTCACACTCTATTACAGGAAGCAGTTTAGAGACAGACTACGAATGTTTTGAGTATGTCTTGCTCTGCTCCCTTTCCCTCCATTTTCTTTTAAACAAATCTCTTGTGCTGATTCATGCCACAGCCATTGTTCTTTGAGTCTTGATATTCAATAAAAGCTCATTGTAATGGCAGCGCTGGCTGTTGTACTAACGAATGTGGGCACGGTAATTTTGCGGCGTTTTGCTGTCACGTCTGTCGTCTCCGTTTTTCCTGCCTTTGTGAGCCAAACGACGAGTCTAATCTGAGTGATTGCGGTGGGAAGACGAGAGATGGAGAGCGGGAATAAGAAAAAGCGAAGAAATGGAATGAAGAAAGAAGGTTTGAGCTGTGCCCTGTCACCTGTTTAAGCTTCATCCGTGCTCCTGGCAAAAGAGAAAGTCAATAGGGGAATGGAAGAGGGGGGAGAGGGTGAGAGACAAGGAGCAGGTGAGTCAACACACACAGCGGTAGCCTTCAATTACATGAATATGTATTAAACATGCTAAATGCAGGTTTCGGGTGTCAGCTGGATGATTTGCCTCACATCGAGATATGTCGAGGGGTGTGTGTGTGTGTGTGTGTGTGTGTGTGTGTGTGTGTGTGTGCATTCTTTGACAGAGTGCACATTAAGAATGGTTGACTGAATGTGTGTGTGTGTGTGTCTGTGTGTGAGAGGTTAAAGTGAGAGGAATATCTGAGGTAAATAGGGGTTAAATAGACAGCAAGGTTTTCTTTTCTGTGCTACGCTCTCGCAAGACAGTGGTAGGATATCAGACCGAATCAGACAATCTAAGATTTGGTCAAAACCGAGTTGAGGCACGAGGAGTCACAAAAAATTCCACAGAGGCCCAAGACAGCAGGATGTCATAAATCAGACCCTAGCCTTTCTGAAGCAAGCCTAAACCTAAACCCCTGTCACAGAATAGTTTTCAACATTAACACAAAAGAACACATTGTCAAGTCCAAGGAGATTGTAAAATTTTTGGGGCAAGTTATCAAGAATAATAGTCAAAAGAGATGACCGCATGACTATCACACGATAGTAACTACAATCACAAGCTCCTCGTAAATTGACTTCCCCCACTTCACGACAAGAACAGACAGACTAAAATTCCTTACAGACATTTTAATCTCTGGTCTTCATACATTCACAGAATGGCATGGAAACTGCCTTTCCATGCACCTAAATAACACTAAAAGGACTTGTGAGCAACTAATAATTTCTATGCATAACTTCATATTATGTATGTAACCCACACGTTTAACCATGATGTCTTAATCATTTATTGTGTATGTTTTGTTAATAACTATTGAAGAGCTTAAGGGGTCATATTCATGCTAGGTATGTGTGAGTTTGAATTTTCATGATTGAAACGTTTCTCCCAGTCAATTCTAGGTCAAATGTATCATATCCTCGTGATAAAAATCATGTCCAAAATCATACTCTACAAGAGCGGGAAAAACGCAGATCATGTGAATAATGAGATAACAGTTTATTTATGAATGGGAAGGAGAAACATTTCAACACCCCGAGCTACAATTGGTCGAAACACAATTTGGGTGTGTTAAACAGCCTGGTTCAAATACTAGAAACACCATCAAACTTGCCCTTTTTTTAGCTTTTTTTGTGTCTGACTTTTTGTCTCTAGCTTTTAGTTTTTTGTGTCTAGCTTTTAGCCATGCAGCTTTTAGCTTTTCACTCCTAGTCATACTTCTTTAGTTTGAGCGTGCTCTGGCTTACACGCCAACTCCTCCAAAACCATGAGGAGAAACGCCACCTGGTCTCATCAAACTTTACATCTATTTCTATTTCTTTAGTTTGTTTTATTTTCCGTTGAGAGTTTCGTGTTCTGAGTTAAGCCTAACGCCGCATCTTCCAGAAGAGTGCTGTTTACCCTTCAACTGCAGACCACAGCTCCGCGTCGCCAGCCAAAGCCCAATCACTGGCTTCCCAAGACTGAACCTCCAGCCAATCAGCAACCTCGGGAAACTCCCTTTTCTGCAATGACGACAACAAAGGGAACCCCCCTACACAGGCAACGCAAGTACCTCCAGATTCTAACTGAACTGGTGCAGTTAATCTAAATTTTAACCTCATTGAGGAAATCAATGCGAGGGTTAATTAAGTGATTAATGGTTGTTCATGTCTATGCAATTTCACATATTGCCATAAACTTGGGATCTCACATTTTCATTCTCTTAAACTAATTATTTCCTCTCTTTCTCTCTTTCTGCAACTTGTGTGTGATTGCGTGTGTTAGATTAGTTTATATGTTTTAGATTTATCCAATAAAGCCTTATTTATATGGAAAAGAGAAGTATCTTGTGTTTTGTGCTCACAAGTTAATGTCTTAAACTGCCGATCTTGTTACTATGCTAATTAATAGTGTTTTCACTATATTTTGGATATAGATATCCATTGCAGAATTGAAGTCATACGGCTCGTTCACCGACTCGCTGGCCGTCTCAGTGATCAGCCATAAAACAGTGATTCTGTCCTAATTCCCTTGCATATTAATGGTGGAGTTCCCTTTAAAATCTTAAATGATTCCCTTTGAGCTAAATTATTGACCTGTTTCCCTTACACAGTCTACAGTGAGAACATACACACACAACACATCGCTGTCAGCACTCCAACTGAACAAAGTGATGTTTGGAATGGTTCGGAAACACACACAAGTTCTGTTCCAAACCAAGTGAGCTGCCTCTGTAGGGAGAGTTTTGTTTAGGTGTCAATTTAACACGTGAAGGCTGTTCCAGAAGGTATAGGAATGTAATTATGCTGCCTTCTAAGTTACATCATTTTGAGCAAATTATAAGCATCCTCTGTGGAAAAGGCAACCCCAGAATGCACTGCGACAAGCTCAATGATAAAATAAATGAAGACTGTGGACAAACAAGAAAAATGTAGATGGACACTTTTCACATTTCTAGGTTTCTCAAAAGTTGGGTAAAATTCTACAGCAGCGAACAGAAGACTACATCAAATGTATTTTTTGCGTTCCCATTTGCTCAAATAGCAAAAAAAAAAAACTCCACAATAGTGTTTTCACGACTTTCAGAAAGAGGAAAAAAATACAAATGATATTTTAATCCAATATCACTTTCCTCTCATGTCGCTTGCAATTTATGGAGTCTCCTGTGCACTTTATTTACAGATCCTGCCAATATAAGTTCCAGATCAGTCATTTATGGGGTTCCATTTCAGTTCAGACACTGCCTTAGAAGGCAGCTGCATATGTAGGGAGTGGGCAGCTTACTAGGTTTTGGAACAGAGCTACACACCAGTCCGTAATGCAAGGATACTTTGAATTGCCTTCTCGTTGCCATCAGATAGCAGCACTTCCTTCACATCAGCACAAACCGCAATCTGCAGAAAAAGAGAAAAAAAGATGAAAAATAAACAAATAAATAAATAAAACCAACGCAAAGACCCTCAGCACCAGCACACTGTTTGCAAGCAAGGTAAGATCTGAAGAGCGCTGTTTTTAAAGCACTACTCAAAACGACAACCCGCTCTCTTTCTCCCCTGCTCCCTCTCATCCATCGCTGTCTGTCTCAGCCGTTTTTTCATTTTACGTCTGCATTATTTTAATCATTCAATCAAATCAGTCAATACTTTTATCATTCCTGGTGGCTGGGAGCCCTCTATCTTGCTATCACTCTGTTGGGTAATTGCATTGTGACAGGGGATGATGGTGAGTGCCGAGCCTTTCATTTGCAGTGTGGCGTTTATCAGACGGGGCCATCGCGCTCTGCTGTCACTCCTTACTCGGCTCGCGAGGCCTGCCTGATGCCCTTCATATAACTTTGTACTGCGAAGCTTCTGCCTTTGTGCTGCTCCACTGTCAGCTCTTTCTATACAGTCTTTTCATTCAAGTAGTTGTCTTTATCAGAGGCACTGTGTAACAGTAGTTTGGAGAGGCACAGTGGGCAGAAGCAGGGAGTGTGTGCGTTTGTATAAGTGCTTGCAAGGTTTTATATTTGTGCTTTTGAATAATGCAATTTAAAATTTCTGACATTTCTCAAACACGGGAAGCAAAAATAACTTTTTGACACACCTGCCAATGCAGAGTGAATTTATGTATTTATTAATCTTATGTAGTTATTTCTTAGCAGACATGAAACTGTATTTTAATAATTAGTATTTTTAAATAATATTATTGTCCTTATGAGAATGGCAATATTTTGCAGTTTAGTGATGGGTTAATTCTTAAGGAATATTAGCATGGGCTAATAAAAAAAAAGTTTGGGGTAAGTAAGATTTTTTATTAAAGATATTAAACTTGATCAGCAAGGAGAATAAAAGTAAAGTCACAAGACATTGTAATGTACAAAAGATGTATTCTTGAAAATGTGTTATTTGAACTTTCTAGTATTAAAGTTCTAAGCATCAAATCAGCATATTAGAATGATTTCTGTAGGATCATGTGACACTGAAGACTGGGAATAATGGCTGCCTGAAAATCAGCTTTGTATTAAAGGGAATAAATTATGCTCAAATAAATGTATAACACAAAATTGCATATTAATTGTGAAAAATATTTCACAATATTACTGCTGAATTGTTTTCTATTCAATAAATTTAACCTCGGTGAGCATAAAAAAAAGTTCCTAATAAATTTGTTTTGATGGTATAATGCGGTGAATATTCCACACCATCACACAAAGAAAACCAGCATCTTAAATTTTCCCAGGTAAAAGTCCTTTCAAAGATTTCTTAAGTAGTTTTTTTTAGCAGACATTTTTAATGTCTATAATTTGAAACGCTCAAGTCAAACAAAAAGGTTACATGCACTGACAAAATGAGACAATACAGCAGAATCATCTCTACAGAGTGATGTAGTATTTTTTGCCCTGTGGGCAAGAGTCAGGTCACGGGGCCCCACACCACCAGCTAGCCATATGGGCATCAAGACCTGCAGGAAACCAACCAGTCACCCAAGAAAAACATGGATGGCACTGCCAAAACCACAGCACTCCAGGGCACAGGACAGAGGAGAGAAGCTATTTGTCCTTGCAAAGGACTTAAATAAACACAAGCATCAAGAAGCACTAAGTCAGACCTGAGAAAAGGAGGAATGCGAGTTTTAAAAAAAAAGGTCGAGTGGGGGGGATGACTGAAAAAAAAAACAAAAACCACAACAACACAAAAAATTATTCCAACCCCCCCCCAAAAACAAACAACCAACTCAACCAAAAACCAAAACCCCCCCCCACACAAAACACCCACCCCCCCCACCCCCCCCCCCCCCCCCCCAACCCCCCACACACACACACCCCCCCCCACCCCCAAACCCCCCACACCAAACCCCCCCCCCCCAACCACAAAACCCCACCCCAACCCAAACACCAACCACACAACACACCCCCCACCAAAATAAAAAAAAACCCCCCACCACCAGACCACCCACCCCCCCCCCCCCCCACCCACAAAACCCCCCCCCCCCCCCCCCCCACCCCCAAGCCCACCCCCCCCCCCCCCCCAACCCCCCCCCCCCAAGCCAAAAAAAACAAAATAAAACAACCCCCCCACCCCCCCACACAACCCCCCCCCCCCAACCAAAAAAAAAACAACAACCCCCAAACCCCCCCCACAACCACCCCAACAAACAACCCCCCCCAACCAAAACAACCCCCCCATCCCACCCCCCCCCCCACCCCAAGCCACACCAAACCCCCCCCCCACCAAAAACCCACCCCCAAAACAAACAACAAAAAACCAAACACCCCCACCCACACCCCCCCATTAAAAACAACCCCCCCCCCACCCCCCCCCCCAACACCCCCCCCCCCCCCCACCCCCCCCAACCCCCCCCACCACCACCCCCCCCCCCACCCCCCCCCACCACCCCCCCCCCCACCACCCCCCCCCCCCACACCCACCCCCCCCCCCCCCCCCCCCCAACCCAAAAACCCCCCCCCCAACAAAAACTCCCCCAGCCCCCCCCCCCCCCCCCCCCCCCCCCCCCCCCCCCCCCCCCCCACCCCCCCCCCCCCCCCCCCCCCCCCCCCCACCCCCCCCCCCCCCCCCCCCCCCCCCCCCCCCCCCCCCCCCCCCCCCCCCCCCCCCCCCCCCCCCCCCCCCCCCCCCCCCCCCCCCCCCCCCCCCCCCCCCCCCCCCCCCCCCCCCCCTCCCCCCCCCCCCCCCCTCCCCCCCCCCCCCCCCCCCCCCCCCCCCCCCCCCCCCCCCCCCCCCCCCCCCCCCCCTCCCCCCCCCCCCCCCCCCCCCCCCAACCCCTCCCCCACCCCAACCCCACCCCAAATGTGCCAGTACCCACATTTTTTTTCGTTTTCCCGACCCCCCCCCCCCCCCCCCCAACCCCCCCCCCCCCCCAGCACCCCCCCCCCCCCCCCCCCCCCCCCACCAACACACCAACATCCCCCAAAAAACTACCCCCCCCCCCCCCCCCCACACCACAACCCCCCCCAAACCCCCCCCCCACATAACCACCCCCACCATCCCCAAACCCCCCCCCAAAACCCCACACCCCACAAAAAACAAAACCCCCCCAAAAGGTCGAGTGGGGGGGATGAGGAGGGCGATCCACTGGCGGTCCGTAATGTCACAACACGGAGGTATTGAGTGGAGAGATATGGGAAGGCTGGTCTTGTGAAGGCGAAATCGATAACATGTTAAGCCTGTCCATCTGGAGAGGCTACTACAAACTACTATACACACTACACACAGCCAGAGTCTAAGCTACTGATGTGTGTGTATGTGTGTCTGTGACCAAGACAGAATGTGTTTGCATATGCAAGCCTGTGTGTTTGAATGCTTTTGATGAAGTTAGCCCATTGGGCCACATGTGTTTATGGTCACTGAGGTAGAAATGTCAATGTGCGCTGGCTGATTTCATGTTGCTTACAATATGCACATGTTAGATTACCCATGCTGATGCAAATTGCCCATTTGCCTGTGACTGTCTGTCTGTGTGAGCACTGTATGCAATTTTTGCTTTCACTTTTGACTTACCATGAGACCTGCCAGACACGTCATCCCTCCACCCAGCTCACACACTGCGGAGCCCCTGTGAGACAGAGAGACACGTAGGGGTTTGATGCGCCATTTAGCGTTAATATTGAAGTACATGAGTATGAGAGTGAAGTTTTTCAGCTCAAATGAGCTGAAAACAGGAGAATGGGAGTGATAGAGAAAGAGAGCGAGATGCTGTTGTGTCTTGAAAATAACGCTAATTAACTTGCCCGTGTAGAGGGATGCCATTGATTGGAATGCAATTCCACTGGGCTCATTGATCTCAACCTTCCTCTCTCTCCTTCTCTCTGCATGCGAGCGGGTGTATATGTGTTTACAAAAGAAAGCGCAATTGTCCTTTTCTCTGCTGGAAATGTGGATTTGGGCTACAACAGGAACGGGAAGTTAATTAAACATACAGCATCAATGTTCTGCTTTGATTCTGTACTGGACTGTAAGTACAGTACATTGATTCATTACAGATGGCAATATTGTCAAATACATCATTCTAAATTAGGCGAGACAAAATATACTGGTATTGATGATAACCTTAATATGTAAAAAGTGAAAAATAATATCATGTTAATACTGTTGGAAATAATTGTAAATAATCCAGCAGCAATAACTATCTGGTTAACATTCTAAATAGTAAGTGGTGGTATTGGAACCTAATGCTAGTTGCAATCCGTCATAAAACAGAAACACCCGAAAAATGTTAGCTTCCAAGGTTGGGAGTTTTTTGGATGTCGTAAAAAAGACAGGATTTTAGACCCCTAGTCTTTAGGAAGTTCTGACCTTTTTGTACAATTTTGTACAGTTATTGTTACAAATTCTCTCCCCGCCTCCCAAAACTCGCATTTTGAGTGATTCATTTAATTGTAGGGAAAATCTGATATTGTGTAAAGCCCTATACTGAATATTTATATATTCAAAAATACATTTGACATTTATATGGTACTCCAAAGTACTAAGAATACCATGGTTTTACTATGGTAAAGTTTTACTTATTTTTCTTTTAAGTGCTATATTTCTGATTCACAGAGCTCTGTTTACATCAAGTGACAAACCAACACATTAGTAATATATGCAAAAGTAAATAAAAAAGGGTTCAAAATTAAACATCATTCACTGATTAATTGATTTCTTATTGCTTTCTAAAATGCTTCATGAATTTTGATAATTGTATGTACTCGGTAGTCAAATCTCACCACACAAAACACGTTGAGGTTGGCACAAAACACTTATCCTCATTGCAAGTGAACATGTTTGCAAACATTTTAGCATCTGGCTAATTAGCCTAGCTTCTGCAGAAGAGTTTGACTGGACAAATAGCCTTTAAACCATATGTCAATAACTATAGACAGATATTGAAAGTATTTTCCCCACCCTTAAAAAAGTAAATAAGCCCAATTGGGAATTTATTTTATTAATAGCATTTTGTTTTCTCAGAACAAACCTGCCATTTTTGAGTCACACCACAACAGTACACTCAGACACATACCTATTGTATATCCAGAGACCTACGCACTCGAACAAAATAATTCAAATGAAAGGTAATTCATATAATTCTCACAGGAATGGAGAATTTACACAAAGACTATAATTTGCATAGAGTTCATTTGTGTTTGTCATACACAAAATATACAGTAGAGAGTCCTAGTAGATTAAAAAAAAAGCAGCCCAAAACCACACACCAGAACTGTCTTCTCTCACACACACACGCAGGCAGCTTGACTTCATCATTTTGCCAGTCATTTCTGCGCTCCGTGACAACAGTCTCCATGTGTTTGTCTGCTCTCAGCCCGTGATCCGACACCTTCCTTTGACAGAGAGACAGAGTGGAGGATGAAGAGAGAGCGATTGTTGTATGAGGGAGTGCAATTAAAAATTAATGCGCACAAAACTGCTAGTATGAGCCGCGGCGGGGACAAAGCCCCAGTGACAGGTAGCTATTTGGCTGTACATTGGGCTAGTGGAAAGAAAGGCAAAAAACCAGAGGGATGAAGAGAAGAGATGGGCGCTCTCTGTAAATTGACTTTTTTTGTTCTGCTTTATCCTCCTCTTTTTCCTCTTTTTGGTGAGTGCCTGATAACAGGTCTGGAAGATAGCGAGAGGGTGACAGTCCTTGATGACATACAGCAACAAGACGCAAACATCCACACACACACCACACACACGCTAAAAAATACATACACACACATACACTGCAAATTCACGTCAGGTTTAATTTAGAGGTCGGAATATGCACCAGACCAAATCACACAGATCCCAGGTCTAACATCCTCCGTTGGCGCACACACCACACACCACAACACAACACACACACACACACACGCACACACACCCACACGCACACGCCCACGCACACGGCACACGCCACACGCACACAAACACACAAACCCACACAATACTATAGAAGCATTGGCCCAAGGGTGCAAAACCCTGCTCTGTCTCTATATGCCCAGTTGACCTTCAGCTTGCTGCTGTGTGATCGATAAGCCTCTCTTTCCTCTTCTGCCTCTTGAATGTAAAAACAGGAAATCAAAGGCTTGTGTACCGCCTTGAGTACAAATCAAAAAGTGCCCCTTGCTTCTCTGTCATATGGCCAAAGTGAGAGAGAGAGAGAAGGGGGCTCACGTAAACATGTGACGTTTCTTCAGGCAATAGTAGGCCATCACCTCTTCAGAAGGCCAGACACCTGAAAGAGAAAGAGAGAGCAGTTAGATAGAGAGTATGAAGTGTGATGGTACTTACTAGTGCACCAAACCTCCAAGTTTGTTTACAATACCGGGTATTACTACACAATTTTCACTATCACATTAAATTTAGTGCACATCAGAGCATAATCTGGCTATGAGTCATCCATTCAGATATGAAAGGGCCGTCTGACTGACATATTTAAACCACCAATCATAACTCATATGATTTACAGTGATGTTTAGGGGCAGGAAATAGATTAAAAGCATTAATGCATTAAAAGTGATAGTTAGGAGAACATATACTACCATTCGAAAATTCTAAAAAAAAAATTAAAGGCTCAATTTTTGTGATCAAAAATACAGTAAAAACAGAAAAAAATTTGAAATTTAACCGTTTCTTATTCATTTAAGTATTTTTTACATTTAATTAATCCTTGATGGCATCACTGCAGTCGTCACATGCCTCATAACTTGAATCATTTCAACATGTGATTTGTTTGATGCTCAAGAAACA
Source organism: Sinocyclocheilus anophthalmus (assembly GCA_018155175.1). Classification (NCBI taxonomy): domain Eukaryota; kingdom Metazoa; phylum Chordata; class Actinopteri; order Cypriniformes; family Cyprinidae; genus Sinocyclocheilus; species Sinocyclocheilus anophthalmus. Next base: position 39,629 of record JADLZN010005495.1, on the reverse strand, counting down.
GAAACTGATCTGTTTTTAGGATTCTGAGATGAATGGAAATTCAAAGAACAGCATTTATTTACAATATAGATCTTTTGTAATATTATAAATGCTTTTACTTCTGATCCCTTCAATGCATTTTTGCTGATTAAAAGTATTCATTTATCTGATCTCTCTCTGTCTTTATACATAATTGCCACTGCATTTTTTTATTAGTTTTATTCAGCATTTAGTTTTTTTCACCAGATGAACATTTGTTTACGGTTAAATTAGTGAATTAATTTAATAAATAATGTTTTACTAAAAAGAAATATAATTGTATATGCATAACTACAAAAAATATATATAAAATTACTACACACACACAAATATTTTTTTTTTAGTGAACATTCATCTAGTCAATCATGTCATGTAGTTACTATAGTATAACCATCACATTTTATCTCACATTTCCTTGCATAATGGATGAGAGAGATTCTTTAATGTTCAGTATAGATGGCCAGATCATAAAACAACTGAAAGTTACTATGATGAACATTATATATCAAAGACTGCAAGGAAACATTCAATTTATTACGTACCATTACCTCACACAAGGATGCTACAAGCCTACTTGGTAACCTTCACATGATGCAATATAAGGACAGTGTCTCACTCTCTTTTACACTGGCACTTTCTCTCTGTTCATGAAGAACGCTCCCTGCTCAATACAGTTTGCTTCCAACACACACACACAAGATTCTGGCTACTTAGGCTTGTAAGCTGTGCATAGAGTGAGTGGGGGTCCAGCGAATGATTATCACAAGAAGCAGACTGGTGGTCTTATCACCCACTGTCAGCCTCTGCTCCTTCTGCTAGCTCCAGCAAGAGCCATAAAGCTGCTATTGTCTCTCAGACACACATACACACATGCAGCTAAGGAAAATAGTAATTTCAATAAACTTAGACCCCTAAGCTGTCTGCCTTTGATGGGAGCTCGTATGTGTTTGGATTTGTGTGTGTAACTTTACTTTCGTTTGCAACATATCTTCATGTATAAATTTGTGAAGTGTTTTAAAAGAAAGAAGAAAGAAAACAGTGTTTTTGGTTTGTGAGTGCTGGGAAATGTGTGTACCTTTCTGTAACATTTTAACCATTCTGTCAGACAAAAAAACATGTTTAAATATTAAAAATTTAATTGTGGCTCAAGTTTAAAGGGATAGTTCATTCAAAAGTAACAACTCTGTTATCACTTCACCCTCATGTCATTCCAAACAGGTAAGACTTATTTTCTTCTGTGGAACACAAAAGAAAATATTTCGAAGAATTTTGGGACGAATGTTTGACCACGGAAAGACAATGTATGGACAAAAACCATTCGGCAGCATTAAAATATCTTCTAGTTCAACGTTTCTATAGGTTTCATTTTTAGTGATCTATACCATTAATTAACAGATTTTAATGTCATAATCTAAATATGCTTACAAAAAGACTGTAAACTTTTAATTCCCAGCATTATGACACAAGGTACTTCTTAGGAGAATTAAATATCAATATTCGCACAAATATACACTTTTTAATTATCACAAGGTTAAAGGTAACAGGGTTGACATTTTAACAGTATCCCCTACTCATAAACGTAGGGAATGTGAGATAAAATGATAAGAGGATACTTTAAATTGTCCTGAAAGAATTCACGTCTGGAAAATTATGAAAATTAATGTCATTATGACAGATTTTGTTTTAGAATATTACTGCAAAAAGGGAAAAATATAACAGTAACAAGTGCTTCAAGTGCTACCTAACTTTACATAACTTCATTTTTGAAAAGCCAAAGATCATTATAAACTAAAATAAAAAGCAAAAATAATAATAATAATAACAACAATACATAATAATAGGAGGGAAAATCAAAAATGGCTAGCTTTTATTCCATTAGTTATTACAAACGTGTCATTATTGGCTTTTAAAATGGCCAGGCAAGGAAGAGTTAAAAAGGTCATTATTATGAAAGAAAAGGAAGAAAAAAAATCTAATAACATTACTGGATTGTCAAAAAGGCATTTTGTATTTAAAAAAACGTATGTTACAACAAAGTAAATTTTTATCAGCTATTCTTTTGCTATTCTTAAACTTTCTTTAAAATTTTTCAAATAGGTGCGTGAAGGACATCAGTGGTGCTGTTTTGCAGGATGGCCCGGCTAATGTTTTTGTTCAGTCCATGCAAGAATAGCAGTAATACAGAGGGTTAGAGAGAGGGTGAAAAAATGTGTGTGTGTGTAAGACAGAGTCGATTTAATAAGCAGCTTATGACCTGCCTTTCAGGAAGGCCTGTTAAAGCCTGTCTCTCTCAACCTCTCTGCACCATCATCTTGAGATTAACTCACCCAAGAAAGATTTAATAATATCTATTGATAAAACGTCAACATATGCCTCTGCCATTAAAAGGCGGCAGCATCTGCTTGCTATTCCACTTGCTGATGAACCATCTGACATTTTGAGAGGCTATAGTGTAAGATTTATCACATAAGGATTGTAGCTAGACAGAAAAAAAATACAACTTATGACACTTAGAGGTCACAACAACAACTTCTAGGCTCATCCAGGAGGCCTACTTGTGCCGATTAATTTGGCTGACTGTAATCTCTGAAGTCTCAGCCTATGACTTATATGACTGGAATTTTAAAAATCCAATAACTGTGAGTTTGAATGATGGGCTAAATTGTATCACTTTGATAAAACTAGAACTATGCTCAAGTGTAATAGAGGCTTGTGATGTCTTCATTTATTAACTGCTGTACTGTTACATACATCAAAGAACATTTCTGGTGAAAGTGCTTGAGGTTTCTCAAATAAACTCTCAGAGTATAAATGGCTTAATGACATTCTCATAAGTTAGACGTTTTTAAAAATGACATTTGAAATTGATTGATTCAGCAATTGTACAAATGGTGAGATAACATAGGGGCTGCTTAATAAGGGCAGGAGTTTTTCAGATTTTAGAGGTCTTTTCAATAATGATATGCTGAGATAAAATTATGGCAATAGGTGGATTTCTTTCCCTACTCTCAGCTGAAGTACACAGTTTCTTCTTTTTATTCACTGTGTGCTGAATAGCGACAATGCACTACCTTCACAAATACAGTTTATGTGCAGAAAAATTGCAGTAAATGTGCAACAAATCTAAAGCAAAAAAAAAAAACTTCTTGTGAAGCTGCTTTGAGACAGTCAAAATTGCTATAAAAATAAACATGACTATGAAATACTGTTATGCACAGAGGTGTAAAGAGTACCTAAAAACCATACTTAAAATTACTCCACTACACGTTACAAGTCACCAATTCCAAAACAACTCAAGTAAAAGTCTTAGAGTATCTGATTTTAACAGTACTTAAGTATTTTAAACTCAAAGATGCACTAGTCAAAGTGACATGCCAGTGAAAAACTGTAACGTTGTGGAGAACACCTCAAAATTACAAAACAAAACAAAAAAAAACAAATATCTTTCAAAAAGGTCTCTTCACTATAATGGATAAATAAAAATAATGATAAGTAAAATTAAAAAGCCGAAGCCTTATTGCAATGGATGTGCTGGTTTGGGCCTCATTGCCGGCTGAAGTCATGTCCTCATCTCATATATAAAACACCTCTGATTCACAAATACTTGCTGAGGAACTCGCATTCACATAAAGTAGCCTTGTTGACAAGTTTGGGTGAGTAAGGGCAAAACGCAGTACTTTCAGTGACCTGTAATAGGCAGTATCACGTCTTTTGTAGCAGAAATAAAATGCTGCAGAAAAAGCTAGGTCCATGCAAAACGTAATGTGTAACTGCAACACTGATTTCAAATGAAGTGGAGTAAAGAGTTCAGATACTCATTCAAAATTGTAGTGAAGTAGAGAGTAAAAGTTGTTAATATCTTTGATACTCAGTACAACTGCAAAGTACCCGAGAAGATACTCAAGTACAGTAACTAATTGCATTTACTCCAATACTTTACACCTCTAGTTATGCAACAATTATCCAATAATACATAACCAAATTATATAAAATGGGTTTGCATAATGACATTATTGTTTGGGGTCAGATTTTTTTTTTTGGCAAGCATGCCCTAAATTGATCAAAAGTGAAAAAAGCTGTTCTTTTGAACTTACTATTAATCAAAGAATACTCAAAAAACATATCAAGTTTCCACAAAAATTAAGGAAGAATAGAAGACGAAAAGGAATTATTAAAAAGCAACCAATCAGAATAATAAAGAATTTCTGACAGACATGTGACACGAAAGACTGGAAGTACGGCTGCTGAAAAACGTAGCTTTACATTTTACATACTGTATATTCAAATAGAAAAAGTTATTTTAATCTATTTCGTAATACTATTTCACAATATAACTGTTTTTACTATATTTTTGATCAAAAAAATGCATGCCTTGTTGAAAAGAGACTTTCAAGAACTATAAAAAAGCCTACCAACAACAACACCGTGTGAACGGGAGTTTATGAGTTTAGACATTAGTATTGACATGGACACAAAGAGGGAAACTAAAAGTCTTGAATCTGAAACTTGAATTTAAACTAGAAACTTATAGGCACAGAACAATGTATGCAAAGGTGTGAGTTTTATTTTGGCCAGGAGTCAAGATGCACTTGAGGAAATGAAGAAGCCATGAGGTGATAGCAGATAAAAGCTCTTCCTGGGATAATGCAATCACTTCTCACCTTCAATTACCAAATGAGACACACTCTTTACCTCCATTCACTTATCTTCAAACCTTTGTTCTTTCTTTACCTCTTCTTTCCTCAAATTTGATGTAAAACCCATAACAAGTGCTATTAAACAAACATAGATATACAGCATTAAACAGCAGCTCACAATGCTAGCTGAACAAACTAGGTGTTTGGTGTCTTTTAGCTATATTGTCCTCTACTGAACTTAAAGATGAAGGGTCTTAAACTTGTTAGGGTTAGAAAGTGCTGGTAATTTTCCTTGGTGCGGCAAGTGGTGACGAAATTTCCCACTACCACTAAGCTATTGTGGTCCTCCTGCAAGCAGCCTATGTGTTGGTGAACTCTTAAACTTGTGATCTTTGGAAAAGCGCAGCGCCTGGCTAATCCCAGTGGAAATGCCAGACACTAATCATATGAGCTGGGATGAGACGCACAGATGCCGTCCAGCACTTACTTACGTACACACTATAGCCACAGTGTACTGGAGCGACTTGTTTGCTTGCATATATATGTAGAGACCCTCAACGTCATGGGCTTAAACAGAACAATGAACAAGACAAACAACCAGTTTACTACACCAATTTATGAGTGGTTAAATGCTGAAGTCATAGATTAACATGCCATATAGCTTTAGCTAAAAACCTATAATAAATCAATCACACAGCATGACACTAAAAATCTAAGATATAGGAAAGAGAACAAAAAAAAGAGAAAGTTGAGCGTTCCCTCCTCCCTTTCAGGACGTGGTGGGGCCATGAGCTTTCTCCAGATGATCTCCACATTACCGCCGGCCTCTGATAATTCCTAAGCCTCCTCCATTTCAGATCCAATAACGGATAGGAGCGCATTTCAGCATGATCAACTGCAATCTGTTCCCTCACACCGCTACTTTACTCCAACTCAGGATTACTGAACACACACTCACTCTCACACGTACAACCACAGACCACCAAAGTCACTGTGTTGCTTGGAGAGGATGGGGAGAGTTGAGGTTTGCAGCAATCAGAGGTACAATCTTGTCTCCAACATGGAGTACAGTCCCTGAAAGAGCCCAACAAAAGGATGTAGAAACCAATCATGGTTGTTTAAGACCTGGGGCCATATTACAGAAACTTCCCATAATACGATTTACAAGTTTAATGTGCTAAATGAGATCTACTCAGTATGGTTACAAGATATGATAAAGATTGATTATGAGTTAAAAGGGGTCACAGATAGGGCACTTTGGGATTATAAAAGATGCAGCAATTTTGTTTTGGATGGACAATTGCTTAGGTCCGCCGCCGCAGGAGTGCAACAGTGACCACTCATTATTTCAGTGATGTTGGTTCCAGAAGTATTTTTTTTTCATTCATTTTTCCCATAGGGATTTTTAAAAGGTCTTCATTTAAGAGTTAAAAGCCATGAACCAAACCTACCAGCTACAAGATGGATCATAACATTACAAACTTTGATTTGAAGCAGAAAAGTTTTTTGAAAATTGGACAAAAAGACAAAGATACAAGACTGTGTACTTTAAAGAGGGAAAGCACTCCTCATGAAGCATCATTAAAGACAAGCTAATATAAAAAAAAGGATTTAAAAACAAAATTTATTATATAAAACTATCTATTATATGATATATTGTACATTCATATATGCATTATACAGTATATTGTTACCGTCTTAAAATATTACTCATACCATGACGTATTTGGACATACCGCCCACTCCTAAAATACTCGGTTCACATTCAAAAAGCTTAATCTTTTACAACGCAAACCCACACTGGCATTCATACAGACACACACACCCCTCAGCAATTTTCAGTGAACACACCAAGCAACAAAAAAGCAAGCCTCTAACCACACAGCTCCAGCACACCGAAATGACAGAATACAGAGGAAAAAAGCCTTTCCGTCTTGCCTAGCTGCGCACACGAGTGTGTTTTCAAAGCCGCAACACTGTGCCTCGGGTAGATAAGGCCGCCCTCCTCACTTGGTAAACAACTTTTTTGGATTAGGGGTGGCGGCGTATAATGAGGGGAGAAGAGCTATCGCTGCATTGTCACCGGCATGCGCGGGGGCCGGGGCAACTCTTTGCTCTGCTATTTATCCGGTGGCCTGATAGCTTACTTATCTGTGAGTGAAAATGCCAAAGCTGGCGGAATCTCATCTTTGCAGCGGCGCGGTGTTGACGGCAGACTAATAGATATATCAGCACGCGGGTGTGGGGGCTAAACCGGTCAGATGAGCGGGTGCAGGCCGCAGCTGATTGATTAGCATTGGCTGGAACAGCACGGGCCGTTGACAACCCCAGATTACAGGCGCCGCGCAAGCCTAAATTGCTTACTTCTCTCTGCTGCATCGTGGAACAGGGGCCTGCCAAATTACAGCCCTGTCACCTGAACAAGGTCTATTTGGGGAATGTTAATGCATATAAACAATTAAAGTGAGAGGGAGAGAAATGATAGGGATGAATAGAGAGAGAAGGAGCGGGGAAAGAGTTAGATGAGGAAAAAAAGAGGGGTGATGAGATATTGTAAAGGCACTTGCTAACAAAATATCTCTCTTTTGTGAGAAATGAATTGTTTTAGTGCATGCGACTAATTACCTCTGAGCATATTACCACTTTTTTTTGAGGTTATTGCCAAGGCTGATACATATATATTTTAATTATCTGCGTTGACTGATATTATTTTCTGTTCGAAAGATATGTCAGAAGCAGGGACTTTTATTTTAGTGGTGTGCAAGACTTTGATTTTGAAAATGCTTAGAACGGCAGCGCGAGAACACATGGAGCGGTCTATGTTTAATGTTGACAAACCCTAAATTCTTGATTTCAAAATATGCTGTGCTCTATCCAGTTTGTCACTGTCATATTTATATCATACCGTGTGCTAAATGTAAAATTAGCGCTAACTTGTCTTTATTGGGGGAAAAAAAGATTCCCTTACTTTTATTCATATTTTATAACATTGTTTTTATTTGTGAAAAATAAAATTATACTGTTTTTAAATAAATTTGTGATATCATATGTATCAGCTTTCGGCCACCCTGCTCTCTAAAATATCAGGATCGCCCATCAAAAAAATCCATATGTGACCCTGGACCACAAACCAGTCTACGTGTCAATTTTTCGCAAATTGAGCATTTAAACGTCATCTGAAAGTGAAGCAGCTTTCCATGGTGTATGGTTGTTAGGATCGGACATATTGGGACGAGATACAACTTGTGAATATATGGCATTGAGGTGCAAAAAAAAAAATAGAGAATAAAAGAAAACACCTTCAAGTTGTCAATGAAGCTTAGCAAGGCAGCATATTACTAATCAAAAAATGAGTTTGGAATCTTTACGGTTAGGAAATGTACAAAAATATATTATGGGAAATGATCTGGAAAGAATATCCTAAAGATTTTTCGGCATGAACGAAAAAATCTATAATTGGACACATCAAGATATTTTGGCTATTGCTACACAATATAACCAGGACTCTTAAGACTGGTTTTGTGATACAGGGTCACAAATCTGTGACCACTATAGACCAGTCGTCCAGGAACAAAAGTCTTTCAACAGAGAACTTACAAAACTATTTATTTAGCCTGGAAAAAAGTTTCCTATCTAGACATATTAAAAAAAAAAGTCGTCAGATGAAAATAGTGTCTCCCCCCCCAGTTAGGGCCCAATTCCCTTGTTATCATGCATAACATCACTCTCGTTGCGCAGTATTTAACCTAACATTACTGAACCCGGCCCTGTAGGGGATACAGGAAACAGCACGTAGAAATGTGTGGGGCTCAGTGGCGTGATAAATGTGAAACAGTTATCCACTGCTGCAGGTTGGGGGGTTTGTGTGGGTGAGAGACGAGAGAGACTTAAGGTGTAAAGGTCGAGAAATTTGTGTTAAACTGCTATACAAGGGGACAGGCCAGGACAGACAGAAGACACACACAAACACACACCACACACGATATCAAGGGCGCTTGTATATCATTAAAGAAGGAAAATCTTTGTACTCTGAACTGTAACATGACAATGTGGCACCCGGCACCTGTCCATACTGCAACCCCAGTTTTTGACCCTACCAGTGAATATTAATCGATTCATATAATAAAGATATGACTTGAGGTTGCTTGTTCCCTTAAGCACACTACAAGACTGAAACCTGTAGTCATTTTATGTTTTATGCCTGCAACAATAAGCCCCAGATCACATCTAGCCAAGCAGCGGGGTCATCGCCAGGCGTGTTAGGGGCCAGGGGCCCTAATGACTGACTCACCCCTTTTGGGGTTGTTGTCAAGTATCAACTGCCTACTACATATGTTTACTGCTCTGCTGTGCATAAATCCAGATCTAGGAGCATTTTTCCTATCCAAAGCTTAAACTCAACATCTTGACATTACCTATCATTTATAAAAAAAAAGATAAATGTTAAAAAAAGTGTAATTTATTGTAATTATGGTATGAAAAACACAAACGTTTTTACATTTAAAATAATATGCTTCAAAAAATGTTTTATTGCTTTATAAAGTTATACATATACATATACACTGTACATATACATATTGGTGTGTGTATACATTTATATTTATATATATTTTATACAAAATGTATTTTAATTAAATATTACTTCAGCACAAAATTTAATCTTTTATTCAATTAGTGTGCTGACATGTGCAACTGTCATTTTGTTTGTATACTAAAACCTTCTTGAAAAAGTTTGCAGCATGTTAAAGCTACATTTAGATAATCTAATCAACTCGTTTTTGAACAATTAGTTCACTATGACCCTTCCTGACATTCCAGGGAAGAGAATAAAAGAGAAAGGGACAGAGACAAGAAAAATAAGTTGTTAAATGAAAAATAAGCAACAGACGAGAGATAAACGGCTCCAGTGCGTGATTGAGTTGAATGAGTCAGTGATTTGCGTTTGTGGTGGAGCATTAAGGTCACAGAGCGTTCCATAGGGCACATATGCTGGCTGTACCCTCAACACTGCATACAGCAAGGGCCACTGCATTCCTCCGTATATCTTCTGACCTCTCTCTCTCTCTGTCTGAGAACGGGCAAGCAGGGCGCCTGCAGGCTGTGCTTTGCGTTGCCGCTTTTCACTCTAAACGGAGATGAGTGGGGTGATATCCCCGGGCCAGGTCACGGGGCCTCTATCTAACCCGAAANCGATAGACACACACTGAAAGGACTGTCACACACATGTTTGTGTATTCTATGCGTGTGAGGAGTTTACTATGATGATGAACTTCAAATCCAAGACACACATTTCTCATGGATTTAATAGTCAATTTTCCCTTTTTTCACCCTCCCTCTTTTACATTTCTAGACTTTGCGTATAGCCTGTGTAGTCTATCACCCTAAATAGCTGAGCTTTAGATGTGGTCCAGACAATTCTCTCAGTCATTCATCACCACCTGACAGGAAGGGCACATTTAGTACTTCCTGATGAGAGAGAGAGGACATAATCTTCTTCACTGGATTTGTTAAATGCAGTTTTAAAACACGGTACAGATGGAGATCAGAATACATTGTCAATGATATGGGTTTATTATTATTATTATTATCAATTAATATTTCTTAAATATATAAATACTATTTTGAAGTATTTTTTCCTTATATTTTATGTATTATATTTTCAGTATTGATTACAATACATTCATGGAGGATATTGATATTCCCTATCTGGACATTTGAAATGATTGTATACCAGTGTGTTTTAATTCATTGGTACTATAGGTTTTATTAATTAATTTTTATTAGTTTTTATTTTTTATTTTAGATTAACTTTTATTTTTAATGTTAATTTTAGTTAAAAGTTTAGTAATTTTGATGTATTTTATCTAGCTAATAGGTGTATGTGTTTATATAGTTTTCTAGTTTTTTTAGGTTTCTTCTTTATTTTAGTACATTAAATTAAATTAAAAAGAGAAATGCTGAATGTAGCTAGCTGAAATAAAATGCTTTTTTACATTTTATTTTATTTCAAATAAAAAAATTTTTTTATTACCCCCCAGTAATTTAGTTCTAGGTTTTAGTTAACTATAATAACCCTGTTATATGCCATCAGTTTATTAAATTAAAGGAACTGGAGAGTAATTATAATGGTGAAAGTTTAGAAAAATGAAAAGTGGGTTTAAAGTCCTTCTTATTTTTAACACCACCCTTCCTTCCTTTTTTCTCGTTTCCATCTCCAGTGCATTTGTTTAGAGTTGAACAAATGGGATTTGCAGTTCTTTGGCACATGACACATTCCTGTTAATGGGACTATCTGTACCCAAGATGCACATAATATTGTTCTAAGATACTCCCTGCCACCTAATACTATTGCTACAGGCATACTGCTGTGACATCTCGATGAGTCAGTGGCTGTGACATGCTAATGAGAGTGGTTGCCAAGCTCTTGAATCAGAGTAAGCATGTTTATATGAATATTTGTGTTTGCAAGCTATAAATACTTAGCGGAAATGTGAAAAAATCAAAGTTAGGAGTGATTGTGTACATTTGCTGGACAGCACAGATGACACATACTAGGCTACGGTGAGGTCAGCTTTACAACCGGTGTGAGTTTGTGCGTGCCTGTATATGAACGATGTGATTGGCTAAACTGAGTGGGCTGGGAAGGCCACCACCCCCTGGATCTGAAGTCCCAGGATAAACAAGGAGGTCTTTGAACATGCCACATTATGCAATGTGCACACAACACACACATACTTGGGTAGTCTTACATGCTTAAGATGCTTTGTACTGGTCATGTTTTGGAAACACTGGCTCCAATTATTAATTCTGTAAAACTCTGGAGGGAAAGGAATAAAAAATTCCCATAGATTTGCATGCAGTTATGTAATTGTTTCTAGCTGGTTAGTCATGCATGACCTGCACAATTATTTTAATTTGTGTGTTTTGTACTTTTAGCTAGAGAAACTTTTATATTGTTGGCTGGGATGTACAGTATGAACCTCTGAAAGAACAGAAGAATAACAGAAGAAAGATAACAGAAAACACAGAATGTACTGTCAGAGAGAACTGGAGCCCCACTCCACATGCAGTCCACTACAGTTTTCAGTCAATTCACACACACACTTACACTTTTGAATAAGATGCACACACACAAAAGGAGAGACGTCCTGTACTGGCCGGAAAACGAACATTTTGGTTGGATGGAATGGAATGTTCTCTCCTTCTCTCCAGCAGTCAAGGCAGCTGGGAATGGGATAAGGTGAGAGTGGGAGGGTGCGGGTCAGTGTGCTTGGACCGTGTGTGTGTGTGTATGTGCTTGCATTTGTGCATAAACTGCCTTTCTCTTTACCTTTGCTGTGTCAGCGATAGTGTTCATCTAGTCAAAGAAATGACAAAAGAAAATGTTTGTTTATAAGAGGCTTTTTGATATCAACATATTTGTGCATATACATGTATATACATATACATATACATATATTCAGCATACAATGCATTAAAATGATCAAAAGTGACAGTAAATACGTATGTAATGTTGCAAAAGATTTTTCAAATAAATGCTGTTTTCCTTTCATCAAAGAATCAAGAAAAAATTAAAAAAGTTTTCTACAAAAAAAAATATTGAGCAGCACAAATGTTTTAAACATTGACAATAAGAACATGTCTTGAGCACAGTCAGCATATTAAAAGATTTCTGAAGGACTATATAGACCATGAAGCTAATGGTGCTGAAAATTCACATTAACTTCCTCCATCACAAGAATACAGTAATTTGTAATTATATGTAATAGAAAAGGTTATTTTAATTGGATTCATATTTACCATATTAATATTCACACGATATTTGTAAATAATTGCAGCATTGGGAGCATAAGAGACTTCTCTTCAAACATTTTTAAACATTCTACCGACCTCTAAATTTTTTGAATGGGTGGTGTATATACAGCCAACCAGTTATTGTAAAATATTCGAACTTCATGACAAGATAACCGATTGTGATATTATAAATATTGCATATTTTCTGAAAACTGACAGAATATGAGTTAGAACAAAACGGTTTAGAATTAACACGGTTATTATGATATCTATTTATTCAAACTGCTCAAGTGACCTGTTTTTCAATCACAAAATCTCCAAACATTTTGTCTTTTTTACTCTCCTTGCTCTGACCCTTCCTAGTTAACTAAACACTAGACTGAATGTTTTCTGTTCCTTTTGGTCACAACATAAAGCACACAGCAACAGAGGAAAGTCACCAGACGGTGGGGCATCGCCGCCATACTGCTAATTTAACTTGTCTTTGGGAAAGAGAAATAGAAGAAAGAAATGCTTCACGAGGATCTCCAGGGCAGAGAGTTCAAGTTCAAGTCTGCTTTATTGTCAATTCTTCCACATGTACAGGACATACACACAGAGAATTGAAATTGCGTTACTCTCAGACCCTTGGGTGCATACAGATAACATAAATAAAGATAGGTACAGATTAAATACAAAATAAGACTATACAAATATACAAATAAGGTCAAAAAAATTGAGTGGAGGATGAGGTGTTGCTGGTCAACAGGCATGTATTGTATGAGAAGGTGTTTTATTATGAATGAACATATGTTTATGTGGTGGCTGTTGAACTAAAGGTGTAGCCACTTTGGTGAAATTTTACAGGCAAAAGAAAAACTAAAACAAGTTCACAGAAACACATCACCCTCAAGCAAAATTCAGAATTGCCTAAAATTTGTGAAAATTCCCAATTTTAAATGTGACTGCAAAAACCAATAACCCTGAAAGTAAAGTGTGTAATTGTTGGGTAAAAATAGTTAATCCTATAAAGTTTTATGTGCACAAGTATGCCATTTGTAGCCATTAGCCTGTTAGCCATTAGCCATATTTATGAGTAGACCTATTTCTAGAACGTCCAATTATCTCCAAGACTCATGTTTGTGGTATGTATGACTCTGTGTCAGGGTCGGAAAAAATGCCCTACAAATTCAAGATAAAGGGGCAAAAACTGCCCCTGCACAATTAAACAATTGATTACATCTCGATTAAAAACAAATGTGAAAATGAATGAAAAGTTACTATTCGTGGAATTACATTTTTATTCGCTCACACTGCATCAGATGGTTTTTTTTGCAGCATTGATTGATAACATGCTTTTCCGTTAAGCTTAGGAATGCAATGGCCAATCAGAGATGCTTAGACTACAGTAGTCACCACTGAAAACTCTGAAGTTGTTGAGTAAGCGCGCTCACTGATTGAATTCTTTGCGCTCATGAATTCCCTCATCATAAACAACACAGTGCAGATGTAATGTAAATAAAAGATTTATTTTGTAGTTTCATTTATTATAACGGGCGTTTTTGCATAGCTTGCACTAGACTAGACTAACGTCATGGACCGACATGTGAAGCCAGAGCCAGAATATATTACGAGCTGTTTCCCCAAAACAGCAGACACAAAAACACAAAAAAGTTTATGTATTTTATTAATCAACAATATTAATCATTATTATAATATCAAGAACAATACTCGACAATAATGATTTTTGTCATAATATTGCAGCCATAATCATAAGCACATAAGTATGGAGACAGATAAGCCTCAAAAATAACACATTTGCAAAACAAAATTCATAAATGCACAGCACAATTTACATTTACAAAATCCGATTCGTAAATTCAAAACACAATTCATAAATACACAAGTAAAAGCATAAATATTTCCCCAAATGCTCACACAAATGCATCTTACCTAAATACATTTAAAATGTTTACACAAATATGTATATATCAAGTTCTTGAATTAATTTCCATCACACATTTATGAATGATGTTACATGTATTTATGGATCGTTGAATCTGCATTTGCAAATCATCACACATGCGTGGACTGCTTTGAATTTGTGTGTGGTATTTTTGAGACCTTCCTGGCAGGTTAAGATTCATAAATATCTTTTTTTGGAGGATGTTCCGTTCAGCCAATCGCGGTGAGCTTTTAATCCACCAATCAAAACCCTCTTTGCTGAACAGACTCAAGAAGCTCAACGCTGTGCTTGTACTGTGCAGTGTTCCATGATCAGGTCATTGATGTAAAGACATTTTAATGGGCAGCGTTGGGCAAGTTACTCTGAAAATGTAATTAAATTACTGATTACTGATTACTCCTTTTAAAAGTAATCATGTTACTGTTCTGATTACTTTATTTCAAAAGTAATAAGTAATTAGTTACATTACTAGTTACATAACTTTTTTCTCCATGAAATTTATGAAATACACGCTCCCGATAAGTATTTGTTATTAAAGCATCAACATTCACAGAACACTGTTATTTTAACTAAAGCAAGCGGCTGCTGCGTGAATGGTTTTAATTGTAATGACCCGGCAGTGAGTGCTAGCAGCCAGGTGCATTATGGGTATTTGTTTAGAGTTGATTTATGTGTTAATTAAGCAAGATGGTTGGGTTTTTTGCGTTAGCAATGTTATTTGTGTTTGTTTAAGTTAGTTCGGGTGGGTTTGGTTCATTTAGTGCCTTGTTATAAAAAGTGTGGCTGTCACTGTCATGGAGAGAGATGTGTAGGGGAGCCACTTGGCGATATGGCCTAGCCTGTGTATGTTTTTATTTTGTGTTTAGAGTTAAAGGAGAAAAATGGCGGTACTGTCTCCTGCTGGTTTATTTGGTCCGTACTACTGTTCACAGAGACACTCAGGGTCGTGCGTCGTATGTGTGTTCGCGCTTTCCAATAACCAAATTAAAAGTCTCGATGTGTAGATGCTAGCATCCTGTTAGCAATTAGCTTAGCAGCAGTTTAGTAGCCTAGCGTAGCTCCAGTTAGCCCCACGTTCTATAGAACAACTGCGCATTGTTAGTGTGACAGAATGCCAGCAAAGAGAGCTGCATTTACAGTCTCTAAAAGACATCTCAGTTCATAGTTATACTATCTCACAAATATCTGTTATAACACAATAAATATAAGCATAATTAATTGTTCATAATGTCTACAATTCGTGTTATAATGAGGATTCGTGAGCACGCAGATTTTAGCACTGCATTGCTCAACACTGCAAACACGTGTTATAGCCTAAATAGAAACTCTGCATACGCTTGCACCTGTTAACCGTTCATATTTTATATTAGTTCATGTTGCTTTTGTGCAATAGATGAATAACCATTTATTTGTTTTTTTGAATATTTAATGTTTAGATATTCTATTGAGGGGTCCCTGGGAATCATTTATTCTCAGCATCCCGCACACACAAAATTCCCGAAGGGAGATTTCGAAACCAAAGCAAAGAGATTCAGCATGGAGCGGAAAACCCCACTCCACGAGTGAGTAAAAGTCGTTTTTTTTATATGATGGCATTTTCTTTGCTTATAGCTGGTCGCAATGGTAACTTTTAGAAACCCATGGGACGACAAATCGTATAAATTATTGACACTAGTTAGCTCGAAATCATTGTTTTACTGTTTGGTTTATCGCCCATCATCTGTGATTACCTAAAGTGTTCCTACAAAAAACCAGGTTATTAATATAGGAAAGCTGGATGACTAATAACTTTGTAACACTGCACATTAATTTATAAAACAACCTTCTAACCTTTAACGACTTTACCAACTGGTTGAGTGTGGTTTTCATCCTCCGTGCTGAATCTCTCGGCTGTGTGTTCGAAATCTCCCTTCGTGGTGATAGCTGTTTTTAATGTCTGATCAAAAGTTACTGTGAATCTGATACTACTACTAACAACAACAACAACAGAACATGTTACATAATTGTTGTTATTAAATGAAATTTCTGGACATTTAACACTTATTTGATAGTATTACAGATTGATCTGAATAAACAGGGTTTGTGCAATTTTGGTGTATAAGACAGCAGGCTAACCGGGTAGTTGTATTTTGTGCGAACGATATAAATCATGATGTGATTTTGTAGAAATTGTAATCAGTGCTAAAAAAAAAAAAAAAAAAAGAGTGTCACTAAAATGGCTTTGACATCAAGGAACCCGATCATGAACAATGACACAAGTACAAGCACAGCGTTGAGCTTCTTGAGTCTGTTCAGTAAAGAGCGTTTTTGATTGGTGGATTAAAAGCTCACCGTGATTGGCTGAACGTAACATCCTCCAAAAAAAGATATTTATGGATCTTAACCTGACAGGAAGGTCTCAAGAATACCACACACAAATTCAAAGCAGTGCACGCACATGTGACGATTTGCAAATGCAAATTCAACGATCCATAAATACATGTAACATCATTCATAAACGTGTGATGAAAATTAATTCAAGAACTAGATATATACATATTTGTGTAAACATTTAAAATTTATTTAGGTAAGATGCATTTGTGTGAGCATTCGGGAAAATATTTATGCTTTTACTTGTGTATTTATGAATTGTGTTTTGAATTTACGAATCGGATTTTGTAAATGAAAATTGTGCTGTGCATTTATGAATTTATTTTGCACAGTGTTATTTTTTAGGCTGATCTGTCTCCATACATAAGGACAACAATCAGCACAAATATGTAAGTTTACATGCTTATGTACAAGTTTATGTAATAACTTTACATATTAAGGTTCAAAGGTGGACTCAAAACTTATATTTGAGGTATGACTGTGGTGCAAGTTTACCATCAGTGTTGGGCAAGTTACTCTGAAAATGTAATCAAATGACTGATTACTGATTACTCCTTTTAAAAGTAATCACGTTACTGTTCTGATACTTTATTTCGAAAGTAATTACTAATTAGTTACATTACTAGTTACGTTACTTTTTCTCCATTAAATTTATGAAATCCCAGCATACACGCTCCCGATAAATATTTGTTATTAAAGCATCAACATTCACAGAACACTGTTATTTTTAACTAAAGCAGCGGCTGCTGCGTGCATGGTTTGGATGGCAGAATGCCAGCAAAGACCGCTGCATTTATAATTTCTAAAAGACATCTCAGTTCATCGCAATCTCACAATTATGTTTATAAAACACAATAAATATATGCATAATGAATCTTTCATAATGTCTACAATTCGTGTTTTATAATGAGAGGATTCATGAGCAGGCAAATTTCAGCACTGCATTGCTTAACGCTGCAAACACATGTTATAGCCTAAATAAAAACAAGCATACGCTTGCACCTGTTAACCGTTCATATTTTATATTAGTTCATGTTGCTTTTGTGCAATAGATGAATAACAATTGATTTGTTTTAGATATTTCGATTTTGCGGGAGTCCCCTGAATCACTTTATTCTCCCGCATTCCGCACACACACGAGTGTCTACCCACCCTCACCAGCACTCGCCCATCTTGTCCCGCGCCGCACTCTGTTGCGTCGGGTCTCGCGGGAGCAGGTCTCTATCCACTGGCACTTGACTCGACAGTGCGTGTGCTACATCCTTTTTACAATCTCAAGATTATAAAACACTACATTCTGTCAGCAATATAACGCGGCAGTAACGTATAGAGACCTCGGCTTGTAACTATACTAATTACTATTTTGAAAATTATAACACATTAAATAACTCGGTTGCTAAAAAAGTAATCAAATTACAGTAAAGCATTACTAAGTAATGCGTTACTGCCCAAAACTGTTTACCACAGACTTTACTTTAAACCATTACCGGAGGCAAATTATGGAAAGTAGCCTCCAATGTTCAACCTAAAAAATTATGACTAAACTGCTCTAAAGAAGAGTGTTTGGCAAACTTTTACAAACACTCGTTTTTGCAATTCCATTTGGTCCCACTAGAGGTGCGGTAATTGCATCACTACTCTCCCATCTATGAAACAGTTTGCTCCTTCAACATCCACATCCTGATAGAATATCTAATAGGATGTAGGACAGTTTTCAAAGTTTTCTTCAAAACTTGAATTGAACAAACATCCAAATTATAGTAAACATCAAGTCTGGCATTGAGGACAAAGGAAGAGAGGACCGATCCATAAACATCTGTCTCAATCATGCCATCTTCCTCAATCACGCTCACCATTTAATGTAGTCATTCCTTTATGTCTTCACTTTTCAAGCAGCATGGTAAATAAGAACAAACTATCAACACACACACTTAAACTCTCAATAAACTCTCAACAAATCTTAGATTCTCCTGCTCCCACCCACTGTCAGATCACTAGCTATAGTTTCTTCTTTGAGTTTATATCCTTGAATCAGCTACACAATTTCACACTGAATTGGTATCATTTCAAAGCCGAAGCAAAAAAAACTTCAGCAAAGCTGAGCTCACAGTTATGCCACTATATGCGCATTTTATTTTTCAAGGTGACGGATATGATAGTGGTAAAAAGATGAGATGTAGACCTGCTACATGTCGGTAATACAAAGATCACATTCACACTCTTTCTGAGTGATTTCTGAGGTATTGCAATCAGTCTGCCAATTTGTTTAATGCCGCAGTCTCCAAACCCGTGCTCCTGGAGAGCCATAGTCCTGCAGGGTTCAGTTCCAACCCTAATTAAACACACCAGAACCAGCTAATCAAGGCATTCATGGTTCCTTGATCATTAAAGGCAGTTGTATTGGAGCAGGTTTGGAACTGAAGTCTGCAGGATGGTATCTCCAGGAGCAGGGTTGGAGATCCCTGGGCTGATATTTATCATTTCTGTTATTTGTTGTAAACGATTATGCTTCAAATTCATTTGAAAACAACACTCTGTGAAGAAGTGAAGCCAATGTATTTTCTTTCAGAGTCAGTACTTACAAGCTATAGTGACTAGTTGTCCATTCAATGAAAGTCAATGGGGTCCAACATTGACACATCATGGACCCCCACTGAAAGTAATTGTATGGACATTGAATGGAACGACATGAGGGTGAGTCAGTGTTCATTTGAGTCCAGCTGTTTTGAGTCAGAGTCAAGACCAGAAGAGAGTCGCATCAAGTCAAGACTGAATCCACATGTTGTCAGTGACAAGACAAAGGCCATGAAATTATGGTCTTTGACTCTTCTGGTCTCAGTCTTGACTCAAACTCAACCCTCTTATGGGGCCATTTGCATAAACCACTTAGATTAGTCTTAAAAAGTTAGTCATCTAATATTTTTTTTCTTCAAGACTGGTCATAACATTTTTAATTCAGTTACATAAAAAAGTATATTGGTCTAATTTGAATCTGAAAAATAAGACTCCTTGGCTAACTGCTAGTTGGTCAAACAAGTTCTTTTAGTTGAACTAACAGTGTTTGGATTATTGTTTTTCTTTTATTGTATGATAAAGCACTTTGACTTACCATGTGTATGAAATGTGCTATACAAATAAACTTGCCTTGCCTTGCCTGCCTTGCCTTAAGACACAGTCTTAACATAGTGGCGATGTTAGCAAACTGGTCCCTGCTCTTGGTCTGTCTCAGACTCGAATGAGCTGGTTCTTGCCTACAACAACTGGAAGGGTGAGTAAATGATGCCTGAATTTTCATTTTTGGCTGGAACATTCCTTTAAATTCCACTTGGTAGGTAGTCACTGGAATCAAGCTAAAATTTCCTTCCAGTGAAGAAAGCTGGGTTAATTTCTACTCATTCAGCTATGTACCAAACATCATGAAAAGAAGGACAATGGGACAGTGCAGTGGCTCAATCATGGTCTTCTGTAATTTCTTTTGACATTGATCACAAAGACACATCAACACATGACTTTGTCTGGCACTAGTACCGTTGTGGCAGCTAGACTGTATAAAGAGCAAGAGTGACTGAAACAGATGCCCATTTAAGTGGCTGATAAAAAGTTAATCAGCAGAAAACAATGTGAACACCGGCCTTAAGCAAGACCGGGGCCCTGCCAGCTGCTCCTCTCTCTACAATGAAGTCTCCAAAGCTGGGCACTCAGTGGGGGACAGGGCAGGGCATCAGACACCAACTGGAGAGCATGGGACAGACTTCAACTCGACGTGTCAGAGAGGTGTTGTCAGTGCTGTGACGAGCAGAACTTTTGTCCTGAAGGCAATCAAAACACATTTGAATACACTTCCTCCCAAATACGAAACAGCAGCAGGAATAGATTTTCATCAAATATAGCCATGTACAAATGATTAGATGAATTAAAAATTTTTTTTGCAAAAGGTGTTTTTAAAGGGGTCATATGATGCAATTTCCAATTTTCCATTCTTTTTTGGAGTGTTACAAGCTGTTCGTGCATGGATAATATCCCTAAAGTTGCAAAGACTAAAGTTCAAACCCAAAGAGATATTCTTTATAAAAAATTAAGACTCGTCCACGCCCTCCTAAAACGCCTAGTTTAAACACGCCCCCACGTCTATGTCACTGTGTGGGAAGATTTGCATAACGCTGCCTAAATGTTCATGCAAAGAAAGAAGGCTTAACTTTTGTTCTCTCTGTAGTATTGTTGCTGCCGCCGTCATGTCGTGAAGGCGCTGTGTGTTTCTTTGGGAAAGCTAAACTACTTTGGTTGGACTTCCAAAAGAGGACACAACAAGAAATCAATGGTTAAGTTGTATTTAAAACACTGTTACAGAACAGTTCAACACAAATATTCAGATATGTGCAGCGCATTTTACGGAGGACTGTTTCCTGAACCAGTAGCCTACAATGCCGTCTACACACAAAAGCTGTTTCTATAAAGTGGGACAGTTCCAACTTTGCAAGGAAAGTTTGGCGATCTGACTCACAGCCTGCAAATACGTTTTATATTTAAAGGATTTGCCACGGACGATTCAAACGCGAGTTTTGAGCAGTGTCGAGTAGCGCTTGTTTGGTGGTTCTCCGAGCACAACATGGGTTTATGTTTACACGGCAAATACGAACGCACGGTGTAAAAAGATAGTTATAAAGGTCATTAGAATCGTAATATGTCCACACTGGATGACAACAAATGGCCTCGTGTTGTAGGGGTTTTTATTGGTTTTGTGTAGTCGATCCGGCCGGAGACACGGCATTCAGTATGGTAAAGGGGTGTAACATTTCAGTCACACGATTGAGGCATTTGGCCAATCATAACGCACTGGATAGCTGTCCAATCACAACCCTCGCTTTTCAGACGATGAGCTTGTAAACGACACGTTTCAGAAAGGAAGGGTAAAGGAGAAACAAGAATGTACAATATGTGGAAAATAATGTTTTTTTAAACCTTAAACCGCATAAACACATTACACCAAATACACAAAATAATGTTATTTTTTAGCAAAGTCATATGACCCCTTTAATGACTTTTCACAGCCTTTGTACTGTATAATGCAATCCAATAATTAGCATTTATGAATGTACAAGAGTTGGGATCAATGAAGATCTTTGTTATACTACTTTGAGCAAGAAATGCATTAAATTGATCAAAAGTTTAAAAAAAAAAACAAAAAAAAAAAAAAGTAGCAGTTTCCAAAAATATATTAAGCAGTGACAAATCAGCATACTATGATTTCTGAAGGATCATGTGACACTGAACACTGGAAATAAGGCTGCTGACAACATCGGAATAATTCGATTAAAATATATTGAAGTAGACCAACAGTATTTTAAACTTTAATAATATTTTACAATATTATGTTTTTTTATTGTATTTTTGATCAAATAAATATAACCTTAGTGAGCATAATGTTTCAAAAACATTTTTTAAATATTAAAAAGTATTGTTAAATGTATTGTTATTTATTTAATTGTATAAAATACTTCTGACAAAACTCATAATCTGCATCTTTAACTACATCTTTTAAACACCAATCAGTAACTATTTACTGCAAACCTCACAGTTAATTATAAGGTCAGTGTTTTTGATTCACTGAAAAAATTATCGACTCATTACAGTCATTTGTTTTGTAATTAGACTACACTGGGTGATTGGTCTGTCTGTGAAAGAACAATTAACAGAGCCATACATGACCGACCTCATTGCTTTCCCTCAATAAATTCCTGATTTGCTGCTTATTAATAGTAAGGTAGTTGTTAAGTTTAGGTATGGGTTTGGATTAAGGGTTCTAAAATAAAGTCATGCAGAATCAGACATTATAATTATTAATAAACAGCCAATATTCTAGTAACATGCATGCCAATAAGCAACTAATTAATAGAAAGAATTGGCCCTTTGGGACCAGTTCTCACTAATTAAGGGTTAGTTGCACCCAAAAAGGAAAAATAGACGGTTTTACTTACCCTCGAAGCATCCTAGGTGTATATGACTTTGTTTGAAATATGGATATTTTTCTTACAAAAACACATGGATTCGCTACAGGAGGCCTTTATTCACCCGCCCAGATCCATCTGCAGCACGTTTTATTATGGATGCGCGCGCTTCATTTGACGACTTGTGGACTGTTCAACACCCGCTGACTGCAATGATAGAACTTAGAATAGCCAGGACAATTTTTAATATAACTCATCTGAAAGAAGAAAGTCATATACAACTAAGATGGTTTGAGGGTGAGTAAATCATGGGCTAATTTTCATTTTTTGGGGTGAACTAAAAACTTAACTATGTGTATTAGCATCAAATTTGTAGATTTATGTGTTTCTTAGTAGGCTAACGCACATATTAATGCCTTATTCTGCATAACCATACTTTAGATCCCTTAAACCTACCCCATACCTAAACTTAACAACCACCTTACTAACTATTAACAAGCAGCAAATTAGTAATTTATAAAGGGGATATGATGCGATTTTAGAT
The DNA here is from genome assembly GCA_018155175.1 of Sinocyclocheilus anophthalmus. Taxonomy (NCBI): domain Eukaryota; kingdom Metazoa; phylum Chordata; class Actinopteri; order Cypriniformes; family Cyprinidae; genus Sinocyclocheilus; species Sinocyclocheilus anophthalmus. Next base: position 16,376 of record JADLZN010005495.1, on the reverse strand, counting down.
TCCTTTCTCTTTGGAGTGTTACAGCTCTTGGTGCATAAAGAAGATCTGAAAAACTTGCAAAGACTAAAGTCTCAAACTTGAGTGTCTCTTAATGGCAAAAGTATGGTTCAACATGTTCTTACATAGATTTACAGAGATTTATATTTTACATTCAGGCCTTGGGCAGTTCTGTCTGTCCAAACGATCGAATTGGCGTCATGCCGGTTGATGTTAAAAACAAGCTTATGTGGATTCTACACATTTAAACAATTCAGATAAGTTATCTAGTATTATTTATGGAGCAGATAAAATTCATATAATCATTTATTAATCAATTATTTCAACTATTTTTTTTCTTCATTTCTTTATTTAAAGGCTGAAATGTGCGGTTTACCTTTTTATGCCATTTTCAAAGCTTTATTTTAACATTTACATTAGACATTTCAACATGCTATTAAACTGTTGTCAATCAAGTTGTCATTTAAAATCCGAACATAATTGGTAATGTTATGATGCAAACAAAAAGTTTTTTATTTGTGGTTTTTTTTTGTTGATTTTTAAATATAAAACTTAAGTGATTTATGTGTCGGTACTTTTTGCGCATCTCCAGCACATTTGAACAATACCGTGATAATACTGATAACTGTGATCATTTTGGTCACTATAATTGTGATATGAAATTTTCATACCATTACATCCCTAGTTCCCTCTAAGCTGCACATGTGCACGGCCGCGCACTGCTTACGTCGCGACCGCACAGAATATACCGCGCACAGGACAGATGCAAAAATTAAATGCAAAATAATTGCAATAGAGTTGGTGTCACTATAGATGCGGTGAATGCGATTTACAGGTTTCATAGAAAAAGAATGATGTGTGCCAAATGAGTCGCCTTAGAAATCGAATCATTATTGTGTGACGAAAGAGTACCAACACAAAAGTGTTTCTTGAAAATAAATTATTGAAAATTGGTTTTGATATATAGTATATTGACCTCAAAAGGGAATCATGAGAAATAACTGCTTCATTTTCTATAGCCTAATTATATATATTAACATTATTATTATATTATATATATTTTAATTATATAAAAGAATTTAACTGAACTGCGATTTTTTTTTATGATTTTATATAGAATTTCTTGCTAACACAGCACTGTAAAAAAAAAACGTTTTCTCAGGAAACCTGAAATGTGCATCATTTAGTTTCATCAAGGGTCAAATCAAATGTAAATAGCATATTAAAGTTAAAAGTTTCACACTTTTATTGTGTGTGAGCTGTACAGTTCTGGTATAAAGAATATTTTTGCTCAAGTGGCCGAAATGTCCACCCAATAGAGAAAAGTTTTGCTCGGCAAGAAAAGAAATTAGAGGGAACATTGCTTATATGGAGGATGTTTTTATTACCATCCACACACTTTTCTATTAGCCGTCCTTTTGAGGACCAGAGTGTTGTGTATCTCTGGGAGGAGGGAACGATTCAACTAGAGGCCATAGAAAGCTCAAGGCTGGCCTGGAGATGCATCTGTGGAGCACTCCATACACAAGAACAGCATGTGCACACAATAGACTCCCTTCTCATTTCCCTGCAGGAGGAGATGCATGGATACTTGACTCCTGAGCTCGGAGAGAAATATAAGCACCCTTTAATTCGCAGTCAATGGCGAGTAGATGATGTGCATAAAAACACATCCAAATGATTCATCTTACTTATTCAAATAAGTTGAAAGCTAATTAATACTTAGGATGCTAAATGAACAGGCGAACACACTCGCAAGAGCTTGTTCTCCATCAATTACATTGCATCTATTTTGAGGGTGAGAATATATACGATTGCAAAGCAGCAAATTGGTGTAAATAAGTTGGTGGAGAATGTGGGCTTTTGCACATGCCTTCGTTTCAAGGAGGTGTGAGTCCCCCGGCTCAGTTCAACAGGCAAGCAGCCAATAATTTACCCACCAACATCATATTTCATCTGTCTACAGCCTCCATCCACTGATTATGCTGTCAATACTCCGTGGATGAGAGGAGCTGACAATTGACCAAGTCAGATCAATACGGGCTAATAAGTGTTTCATGGAGGAGAGAGAGAAGGAGCGTGGGCCAACAGGAGGGACATGTTTGATTCAATTCAGTTGTTCTGCATCTCGTGGTGTAAGTGTGATGATTGAGGCTGTTATTGCCAGTTTAATGCTAGGCAATCAAGCTATAGTGGTCTAGATATCAACAAACAACAACAAATTGTCCCTTTTCTTCTGATAGCCTCTTCTCTGACTCCGCCTGCCCTTGCGGGCACAATGCCTGAACAATCGAGCCAGGAGCAGTGCTTTCAGAACCAGAGGAGGGAGAATTGATAGCCACGGATGAGGAGAGAAATCTTTTTGTTTTTTTTCGTCTATCATTTGTGTACAAATGTTTTCCCTTGCTTTTCTCTCTCCTCCCCATGATACCCAGCGGAGGAACCCGGCGTCCAACTCCTGAGATAATAACACAGCCAGGTGTCGATAGAATGGTGTGATTTGACTCTGCGTAAATCACCATGTTTTTTTGTGCTGGTGTCATTTTCTTTTGCTCAAAATACCTTTTCCGCTGCCCCATAGATCACACAATTGGAGGTGCTCTATGGATACTGATTGAGGCCTTTTCTTGCTGTCGACACGCCGGCGTATCTCCACCACTGTTAAAGATGCTGCTGTTATTACAGGCTATTGTGCCGTAGGTATAGGGAGAGGCATAAAGGGAGGAGAATATTGACTGCATGAGTGGAAATAGCTGGGTTTCCAGTCTGGGTTTTAGGCCAGGAAATGGGTGAGCTTTTTCTCAATGGGGCATCACAGGCAGTAGGTGCTGGAGTCAGATTAACAGGGAGTCTGTAGAGGAATAAAATGGTTAGAGAGGTGTGATTTTGGGTTGATTGTACCACTTGTGTTGTTTTTCAAACAACAAAGAGCTACAAGATATTGGTACATCAACAAAAGATCGATATCTGGTCTGAAATATGATTCAGAGAGACTTTGATGGTAAAGTTAGGGTTGGTGTCAAGATTAAGGCTGTATGGGTAGCCCTTACATCCAACCGTCCTTTCTTGACAAATTCCAGCAAAAGCGCTGACCACTGCACTCACCTGTTAAACGGTTTTCATTGCTACTTCAGATTCCTCTGCTATCACCAAGCAACTTCATGCTCATTTACATTTTTATAGATCGTCGGTGGGGACGGAGCGAGGACGTGACCAATTATCAGCCCCTGCTGTATGTGAAAACATCCCTGTCTCCATCACTGCTGCCTCATCTCCTTCCCCGCTGAACATCCTCCACCCCTCGCTGCCACTGTCAGAAGATGGGATGTAGCGGCGCTGAAGCTACAACACTGAAGAGGCACAAATCCCAATTCTATTTTATACCCCTACCCCTACCCCTATGCCTACCCTTTCCCCTTGTCCCTTGAAACAGAGTGTCAAGGGGTAGGGGTGAAAATATTCCCCTAAGAATTGGGACACCACTACTATGCCGTCACACGTCATCATACGTCAATACACACCTATGCTGGTGCGAATTAGAGCCTTTAATTATCGTTCTACATTAATGTGCTGCTTACTGACACACACACACACACACACACACACATATAACAGAGATCGCGCAGTCCACATCCAGGAGCAAATATTACTTGTCAACACTGCCCAGCGACTTTAATAAAATAGTTTAGATACTGGATCACTACATTATATTCCTCTGCAACGAGGAGGTAAAATCGCTGTTTTGAAGTAAACTCACTGAAAAGAGAAACGCACAGACGTGCATACACGCAACTTCCATCTCTCTCTCTCTCTCTCTCTCTCTCGAATTGGCAATATTTGAGAAAAGGGTTTAGCGATTTATAATTATTGGGGGGACTAGCCCCCCTCAATGTCTATGGTGGTTATCGCCCTGATCAGACATGAAAATATGTTGTGGCACTATCATGCACTCTGTAATGATATGACGTTAGCAAACATTAGCGATTTTTGCAAACATTTCTTTGAATAACATGACCATAAATATGAACACAAGATTGAATGTAACAAAACAAATGATTACTTTTCATAAAAAAATCTTTATTAATGCCAAAAAATGCTTAAATTTATGTGTCTTTTTGTCCACTCGGACAGCCATGTTGCCGCTGAAGCCAGTTTACGCTGAGATAATTCATACCCCTTCGTTTGAAGTGTGGTCCCGAAAAATTTTCATTTGAAGGGCTATCTGGCCCTTCCCCTTACCCCTACCCCTCCAACCAAAAGAGAATCGAGACACCCCTACCCATTCATGTGAACGTGAACGTGCGAAACGGAGGTGTAGGGGTAATGGGTAGAATTGGGATTGGGCCTAAATAGTCAAGGGTGGTTACTTGGGGCTCAAAACATATTAATTTATCTTCAAGTTCAGGTGGTTCTTCTAGACACTGATGTCAACTACGTCCAAAGATCAAGTCTTCGGTGGGATTATCGGCCATATTGTAGGGTTTTTACTGTTCCTGATATCTCTATAAATCCATCTAGGATTCCAATTGTAAGCATATTAGCATCGGGAGCTATTATGTCTACACAAATAAATTGATTCATTACAGTTGAACCATCTGGTCTCTCCAGGTCCTCTATGGAAATTACATTACCTATAAAAATGAAAATACAAGAGTCTCAGAGCTGGCTCTGCATGTTGAGGGCTGTTAGCATGACTTTATGTGGTATCACAATTTTAAGCCCTTTAGGATCACAACAGGTAATCGGATAATCTGTGAAATCCAGCCATTATCATTATACTAACACTTGTTCATTATCTTTATTGCATATAGTCTGGGCAGACTGTGTCGGAGTTCGCTTGAAGGGCATCATTTGATACATACACCCGAGTGTATGTATCAGCATATACTACACACGCAGCCGTTGTTCACTGGACAAAGCCTGAACTAACATGTTCATATTACAGATGATCGTGGTTTTTTAGCGCAGGTGTCAGTGAAACAATGGCTATTGTTAGTAACATGATGCTCATGTGAAAGCACGCACGTGAGGGAGATTTACTGCTGATTACAGAACCAGCATTACTAACAAGATGCGCATTAAATATCGCATGCAATTTATCGTGCAGCCCTATCTAGTACATCACAGTGAAAGGAAATGTTAATTCCTCTTCCATCTAGAGGCTGCATCTCAATTAGAATACTATGCACTACAAGTATGTACTTGTCAAAGTCCACACTTTTGAGTGTGTGGTAACAAAACATGCTAGTTTGAGACACCTGATACCAGACACTCTTGTCATGTATCATTTGCATTTATCCACATTTTGAATCTTGGTACCTATGTTGTCAATGTACTATTATTTGCGCCACAATAATTCTCATCTCACATACTTTTAAAAAGGACATAGGGTGCTCTGCCGCCCACCCCCCATGAAAGGAATGATTGACAGCTGATTCCTCAGGTGCAGAACAGTAGGTCTGCTGACACAGCGATGCATTTCATTAAACTCAGCTCTGTTATCATGAAAAGTAATTTACCTAACGTCTGCTCTGCCATCCTAAAGTCTGTCAAAAGACCTGATGTGAGTGAGAAAGGAGAGATGAGGGAAGCAAAGCAGAGAGGGGGTGAGAGAGAATGAGAGACCCTGACATTTGAATAAGACATCCTTCCTGCACCTGAATAACAAGAAGGAGAGATTATAGACTATTACATCTGAGGGGGACACAACCTTTGGCCTATATTGGCTGGCAGTGAAGACAAGGCAAACAGAACTGGACATGGAAATAATAGTGTGATGAAGTCAGAAACAAATAAACGGTTCAAAAGACAGACCACAGTGAAAATCCATGATTCAAAATCAAATTTAAATCTGCAAATGAAATCTACAAATGCTTCAGGAGTTTGTAAGGATTTAAACAAAATTATTACGTTGTAAAATTCATAAACATTTTAAATTCTGCACTATTTCTAGGTTACTAATGAAATTAATAAATGTTTGTACAGGATCATCTCAAATCTCAAGTATTCATTCAACAGTGTTTATTTAATAATTTACTTATTACTAATTAACTGATTGATTAATTACAAATAACTATAACATAGTCTAAAAAGACACATAAGGCATATGTAACATAGCACTGATTATAACAGATAGACACCGAACCACGCTCAACAGTTATAGATCGTGTCTTTCCTCTCCTCTCCTCTCCTCTCCTCCCGAGGGGAATTACACATTTGTGGAATATTAAAAACAAATAAACAAGAAAAATTCACTTCCTACTGAATTACTGCCTTCAAGATTACATCTGATCTCTCACCTTGTCGGTCACACACCAATCACAGACAACACTTGAACCCTTCACACATATTCTCTCTCACACACACTTTCTGCATTTCCACTTCCCTATTGCCATGAACACCACCCTCTGCATGGCCTCAGTAATAGGACAGTGACACGTGGAAGGATATGCATGCCTTTGCAGATATACTGAGTTTGACCTGGGTCATGATTTCATGATTGACTGACAGGCTGAACACTACATCATATTTATACATATTTTTTTTATTTATGAATGTATATTTATTTATTATTTTATTTATTAATTTAACAGGTCAGGTTTGGCCTTCAACTTAATGCATGTAAAGCTCTAGTTCAGAGCCAAATGTCTTCTTTTGTGAAAAAGCCACAGTGTTTGTGACCCAGCAATATTCATAAAATCATTTCATCAACAGCACTGAAAGAAAAGTGACAATTTCAACTGCCATGATATTAAATCACCTAATTTCTCTCTCTGATACACCTGAATATTCACCAGCCTGGCAGAAGAGCAGACAGAGACATAAATGGATGTTTAATTGGGTTAAATTCATCCTGATTTCCTCTCATTACAGTACTGCGTCTGTCAGTCAGGAGCTGGAGTGGAGGTGAAGGGTCAGGAAGAGAGAGTGTCACTTGGTGTGGTTTTAAACGCAGAACAGCTCTCTAAAAGACAGCCTGACTATCACAATCCATGACACCTCTGCCCAAGACATTAAGATCGGCTATATTATCCAGCTCAAATACACTCCTCCAGTTGCTCTCTTTTTCCCCCACAAAATCAATTAAAAAAACACTCAAACAGAATCGCTGTATGTTCACGCACACACACATTGTAGTACTCTGATTTAACTCAAAAATAAGAACATAAGATTGCACACAGTTAGATTTGGTCTCACAGGACATCCAGGCCACTAGTTGCAAAAAAACAACAAACAAATAAAAGAATTCAAACATATATTATGTATACACACACACACATTATATATATATATAAATTATTATAATAATTGAAGCTTGACAGTCATGTTAGGAATCAGATTAGCACTAACTATACAATTCAATACACCCCCAACAACATGTATATCAATAAATAAACAAAGATAAAAAACCACCACATAAATAATAATCATAAATAAATAAAAAATAAAAAAAATAAAAAAAAAAAAAAAAAAAAAATTATAAAACCACCAATAAACAAAAATAAACATTTAAAAAGGTCACTTCTAATACAAAAGGTTAAAAAGTAGGGCAATTAATTGCATCCAAAATAAAAGCTTTTGTTTTATTATTTATTATAACAATATTTTTTCAAATCTATCCATGTATGTGTGTTGAGGGCGTGTGCGATCTGACAAAAAAAGATATCTCAATAGTTTCTGGATTTTATCGGATAATGATAATAGGGACTAGATTTTGGGAGTGTGTTATTGTGCTGCATATTACGGACACCTGTACAATGACTTTCAGTTTGATATTCTTCATATTCTGTGTGTTGGTCAGTTCACAGCAGTGATATAAATTAATATTTTCCAATAAGTCTAAATTGATTTTTACCTTTTATGGGCATTCTTACCTTTAAAAAGCCATTTTTTTTAAAAGTGTGCATCATCTTTTGAGTGAAATTCTTACATTTAATCAGTGAATTAGAATGATAAGACATTTGGGCTGTTACCAGGCTAATTAAATCAGTATCAACAAAATGTATCTTTGCAATGCAGAAGAAACAGAAGCTGCATCTGAAGTGGCATTAGATGTATTTACACACTGTTTCATGCAGATCAGAGGGACATGGAATGATTTAAATGCAGTTACAAAATGCATAAATAATGTTTTGATATTTGAAATTATTTTTTTAAACGCCAGTAGGTGGCAGCAAGTCACTGATAATAAGTGAGTCATTGCAATTAAACCGAATCATTTAAACGGTTGATTCATTCAGGAACGAAACACGTCATGTTTTTCAGAGACAGTGCGGGGGTTCGGTTGAAATATTTTTGTTGGCGAAATAGAGCAAAAAACAGGCAATATGGTGTCTAAAACGTAAGTCTCTAGATATTAACTTGTTTATTAAACTGTTGTTGTATAAAATCTATCACATTTGTAATCATGCTGATTTTTGGATGAGAGAGAAAAAAAACGGCTCTCTGCGCATTATATATATATATATATATATATATATATATATTATATATATATTCTGCCGCCATTCTTGAATTTTGTGTTCATTCAAAATGCATTTTAATAGACTGATTCATGCAGTAAAAGAACGCACTCTAAATGCGCACGTGCACTAGTCTAACCTACTAGACTTCATCACTTAATGTATGCGTGCACTCTCTGCAGGTGTTTTGTTTGGTTTTTGCCATATACTCGATAATGTCAAATCGCAAATCGTTAAAACAACAATTACGATATTAATCGCAGACCATACATATCGCAAACTATGTGGGTGGATGTATATACATATTAAATATACACAGTACACATACACATATTTTGTAAATAAAAACTTTTATTTTGGATGCGATTAGTCTCGATTAATCGATTTGACAGCCCTATTAAAAAACTTTTATTATTTTTATTTTAAACAATAGTGTTTATGATTGAGATCCATCCAAAGAGCATCTTGTGTGATTATTTCACAAGGTCCTTTCAACCAGTAGCATTCCAAGATGTTACCTTCTAAAGCAAACAAACAAACAAATCTATTTGCATTACTGTATGGTTACTCATTGACTTTAACCAGGCCACATGAACACTTTGATAAGAATTACCAGCAGAGTATAGATGAAGGTCAGGGCCTTCTTAAAGATGGCAGGATGATCCCTCAGTATGACACAAAGCTCGGGTGGTCTGTGTGCAGGTGAGCAAGATGATCTGAAGGCACAGCTGATCAAAGCTCAAAGCCTAATCTCAAGAGGTCAAAGTGCAGCAGTGTCTTTCTGAAACTCCTCAGCAACGCCTCACTACACAGACACTACTAGCACGGTCACTCAACGAAATGAACTCTGCTTGGCACTAAGGACAGACAAATCCTATTTTTTAAGGTAAGTCGAGCACCTTGATGGCTATGAGATCATCTGCCTTGTTTAATTCTGCACGCTAAGTCCACCCAGATGCAGTCCACAAGCTTCTTACACACCTGTGCTCCAATCCACAATCCATTTAAACCATTCTGCTGTTGAAATACTAATCTAGCCCGAAGGTAATTGGCTTTGATAAGAGGGAACAGGGAATATCCAAACTTCAGTTTCTACAAGTCAACAGTACTACTCGGGACCCCCGTGGAAGAAAGTGTCCACTTCATGCCCAAACAAATATATCGCTTCTCTTTCCCTCTGAGAGCAACGTTTTTCCCACTCAACCTCTTTCTCTCTGAGACGGTTTCTACGCTCTCTCTCTATTTCTACCCGCCTCCCAGATGACAGCAGTCTGATCATTCACCCTCTTGCTGAACTGCTCTTGGGTGCTGGGCTGGTTTTATAGCAGTCATGGTTGAAAGGCTTTTATACACCGAGTGAGATAGCACTAAGGTGCAGTCATCAGGGGCTTAAGGAGAGCGAGTGAGATGTGTCCATCAACAAGAACAAAATCAAACCCACACACACACGCACTTGGTCGCTTGTACGGTTCCCTTCTATACAAACCATGAGAGTATCCAAAAATATGCTTGCAAAAACCTTTCAAAGGATTTCTGTAAACAAAGCAGAGCCACAGAGAGCTCTCAGCATCATGAGGATATAGAAACAAATAAAGCATCTTAGCTCAAACACTCCACTGTGTGTGTGTGTGTGTGTGCTAGGTGGGAGTGGTGTGTGAAATGAAGTCCCATCTGCTTAGGTCACATAGCCCTCTGTGTTATTCTTAGATGACATATTCACTGACTATGAGTAGACTGATAGAGAAGGACATGATCAATGACATCTTTTAAAGTCTATGTGAATTGCCATTTACAACCAGGATATTGAAACAGGATATTCAGCAGGAAAAAAAATGTAGGGTTTTCCTTTGGAGTTTGACTGGATCATGGGAAGTGGACATTACATGCAATGATATGGTCAAGGACAGAGTTTGCTAAAACATTGTAGCATAATAGCTATCTGGCTGTTGAATAACATTATCCAGTTAAAAAAATTGAAATACTGTAAAGTTGTAAAGCCGAGATAAAATAAAATGGTTTACATGAAAATATTTTCAGTTAAGGTTAGGGTAAGTGTTAATGCTTTTACTTTTTGTTTAATTTTAAGTACTAAAATTACTAAAACTAAAAATTAAAATACATGAAAGCTATAGAAATATTAGAAATAATAGAAATATTAAAAAATAAACTAATTCAAATAAAAAAATATTAATCAAGTTTTATGTTTTATAAATAATATTAAAATAACACTGACATTACACAGCTCACAAAGTGATGTCAGCGGAGACTGAGAGTCTTTTTAGTAGAAGTCATATTTGAATTAAAAATTACAAACACAATATACTTTTTTTTTTTTCTTTGCACCCACGAAGTGCGGCACGTTCTACTTTGCCCACATTCTTATATTCCTATATGTAAGAGTTACGCGCTCAGCTTCGTTTCTCTTTGTATGAGTGGTCTAAAACCCCGGTTCTGCCTGGGACACACTCCTCATGGTATCCTCGAATACCTGCTCTGACAGGGTTTTTCCACTAGAGGCCTGTTGAGACAGGTCCTTCTGCAGAGTGAGGTAGCCCTGAGTGACAGGCCGAGACTAGTAATTGATCCAATAAGTAGGTTCTTGGTCGTATTCCCGTGGAGGAATCCTTCTTGATTCTAGGCCCTGGCGCCACCTCCTAGGAGGCTTTTTTTGGCACAGCTGGTATGGTGGCCCCTGCCGTCCCGCAGTTCTGGGAACCGAGCCAGCTGCCCTCATTACACCAGAGGTTAATCTCGAGAGACTGATACCCGTGGTAGACTATTGGTAGCCTGGATTCTACTACCAATCTTGTCCCGGTGGGACAAGCACACTGTGAGGCTCTAGTAATGTCACTTGGCAGCCTAGGCTTCTGGCCGTAGAGAGTAATGTCACTGACAGCCGTCTAAATCCAGGACAGGGGCAACTCCCATAGCAATATGGTATAGTTGGTACTTAGTGCTCGCCATGGTTCTGGCTTGCACTCCCCTCAGCATGGCGGCGTGGGTATACCGTTCCCCATAGAGACCCCTAGAGGACGCAGTTCGAAGTTTCCATGAAAGGGAACGTCTCAGATTACTTATGTAACCATGGTTCCCTAAGGGGAACGAGACACTGCGTCCTCTAGGTTTTTTGCCATGCTTCGGACACAAGCTTCAGATGAAGAAGTGATGATGTGCGCTACCGGTGCCTACTTTGTACTAGTCACAGCGGTAGTGACGTCATGGCTGTCGCCGACCAACATTTTGTTGGTGTTTTTTTAATGTATGCTCCACACACGGGTCACGTCGAGGCGTTCCCCCTCTATGGGTAGAGGGATGCAGTGTCTCTTCCCCCAGGGACACCATGGGTGCAGAAGTAACCCGAGGACGGTTGTTTTCTTCACTATCATAGCAAACCACAGTTGTGATCACCTGACATTTTTGATTATAAAATATAAATAGAAGTAAAAAAATGAATTTAATTCTGAAATTTACAAAAAATCTCAATAAGGAAAGGCATTAAAAGTTATGAATATACATTGGATTTTAAAAATATATTGAAAGTTATGAAAAGATCCGACCTAAACAAAAAAAACAAGCAAATAAATAAATAAAAAGTTGCATCATTGACCAAAGAATTTAATTAAAGGTAAAAGAAAATCGTGTTAAATGGGAGGATGTAAGGAGCTTTCATGTTATTCATTACTTCTTGTCAGTTGACGTCATTTCTTCACACTGGTTTCTCTGCGTCTCTACATGCGGGACGGGGTCCTGTGGGAAGGTGTTGGACAGGTCAAGATGAGAAGCTCCGTTGGGACACCAGTGCTGATGAGAACCAGGTGGCTTCAGGCAAACATTTTCATCCTGCATGTCAAGGCCACCAGGGCACTCACACACAGGGCATAGGGTGCACATCTGGGAAATAAACTAGAGCAGGATGGGGCATTTGAAGTGTGTCTTTTGCATTAAAAAACGAGATGTCTTGTCCTACATCTTAAGTGAATGTGCTTTTCAGGATATTCGTATTGTCAGCAGATCTCATTTCACATGAGCTGCATGAAACTTTAATGTCTGCTTAATGTCTAATTCTGAGTTGATCATATGGGGTTCAGGGATTCTTGCCACATGCAGTTGTTATGAAATAATACTGAAATAACTACATGGAAGCTCACATTGTTTTTGCTTTCTCTTTCTGGAGCCAAAAAAATGAATGTGCCTCTAATGCTGTAGACTAATACCACTGCAGTTAATTAAGCAAATGTGCTTGTGCAATGCAGCCAAAGGCCTGCTGAAGCTACATGTTTAATGTTATACAGACCCAGCGTGCCTCACAAAGCATGTTGAGAAAGAGCTTATTTGGTTTGGTAATTGTTGAATACATCTTTGCAAGATATTTGTGGCTCTCAAGCTGTCTTCTTTCTCCTTCTCATTCCTTTTCCGCCCTCCCTCTGTCTACTTTTGTAAGCCAGTTTCTCTTCAAAATGCATGGCAATTACGTCTGGCTTGAAACATTGAAAACTGTCTCTCATGAAATTTTTTTTTTTTTTTTTTGCAATATTTTGTTGCAGATGGCCTTTGAAGTCAGACAATTATACAGTGGGTATGGAAAGTATTCAGACCCCTTTAAATTTTGCACTCTTTGTTATATTGCAGCCATTTGCTAAAATCATTTCAAGTTCATTTTTTTTCCTCATTAATTTACACACAGCAACCCATATTGACAGCAAAAACAGAATTGTCACAACTTTGTAAATTTATAAAAAAAAAAAAAAAACTGAAATTATCACATGGTCCTAAGTATTCAGACCTTTGCTGTGACACTCATATATTTAAACTCAGGTGCTGTCCATTTCTTCTGATCATCCTTGATGGTTCTACACCTTCATTTGAGTCCAGCTGTGTTTGTTTATACTGATTGGACTTGATTAGGAAGCCACACACCTGTCTATATAAGACCTTACAGCTCACAGTGCATGTCAGAGCAATTGAGAATCATGAGGTCAAAGGAACTGCTGAAGAGCTCAGAGACAGAATTGTGGCAAGGCACAGATCTGGTTACAAGGTTACAAAAAATGTCTGCTGCACTTAAGGTTCCTAAGAGCACAGGGGCCTCCATAATCCTAAAATGGAAGACGTTTGGGACGACCAGAACCCTTCCTAAAGCTGGCCGTCCGGCCAAACTGAGCTAGCGGGGGAGAAGAGCCTTGATGAGAGAAGTAAAGAAGAACCCAAAGATAACTGTGGCTGAGCTCCAGAGATCCAGTCGGGAGATGGGAGAAAGTTGTAGAAAGTCAACCATCACTGAAGCCCTCCACCAGTCGGGGGGGCTTTATGGCAGAGTGGCCCGACGGAGGCCTCTCCTCAGTGCAAGACACATGAAAACCCGCATGGAGGACTCCAAGATGGTGAGGAATAAGAAGATTCTCTGGTTTGATGAGACCAAGATAGAACTTTTGGGCCTTAATTCTAAGCGGTATGTGTGGAGAGGGGGAGGGAAAAGAAGGAAAACCAGGCACTGCTCATCACCTGACCAATACAGTCCCAACAGTGAAGCATGGAGGTGGCAGCATCATGCTGTGGGGGTGTTTTCAGCTGCAGAGACAGGACGACAGGTTGCAATCGAGGGAAAGATGAATGCGGCAAGTACAGGGATATCCTGGACGAAAACCTTCTCCAGATTGCTCAGGACCTCAGACTGGGCCGAAGGTTTACCTTCCAACAAGACAATGACCATAAGCAACAGCTAACATAACAAAGGAGTGGCTTCACAACAACACTGTGACTGTTCTTGAATGGCCCAGCCAGAGCCGTGACTTAAACCCAATTGAGCATCTCTGGTGAGACCTAAAAATGGCTGTCCACCAAGTTTACCATCCAACCTGACAGAACTGGAGAGGATCTGTAAGGAGGAATGGCAGAGGATCCCCAAATCTAGGTGTGAAAAACTTGTTGCATCTTTCCCAAAAAAGAATCATGGCTGTATTAGATCAAAAGGGTTCTTCTACTAAATACTGAGCAAAGGGTCTGAATACTTCGGACCATGTGATATTTCAGTTTTTCTTTTTTAATAATCTGCAAAAATGTCAACAATTCTGTGTTTTTCTCAAATATGGGGTGCTGTGCCCCCCGTTGGTAATACTGAGGAAAAAAAATTAACTTAATGATTTTAGCAAATGGCTGCAATTATAACAAAGAGTGAAAAATTTAAGGGGTCTGAATACTTTCCGTACCCAACTGTAGATATATATAATCGATATATATATGTGTTTGTGTGTGGGTCTGTGTGTGTGTGTGTGTGTATTTTTCATTATATTTTTGTTATAAGGGCTCAATCGATTCATATCTAAAGACCTCTGAGTAAAGATCTCCTCAGAAACCAGAGGGCCGGGATACTGCAGCTCTCGTCGTGCCCTCGAAAGCACACTGTGGATCTTTATGATATTTAAAAGTTAACGAACGCAGCTGATGACGTCAATATTTGGATAATTGACCTGTCCCGGGTGAGCTGATATTAAACTGGGGCAGAACCCCCCAATCCAGTTGTGGTCTTTTTCCTCTTCCCTCGTGAGGAGTATAAAAGTATCTACGCAGTAGATAAATCTCAGTCAAAGGCAGGCCACCTTTCTTCTGTTCATATCGCCAAAATATTGTTGGCTTCCAAACACTCTGCTAAGTGGTCTGCAATAAGGTGAAACAGTGCAATGAGTCTTAATGCTTGCAGATGCAACATCTAAAAAATCAGATGTTTAAGAGTGGTTACTTTGAATAAATTGCCTAAGATTCCTGGATCACCTATCAGTTTCTGCGAGATAACAAAAGCCAACCTGTGTGACCCCCAAAAACCCGTCAAACAATTTGATTTTAGTTTAATTTGTTTTGTTTCCACTTTTTTGTTTGGGAAAAGACAAAGACCAAGTAGAATAATGGAAGCTCATGTAGGTTAATATACACACATACAGTGGGCCAAAAAAGTATTAGGCAGCCACCAATTAGTCAGTTCTCCCACTTAAAAAGATGAGAGCGGCCTGTAATTTTTCCTCATAGGTATACCTCAACTATGAGAGAAAAAAATGAGAAAAAAAATCCAGAAAATCACATTGTAGGATTTTTAAAGAATTTATTTGTAAATTCCTCGGTAAAATAAGTATTGGTCACCTACAAACAAGCAAGATTTTTGGCCCTCACAGACCTGTAACTTCTTTTAAGAGGCTCCTCTGTCCTCCACTAGTTACCTGTATTAATGGCATCTGTTTAAACTCATTATCAGTATAAAAGACACCCGTCCACAACCACAAACAGTCACACTCCAAACACCACCATGACCAAGACCAAAGAGCTGTCAAAGAACACCAGAAACAAAATTGTAGACATGCACCAGGCTGGGAAGACTGAATCTGCAATAGGTACGCAGCTTGGTGTGAAGAAATCAACTCTGGGAGCAATTATTAGAAAATGGAAAACATACAAAACCACTGATAATCTCCCTCGATCTGAGGCTCCACACAACATCTCACCCCGTGGGGTCAAAATGATCACAAAAACTGTGAGCAAAAATCCCAGAACCACACGGGGGGACCTAGGGAATGACCTGCAGAGAGCTGGGACCAAAGTAACAAAGGCTACCATCAGTAACACACTGCAACGCCAGGGACTCAAATCCTGCAGTGCAAGACGTGTCCCCCTGCTTAAGCCAGTACAAGTCCAGGCCCGTCTGAAGTTTGCTAGAGAACATTTGGATGATCCAGAAGAGGATTGGGAGAATGTCAGATGGTCAGATGAAACCAAAATATAACATTTTGGTAAAAACTCAACTTGTCGTGTTGGAGGAGAAAGAATGCTGAGTTGCAACCAAAGAACACCATACCTACTGTGAAGTATGGGGGTTGGAAGGTGGAAACATCATGCTTGGGGGCTGTTTTTCTGCAAAGGGACCAGGACGGA
>JADLZN010005494.1:0-21462 GCA_018155175.1 Sinocyclocheilus anophthalmus | reverse complement strand
AAAAATTACTGCCACTACACTTTCTCTATTAGCCTGAGCTCTTCGTATTTCATGTTCCAAACATACTGTAGGGCCCATAATGCATCTACCTTTTCTAAATCCGCTTTGATAATTACAAATATTCCTTTTAGTTTCCATAAAATATGTTAGTCTCTGATTTATAATTTTTTCCATTACCTTGCATTAGTGTGAAGTAAAAGAAATTGGTCTGTAATCACTTGGACTTTTACCTTCTTTCCCAGCTTTACGTATTGAAACTACTACAGCTTCTTTCCAGCAACTAGGTAATTGTCCCTTTTCCCATACCTTATTATATAACTCTAAAATAATACTTTTTGATGATTCACTTAAATTTTTTAACATTATATAGCATATCTGATCTTTACCCGGCGCTGATAACCTAGTACTTCTTAATGCACTATTTAATTCTCCTATTGTTAATGGCAAATTAAGTATATCATCTACCTCTTCATCTTCCATAATTAATTCTCTATATCTTAAAACTGTTCCCTCTCGTCCTTTCCTCCCTTCTTCGTTAACATTATCCGAACTATGGATTTTGACAAATGTTTTTATGATCATTTCCGCATTCCACCATGGGACTATCTTCTTTCTCCTATTCCCTAAACTTCTTGGAATTGATTGTTTTGCTGCTTCTATTATACCTCCACAAACTATTCGATTTAATTCCTCTATTTCCTCATCACTATTAATTACTCCCATCATTTCATCTGCTTTACTAAATACCCATTTTTCTGACCCACTTGACTCATTTCATTTCTTATACCTATTTCTATAAAAATTGGATAATGATCACTTCCTAACGTACTATCTTTCTTAACTTCCCACCAACATAATCCTGCTATAGCTTCCGATACAACTGTAATATCAACTGCCGTTTCCTTCCCATTTACCACATTTATTCTAGTGCCATCTCCATTGTTTACACATATTACATTTTTTAGTTCCATTAATTCCTCTATTACGTCCCCATTTGAATCACAACTATCCCACAACGTATTGTGCCCATTAAAATCTCCACAACAAATAACCTTACCCTCTAAATTTATTGCAAGTTCCTCTATGTTTTCCAATGTTATTTTCTTACACGGATTATAATAATTTACTGTTTTAATATTTCCTTCATTTGTCCAAACTTCAATTACTATAAATTCCAATTCCTTTCCTTTTACCATTACCGTAGTTTTGTTTTACTATCCTTCATTTGTTCCAAATTCATATTACTGATAAAGTCCAATTCATTTCCTTTTACCATTCGGTATTATTCATTCATGTCCAAACGTCAATTACTATAAATTCCAATTACTTGACTTGTACCTATATACGTTATATCTATGGCATATTCTGTTTGATAAATAAATAAAATTACCCCCCCGCCCCCCCCCCCCCCCCCCCCCCCCCCCCCCCCACCCCATGAACCTTGTATCTATCTCTCCTAACACTATCATAACCTGCTAATATAAAATCTAAAGATGGTTTCAACCAAGTTTCTTGGATGCAAATTATGTCCGGTTTTATTTCTAAATCATTGATAAAACTTTTGAATTCCTGTCCATTTGCCAAAAGACTCCTTGCATTCCATTGAATTATAAACATTAACTCTATCCAATTTGGCTTGAAGACCCTCCTTCCGACTCAAGTCTTCTGGTAATCTGTTCCCAAGAGAGGTTTCTGACTGACAAAAATTTCTCAGCACCTTTTGTAATAACTTTAATTTTCTCAGTTTTCTGTTTTACATGATCAGTACAATTGATAACATATGCTATGAACAAAATAAAATGTTCTATGTTCATTGATACCTCTTTTAGGTTTCTCACATTATCCTGGGTTCTTACATCTTTGGCTGCCCCCTCCTTTGTTTTCCCTTCTTGAATTCTTTTCACTGCCTCTGCATAACTTATATTACTCTTTGTTTTAATTTGTTGGACCTCCACTGCTCTTTTCCTTACCTCACATCCTCCATATGTTACACTATGATCTCCACCACAGTTACAACACGCTACCTTCACATTTTCCCCACATTCCTCATACCTACGCTCTCCCCCACACTTTGCACATCTTTGTTTTCCTCTACACACTGCAGCAATATGTCCATATCTCTGACATTTGTAACACCTAAGAGGTGGTGGAACATATTCTCTGACATAGTAGCTCATGTATTCTATTTTAACCCTTTCTGGAAGTTTTTCATCTTGAAAATCAATTAACACAGACAAACTGGCAACTCGTTTTCCATTGACTGTTTTATTTAATCGTCTCACATTCGTCACTATTCCTCCTAGCATATTCATTTTGATGTTGTCCAAATCCTCTTCGACTGGAATACCCCATATTACTCCCCGTGTCCCCGTTTTTCCCATGTATTACTTTATCCACTACAGTCTTCTTGCATACACTTCCAATATGCAACGCTTCATTCCTTTGTTCCTCTGTCTTACATTTGATCAATATATTCCCGTCATAAAGGATTTTTGCTATTTCTATCTCTCCCAGCTTCTTCTTTAAATCTTTGGTAAGTGCAATTGGACTTAAACCTATGTGTTCATCTTCTTTCCTCATTACAAGTATAATCTTGAATTCTTCCCTTTCCAATCTCCTCTGAATTGTCCGCTCATTTTCCTCGGAACTACATTCTTCCAGACCCCTTTTTTTGCTTACGTTATTTATGTTTCTATTCCCTCCTTCCTGACTTCTTCCTATATCCCGCTCTTTTTCACGCCCTACCGCTATCCATTCATGTCATCATCTTCATACCAAGATCCTTCTCTCCTGACCCATTCACTAACCAGTTCCTGACAAAAGACTGAGCACGAGAGGATCTAAAATAGGGAAGGGCTAATGAGGAATGAATGGCAACAGGTGTGACAGAAAACACAAGAGAATTAAGGATAAGAGTGGAAGGGGAAAACGTCACACAGACAGTGAAGCACACGGTGAGCTGTCAAAACAAAACCCATGTGCTCGGAGACCAAGTGCACAGACACAGAAAGACAATCAGAAGAATTCATGACAATCGGTGGGTATGACTGTGACAAACCCGTGCCAGTAAAGCGTTCTATCTGATCTGATATTATCCTGATGGTAAGTGTTTTAAACGCAATTATAATTGGGAGTGGGGACAATATAATGACTAGTAATATATCTCCTTTTGGGTTCATGATAGGATTCTCCCTCTCGCTCTATGCCGTGATTGTTTGCTGCTGTCTTCCCGCTGTTAAAGAGCTGCTGTTTATACAGACGCTGTCAAATTAATTGAAGGGGACTGCTTATCTGTTTCTTATCGTGCCATTTTAGTGCCTGCTTCACATTTTTTGGTTTGTTATGACCATCTCTTTTCGTTTACATACGAGATAAAAACATTTTGTTTTCTTTTCTTTTGTGGAAGTATAGTTTGTTTGGTTGAATTGATTTGATTTTACTTTTCTTTATTCCTGTAAAATGTATTAAAGTTTTGTGGTTGTAGTTTTTGTTGCACATAATCAGCCATCGATTAGTGCAACTGTACTTGTATGTGACCATTTACTGAGTTCAAGTGTTTTGTAATCATCTCAGGTGATAACTATTCGATCTTTCTAAGGTTTCATTGTCATCATATTACTTTTTGAGTGGTTTGAGTATTTTTCCCTGGGTTTAATTCCTAGGGTAGCATAGTCGTATTTTCTTACCAGTAAAAACTCAGGTTGGTGTCTCAAAACTGC
The DNA here is from genome assembly GCA_018155175.1 of Sinocyclocheilus anophthalmus. Lineage (NCBI taxonomy): Eukaryota > Metazoa > Chordata > Actinopteri > Cypriniformes > Cyprinidae > Sinocyclocheilus > Sinocyclocheilus anophthalmus. The sequence continues at coordinate 17,743 of JADLZN010005494.1, read as the reverse complement.
ACCGCCCGGCCACATTCACAATCCAAAATTGCTCTTTAAAGCATTAAAAACACTCAATTAAAAGTTAAAATCAATGAATTAAAAATGAAAATAAATAATAGAAATCAGACAACATTTTAACTGATAAGAATACATATTTAACTAATTTGAGCTAGTAATTAGGTAGTAGCTAGTCATTAATACCATTCAAAGCATTACGCTATCATTAAAATACACCTAGGTAGGATTCAAATTATACATGGCAATTTAATGTCCAACAACAAAATTTAGCAGAAAGTATATTTTACTCAGAATTATTGCGCTATTATATTTAGCGTGCATGCGCGCAGCAGCGCTCGTTCACTCACGTAAGCCTTGTCCACTCCTGACAGCAAAATGGACATGTTTGCGTGACTTCCTGACATTTACAGATGAAGAATATTACTGTGACGTGTCAGTTATGCACTGAGAAAAACACAACGTCTCAAATGCATTAAACCGCACAAATATTCGCTGTTTGCCATAGTGGATCGATTTGATCCATGAGCGACCTTAAGGGCTGCTTAAGAATAAGCGCTTGCGAGCACATCAAATTATCCTGACTCATTGAACCTGGATCGAATTAGTGAGATTGCGTGAATTTAAATAGTCTTTTATGAAACAGCCCCATGCTTTCTGGAATACCCCCCTGATAGTGTCCAAAACAGTGCTCTGGAGTAACTAAGCGGAGACATTACTAACTTGACTACTTTTTTAACAGTTTGACAGTTGTTTTAAAAGTAGATTATCTCACCCAGTACTGAGCTAAATGTGTATATAGTTTAAGGTTGTGATCATTCACTGTTTGACTCTATTGGCACTTTATGTATTTATCTATTCAGATGTTGTCGCTTTAATTCATCTTCATTGTTATTGTGGCAGATAAATGCTCCTACATTTCCACCACCCTTCATACTGTAGGAGAAACAGTATAGACCATGTTGGATTCATTTAGTAAGTTCAAGTAATATTATCTTCTAAAAATCAAATCAAATAAAATCTATGAAGATTTTGAAAATCACAATAGTAATTTCTCAACCAACCAATGTCTGCAGGAGAATGTTAACGAGTGGGTCCTCTCTTACTAATTTCACTTTAACGAGGAACCCAGGTGATGAAAATCTGTGTTACTTTAAAACCCCTGACTCAACACTTGTTTTAGAAAGCAGTGTTAGATTGTGCAAACTTTACTCAAGATGGCTGTTTCAAATCTGATGTTTTTGGTGTTTTTGTGTCACCAATTGGTGCTCAATGGTGAAGTTGTTCCCACATTGACGTAGTGTTTTAAATGTTATTTTTTATGTGTCTTTCTTTAACCTTATATTTTGTCTTCAGGATTTGCTTCTCCAATTGGCTATCCTTTATACCAGGCTGGTAGTGAGCAAGTGCGCTTGGAGAAGAGAGGTTTTTAAATTTGTGTGGTCATGATGGCATTCTGTTTTTTGTTTTTATCACATGATGTCGTTGATTTAATGGGGCATACTGACTTTCTGTGTTATTAGTGAAACAATATAACAATACAGAAATACAGCGGTGAGTGTGATTCACCCGAAATGCAGTTCAGATGTAAATTCAGCATTAAATGTTTGTGCCTCAAATGTTAAACCCAGGTCTCAGCTGAGGATTTTAAATGGGGCACTTAAAGTGTTACTTTTTTTTTTTTTTTTTTATAATAATAAATGCATGTAATCAGGGACTGAGTGCAAACAAGTCTTACAGTAGTTTTAGTTATTCAAATTATGAATTCTGTGCCATGTGTAGTGCGAGGGTAAAGTCAAACTATACAGGTCCACCCCTGGTGTAGTTCCACATTTAACACTTCAATGAAGCATACGTTTAAGTTTATCATGTCTTAGTTAAAATGTTTCTTTTGTAAGTTGAGACATGTATTGTTGTACTCCAGTTCTTGCCTCTTGTTTTCCAGATGGCCCCTTGTCTTGTCCTTATGCAAGCCAAAATCCAAACCCGCCAGTGGTAGCAAAGTGCAACTTGGCTGTTCTGCTGTCTTTGAAGAATGTATCTGGGCTAGATATCCAAAAGGGTAATATTTTCTGATACTTTACCATGAGGAAAGCTAGTTTCATCTTAGCTTGCATGTTTTCTGTAGGTATTGATGTGAATTTTGTCTGCAGAGTCCAGCCCTCTCCCTGTCAAGGAGTCAGGCACTTTACCCGCTGAGGTTGATGGGAAACTGACTGAGTCTAGCCCTCTGCCTGCTGAGGAGACCAGTTCACAGCCTGTCAAGGAGTCCAACACTCTCCCAGCTGCAGAGTCCAGCTCTAACCTAGTTGTGGAGTCCAGCACTATCCCAGCTGGGGAATCTAGCTCTCTGCCTGCTGAGGAGTCCAGCCCCCAGCCTACCAAGGAGTCCAGTGCAATCCCAGCTGGGGAACCCAGCTCTCTGCCTGCTGAGGAGTCCAGGCCCCAGCCTGACAAGGAGCCCAGCCCTCACCCAGTTGCAGAGTCCAGCACCCAGCATGCCAAGGAACCCAGCACTCTACCAGATGGGGAATCCAGCTCTCTGCCTGCTGAGGAGTCCAGCCCCCAGCCTGCCAAGGAGTCCAGTGCAATCCCAACTGGGAAACCTAGCTCTCTGCCTGCTGAGGAATCCAATGCTATCCCAGCGGGGGAACCTAGCTCTCTGGCTGCTGAGGAGTCCAGGCCCCAGCCTGACAAAGAGCCCAGCCCACACCCAGTTGCAGAGTCCAGCCCTCAGCCTACCAAGGAGTCCAGTGCAATCCCAGCTGGGGAACCTAGCTCTCTGCCTGCTGAGGAGTCCAGCCCCCAGCCTGGCAAGGAATCCAATGTTATCCCAACTGGGGGATCTAGCTCTCTTCTTGCTGAGGAATCCAATGCTATCCCAGCTGGGGAACCTAGCTCTCTGCATGCTGAGGAGTCCAGGCCCCAGCCTGACAAGGAGCCCAGCCCTCACCCAGTTGCAGAGTCCAGCCCCCAGCCTACCAAGGAGTCCAGTGCAATCCCAGCTGGGGAACCTAGCTCTCTGCCTGCTGAGGAGTCCAGCCCCCAGCCTACCAAGGAGTCCAATGCTATCCCAGCTGCGGAACCTAGCTCTCTGCATGCTGAGGAGTCCAGCCCCCAGCTTGCCAAGGAGTCCAACACTCTCCCAGCTGCAGAGTCCATCCCCAGGCCTACCATGGAGTCAAATGCTGTCCCAGCTGGGGAACCTAGCTCTCTGCATGCTGAGGAGTCCAGGCCCCAGCCTGACAAGGAGCCCAGCCCTCAGCCTACCAAGGAGTCCAGTGCAATCCCAGCTGGGGAACCTAGCTCTCTGCATGCTGAGGAGTCCAGCCCCCAGCCTGGCAAGGAATCCAATGTTATCCCAACTGGGGGATCTAGCTCTCTTCTTGCTGAGGAATCCAATGCTATCCCAGCTGGGGAACCTAGCTCTCTGCCTGCTGAGGAGTCCAGCCCCCAGCCTGACAAGGAGCCCAGCCCTCACCCAGTTGCAGAGTCCAGCCCCCAGCCTACCAAGGAGTCCAGTGCAATCCCAGCTGGGGAACCTAGCTCTCTGCCTGCTGAGGAGTCCAGCCCCCAGCCTGCCAAGGAATCCAGTGTTATCCCAACTGGGGGATCCAGCTCTCTTCCTGCTGAGGAATCCAATGCTATCCCAGCTGGGGAACCTAGCTCTCTGTCTGCTGAGGAGTCCAGCCCCCAGCCTGCCAAGGAGCCCAGCCCTCACCCAGTTGCAGAGTCCAGCCCCCAGCCTACCAAGGAGTCCAATGCTATCCCAGGTGGAGAATCTAGCTCCCTGCATGCTGAGGAGTCCAGCCCCCAGCTTGCCAAGGAGTCCAACACTCTCCCAGCTGTAGAGTCCAATCCTCTGCCTGCTGAGTCCAGCCCTCACCCAGTTGCAGAGTCCAGCTCCCAGCCGACCAAGGAGTCCAATGCTATCCCAGCTGCGGAACCTAGCTCTCTGCATGCTGAGGAGTCCAGCCCCCAGCCTACCAAGGAGTCCAGTGCTATCCCAGCTGGGGAACCTAGCTCTCTGCCTGCTGAGGAATCCAATGCTATCCCAGCTGGGGAACCTAGTTCTCTGCCTGCTGAGGAGTCCAGGCCCCAGCCTGACAAGGAGCCCAGCCCTCACCCAGTTGCGGAGTCCAGCCCCCAGCCTACCAAGGAGTCCAGTGCAATCCCAGCTGGGGAACCTAGCTCTCTGCCTGCTGAGGAGTCCAGCCCCCAGCCTACCAAGGAATCCAGTGTTATCCCAACTGGGGGATCTAGCTCTCTGCCTGCTGAGGAATCCAATGCTTCCACTGGGGGGAACCTAGCCTCTGCTGCTGAGGAGTCCAGGCACAGCCTGACCAGGGCCCGCCTCACCCAGTTGCGAGTCCCAGCCTCAAGCCCTACCAAGGAGTCCAAGTGCAAATCCCAGCTGGGGAACCTAGCTCTCTGCCTGCTGAGGAGTCCAGGCCCCAGCTGACAAGGAGCCCAGCCCTCACCCAGTGAGAGGCAGCTCCAGCCGACCAAGGAGTTCAATGCTATCCCAGCTAGCGGAACCTAGCTCCGGCCTGCTGAGGAGTCAGGCCCCGCCGACAGGGCCAGCCCTCCACCCAGTGCAGAGTCCCAAGCCCCCGCGATACCAAGGAGTCCAGTTGTATCCCAGCTGGGCGGAACCTAGCTCTCGCATGCTGAGGAGTCCAGCACCCAGCCTGGAAGGAATCCGAATGTTAACCAATGGGGGATCTAGCTCTACTTCTTGCTGGGAACCAGTGCTATCCCAGCTGGGGAACCTAGCTCTCTGCATGCTGAGGAGTCCAGCACCCAGCTTAACAAGGAGCCCACCCCTCACCCAGTTGCAGAGTCCAGCCCCCATCCTACCAAGGAGTCCAGTGCAATCCCAACTGGGAAACCTAGCTCTCTGCCTGCTGCGGAGTCCAGCCCCCAGCCTGCCAAGGAGCCCAGCCCTCACCCAGTTGCAGAGTCCAGCCTCCAGCCGACCAAGGAGTCCAATGCTATCCCAGCTGCGGAACCTAGCTCTCTGCATGCTGAGGAGTCCAGCACCCAGCTTAACAAGGAAACAGCATCTACAAGCTGGGGAATCCAGCTTCTCCGCGAGGAATCCAATGCTATTCCCAGCGGGGAAACCTAGTTCTCTGCCTGCTGAGGAGTCCAGGCCCCAGCCTGACAAGGAGCCCAGCCCTCACCCAGTTGCAGAGTCCAGCCCCCAGCCTGCCAAGGAGGCCAGTGCAATCCCAGCTGGGGAACCTAGCTCTCTGCATGCTGAGGAGTCCAGCCCCCAGCCTGCCAAGGAATCCAACACTCTCCAAGCTGCAGAGTCCATCCCCAGGCCTACCATGGAGTCAAATGCTGTCCCAGCTGGGGAACCTAGCTCTCTGCATGCTGAGGAGTCCAGGCCCCAGCCTGACAAGGAGCCCAGCCCTCACCCAGTTGCAGAGTCCAGCCCCCAGTCTACCAAGGAGGCCAGTGCAACCCCTGCTGGGGAATCCAGCTCTCTGTCTGCTGAGGAGTCCAGCCCCCAGCCTACCAAGGAGTCCACCTCACCAGTTGAAGGAGTCCGCCTCCAGCCTACCAAGGAGTCCAGGGCAATCCCAATGGGGAATCCAGCTCTTGTCTCTGAGGGTCCAGCCCCCAGCCGGACAAGGAGTCAGCCATCACCATTGCAGAGTCCAGCTCCCAGCCTGCCAAGGAGCCCAGCCTCACCAGTTGCAGAGTCCAGCCACCAGCCTGACACGGGAGTCCAGCCCTCACCCAGTTGCAGAGTCCAGCCCCCAGCCTACCGAGGAATCCAATGCTATCCCAGCTGGGGAACCCAGCTCTCTGCCTGCTGAGGAGTCCAATGCTGTCCCAGCTGGGGAACCTAGCTCTCTGCCTGCTGAGGAGTCCAATGCTGTCCCAGCTGGGGAACCTAGCTCTCTGCATGCTGAGGAGTCCAGCCCCCAGCCTGCCAAGGAGTCCAGTGATATCCCAGCTGGGGAACCTAGCTCTCTGCATGCTGAGGAGTCCAGCCCCCAGCCTGCCAAGGAATCCAACACTCTCCAAGCTGCAGAGTCCATCCCCAGGCCTACCATGGAGTCAAATGCTATCCCAGCTGGGGAACCTAGCTCTCTGCCTGCTGAGGAGTCTAGCCCCCCAACCTAACAAGGAACCCAGTTGCAGAGTCCAGCCCCCTGCTTGCTAAGGAGTCCATCCCTCAACGTGTCATTATCTGCCTGCTTCAACCAAGATGTGCTTATGCACTGGAGTCTTTTAGTAGACTTGTTCATCTCTAAATGTGGTGTTTTCACATCTTGTTTCAAGTCAATAAAACCTGTTATTTTTATGATAATTTCGTTTGACTTTTAATCTGCATTTGCATCTATCCTAACAGACAATGGTTATGCAGCCTCTACCTTCCTGTGTTCCAGCTAAGTTTAGAACTATTCCACCAAGGTGGTGAAACTATGGCATTAGTGTCAATTTTATAACTTTTATGCTTTGCAGCTGGATTTCTGAAACCGTACAGTAGATCCTTTATTGATAGCAAATGTTTTCTTTGAGCCTTAATGAACCTCTCCCCATTTAAAAACTGCCTGTGTAAGGATGGGCACAGTTCTGTTTTCAAAGTAGTTAGGTTTGCGTATTGAATGTCTTTGTGCAGTGTCAACGTTCACCACCTGGACTTTACCAAACTTTTGGGGTTAAGCAAATTCTAGGGCTCAAAAATATTAGGCTAGTTTTATTCAGAAAACCTTCACGTTGACAATGGTTTTGCACTATTCAAATGTGGTTATATCTGAAATTTCAAGAGGCTTTGGTCCAATCCTCCAAATAAAGTTGAGAGTACCTCCACAGTGATGGTTTTTGGTGATTGCAGGATGAAAGTTGCTTATTGTTTCCTATGTTCAGGCCATACTTGGCACCAGATTTTATGCTGCCAAATCCCAGGTCATGTTATCCAAATCGGTTAATGTTAAATATAGGTTTTGTTTATTTTATTTTTTTCGACCGCTGGTTCTTTGGCCTGTGGCTGCCCTTTGCAAAGAGCACAAAGGCTGTAGTGTTCAGTTATGCATTTAAAATGGTTTAATCTTGGCTAGCTTCACCTGTCAAAAAGACCAGCCTACAAACCACATCAAGAAATAATCAACTTTGTCAAAAGACAACTATATGTAAAATAGGATAAAATGCAGTAGTCTGTCACAGTAGATGGGACATAAGTCATCTAACAATTTCAAAAGGATATTAGGATCTATTTCAAAACTGTCAACCTTGTGACAAAAAGGTATTAAAACTGGGACACTTTCGCATCATTTTGGTGTTTATATATATCATTTGAGGATATTTTGTGTTTTTGTGTATAGTTTTATTTTATTATTAGCACTGTGCTGTGTGAACTTTTGGATTTTACCCCTGGCTTTTTTGTAAAAGTGCTGGCTAATGTTAAATAAATTCAGTAAGATTGTTATTCACATCGGCGCTAATGATGTTCGACTTCACCAGTCGGAGATCACTAAAAATAACATTAAAGAGGTGTGTGAACTTGCAAGTATGATGTCAGACACTGTAATATGCTCTGGTCCCCTCCCTGCTTACCGTGGTGATGAGATACATAGCAGACTGTCATCACTCAATGGCTGGATGTCCAAGTGGTGCCTGCAGACATAGGCGGAGTGTGTGTAAGGCGGCCACGGGGTCTTGGGGCAAAAATGACCCTGCACAAACAAATTAAATCTATTACATCTGTTGCTATCAAAGTGTAAATGAATAAAAAGTGTTGATTGCGCATTACATTAAGATCTGCTCATGTTGCACCATATTTCATTTTAGGCGTTTTTACAGTGTTGCGCATTATAACCAATCACACACAATTCTGTTGAGCTTAGGAACGCAATGGTCAATCAGAGGCGTTCAGATGAGTCATCGCTGAAAATCATCAGCTTTGTTGGATGCACGCACGTTCGATAACTGAATTATGCAAAATCTCTCCTCATAAACAACAAAGCACAGATGTACGTACAATGTAAGTAAGGGATTAATTTCGCAGGGTAAACAGCTTCAGTGATTATAAAGATAGTTTTGTTTTTTTGAGAGTGCGACAGATCAAAGTTAGTGATAATGTCATTGCTGTACATAATTTATTCGCCGTTAGAATAACCGTGGGAAGGAAACGCTATATAATTATCAATTTCTAATGTTTTAATTAAATTGTAATCACATTAAATACGTATTCAGTCCCATTAAACATTTTATTGGACTACATGACACCCATGTCTGGTTCTTGCCTAAAAAGACAGGTTTATGATGTTTGTAGTTAATAGATTTGTCTGCTTTTAGCCTTACCCTGGAGTTGGTTCACCCTCCGCCTATTCCCGCAGAATACCATAGGTTTCATAGACAATTGGACGAGTTTTTGGGGCAGACCTGACCTGTTGAAAAGAGATGGTCTTCATCCCTCCTGGGGTGGTGCCGCTCTTCTCTCTAGAAATATGGCACATAGTCTTAGAGTTTGTACTTGACTAACTGGGGCCCAGGTCAGGAAGCAGACAAACTGGCTAAACCGACCGTCTGCTAGCCGCTTCACGTCACAGAAATCAGTTAATTCTTAGCACATAGAGACTCTTTCGCCTAGATATCACACTATAGAGACAGTGTCTGTTCCCCGAACTAGAAAATACAAAAAACGTCCAAACCAATATAAGAATAACAATTTAATTGATGTTCAACAAATAGAAACTGTATATAATACAAATAAACAAATAAAACTTGGCTTATTGAACATCAGGTCCCTATCTACGAAAGCACTTTTTGTAAATGACATGATAACTGATCAGAACGTAGATGAGCTCTGTTTGACAGAAACCTGGCTAAAACATGATTACATTATTTTAAACAAGTCTACCCTCCAAAGATTACAAGATTATAAACATGAGCTGCATCCAAAAGGTAATGGAGGAGGTGTTGCTACAATTTATAATAATATTTTCAGTATTTCTCAGAGCTCTGGTTTCAAGTATAATTTTTTTGAAGTAATGGTGCTTCATATAACATTATTCAGAGAAACAAGTGTTAATGATAAATTCCCTGTGTCGTTTGTACTGGCTACTGTATACAAGGCACCATACAGACTTTATTAAAGAATATGCTGATTATCTCTGAGTTAGTGCTGGCTGCAGGTAAAGTTTTAATTGATGGCGATTTCAATATCAATGTTGATAATGAAAAAGATGCATTGAGATCAACATTTATTGACATTCTGAACTCTATTGGGGTCAGAAAACACGTGTCAGGACCTACTCATTGTCGAAATCATACTCTAGGTTTAATACTGTCACATGGAAGTGGTTCATACATTAATCCGGTACTAAAGTCCTTAATCAAAGTAAACAGAAACGAATTGTCAGGGGTGGTAACGGAGGAGAACATCCAGTCTGCAACGGGCGTGAACAAGGATTATTTGAGATCAACAAACAGGAACAAGCCACGTCGAGAGTCGGTAACTGGGGAGCTCCACAGGTACCGGAAAGCGAAAGTCAGTCAACAGCAGCGTCTTAAGGAAGGAAGGAGGTTTCCAGAGCAAATGGGCACAAGTACCCAGTCCACGAAGCCAACGAGACAGTCCAGCTTCTTCCAAGCTAATTCAAGGGGCAGAGGGTGGACGCTGGTGGGAGGGCGCGGGAGGAGAGGAACTCCAGCCGCCAGGGCAGCATGGGGGCGTAGGGGGCAGAGGGAAGGGAAAGACAACGAACACACAAACTAATGGCTGGAAAGTCAAAACTAGAAGCTAGAAAAGAAAGGGGGCTGGATCAAAAGCAAACCCCTCACTCTCAAAAGTTAAATAACAGCTTAAGGCAACTAGGCAAGACTAGGCTCGACCAACAGATAACGTCAAGAAGCGACAAGAGCCATGTAACTCAGGCAGAGCAGGAGATTTCTAATCTTGGTCACAGGGACAGAAAACAAGAGGAGCCTATAGAAGGGGGACTACTGCGGATTAGAATAAGGCATCGCTACCCTAACGAGGATAAAGGTAAACGAGATGGGAGGGGCTAACAAATAGCAATAGGCACATGGCAATAATTACCAACTGGACAGCCATGTGTCAGCCCCCGACCAGGACAACCTAAATAAACCCAGATCAGACGGGCCTTGACAGAATAAGAATGTGGAGTATCATATTTAGTCGCCCTACTGAAGTGAGTCTAGACATGTAAACCTTATCACCCGTAGAGAGGAAATTGGGTGTTGAGAGGGTACGGGCCAGACGGAGGGGCGCGGGAGGGAAGGGGATGGCAGGGGGATGACGCCAACCGGCCGCGCTCAGCGTGGGGCCCCCCCCAGTGCTGCCTTTCATGTTGGTACTGGGACTGAAACAGGACAACGCAGAGAGCCGCCAGGATGTCCGCGCCACAGACTGTTGTTATTGGTGTATTATAAATAATTACGGCCACTTGAAGTTTCATAAAATAACGGAGAAATGAAAACCCAAAAAACTGTAGGCACATGGCCTCATCACGAAGACGAACTATATGTTTTATATGTGAAATTCCGGAGGGGACGTCGGATGGTGTCGCATGAGGATGTAATGACATGCGCCATTAATCGAACTATGTACTACAACATGTAAAACGGGAACATGAAAGGAATATTCTAAAAGCAACTCATGTAAACACACAATCATAATATTGGCTTATTTAGAATAAGGTAAATTATTAGATTACTGATGTCCATGTAAACATAGTAACTGAATTCAATGATGAACTGCCTTTAACTGAAAATTGAGTGTTTACTATTGTCCTTTTGCATTGACACACTATTTTCCTATTTTGATACTGTAAAGCTGCTTTGACACAATGTATTGTTAAAAGCGCTATATAAATAAAGGTGACTTGGCTGGTTGCATTGGTGGTCAAACTTGTACTAAAGAATGGGCTTGAATGGGCGTTCATCAGTTTGAACTAAAATTCCCCAAACATGTTCACCTGTATGATCTTGATCGCATTCTGAATTTGCAAGTCTTAAATGCAGCCAAAAATAATTTGAGAAACTTGAATGATTACTTTACCTTCCAAGTATTCTGTTCTTCTGTCATGTGACCCATGCAACAAAAGTTCACAAGTGACCACTTCTCCATATTTAGCTCCCAAGCTTGCTATTTATAGGTGGAGTGCTGAGCAATTGGTGTTTCTTAATCTGGAACAATCTTGTAGTAAAGTAACGTTTGTAGCTAGCTTTTTGTATTAAATACTCCCTTTATTCTCTCTCTGCAGTCAGTCTGTGAGATGGCCACAGTCAGTTGGTTGGTGCATCAATTTCTGTCCACCCGCAAGGCACTTTCATCCTGGATGCTACTGAGGAGTCTGGTTCTGCGAACGCCACCTTGAGCCAGGATGCTGCTTCTGATAAATGTTTCAGTCCCTTTCTATTTACATGTTGATCTTAACCGTGATCTTGTGTAACCAAATAAAAATGTTTTTCAATGGCTTGTCTTCTGTTCAGTTTGTACTTTTTCAGTGTTTCTTGTAGAGGTAGTTTAATGCTTCCTCTTAAAAACTTATTTACACTAGTCAACATTTGAAGTGGATCAAAACATTTCATCAAAGTTGTCCTAAAACCAAAATGTGTTCTTGTCTTAGGACAACTTTGAACTTTTTTTTGATCCAATTCAAATGTTGACTACTGTATTTTCCTCTCTTTGGAAAAGCAACGTTTTGTTTCTCTGGAGGTGTGTTTATTAGTCAGTCAACTTCTTTATTTTTTATTTTTTTTGGCAATTTATTGATGTTTCTATTACAGGTGCATCTCAATAAATTAGAATGTCGTGGAAAAGTTAATTTATTTCAGTAATTCAACTCAAATTGTGAAACTTGTGTATTAAATAAATTCAATGCACACAGACTGAAGTAGTTTAAGTACTGAGGCTGTGGTCAAGGCATCAAGAGCCACCACACACAGACGTGTCAAGGAATTTGGCTACAGTTGTCGTATTCCTCTTGTTAAGCTACTCCTGAACCACAGACAACGTCAGAGGCGTCTTACCTGGGCTAAGGAGAAGAAGAACTGGACTGTTGCCCAGTGGTTCAAAGTCCCTCTTTTCAGATGAGAGCAAGTTTTGGATTTCATTTGGAAACCAAGGTCCTGGAGTATGGAGGAAGGGTGGAGAAGCTCATAACCAAAGTTGCTTGAAGTCCAGTGTTTATTTTCCACAGTCTGTGATGATTTGGGGTTAATGTCCTCTGCTGGTGTTGGTCCATTGTGTTTATTTGAAAACCAAAGTCACTGCACCCGCTTACCAAGAAATTTTGGAGCACTTCATGCTTCCTTCTGCTGACCAGTTTTTGAAGATGCTGATTTCATTTTCATTTTCCAGCAGGATTTGGCACTGCCCACACTGCAAAAGCACCAAAAGTTGGTTAAATGACCATGGTTGTTGGTGTGCTGACTGGACAGCAAACTCACCAGACCTGAACCCGTCTAGAGAATCTATGGGTATTGTCAAGAGGAAAATTAGAAAAAAAAGACCAAAAAATGCAGATGAGCTGAAAGACACTGTCAAAGAAACCTGGGCTTCCATACCACCTCAGCAGTGCCACAAACTGATCACCTCCATTCACCGCAAGGATTTTGTTAGCCCTTAAACAGGGTCCACGATCACTGGGAACCATATACTGGATAGTTTTTAGCCATCGCTCCCTGTTCTGAGTTACCAGAATGTCTATGGATAGACGTTTTTCTGCGATGGCATAAACTCAAAATCTGAGGGCTAAGCCTCTGAGGGTCCACGTTCATCACTCGCTCAGTTCATGGATTATGCTTTGTTGACTGTCGGATCTTTATTTACTGTGGGTGTCACGGAGGAAGAACGCGACACAATGTCTGTGATTGAAGTGGTGGCTGTACCAGAGCACGCTCACAAAATGGCGGCGGCAGCGGAGCCTGATCGCAAAATGGCGGCCACTCTAGAGCACGCTCACAAGATGGCAGCGACAGCGGAGCACACTCACAAGATGGCGGACACAACAGCACCTAGTCAAGTCACGGTTGATCATCATGAATCAAGTCAAGTCACAGCTAATCTTCATGAGTCAAGTCAAGTCACAGCTGATAGTAATGAGTCTAGTCAAGTCACAGTTGATCGTCATGAGTCAAGTCAAGTTACAGTTCATTATCATGAGTCAAGTCACAGCTAATCTTCCTGAGTCAAGTCAAGTCACAGCTGATCTTCCTGAGTCGAGTCTAGTCACAACTGATCTTCAGGAGTCAAATCAAGTCACAGTTGATTGTCATGAGTCTAGTCTAGTCACAGCTGATATTTATGAGTCTAGTCAAGTCACAGCTGATAGTCATGTGTCGAGTCTAGTCACAGTTGATCATCACAAATCAAATCAAGTCACAGGTTATTATCACGAGTCTAGTCAAGTCACAACTGATCGTCATGAGTCAAGTCTAGTCACAGTTGATCTTCCTGTGTCGAGTCTAGTCACAGTTGATCTTCCTGAGTCGAGTCTAGGCACAGTTGATTGTCATGAGTCAAATCGAGTCACCGTATTATCCTGAGTCTGGTCAAGTCACGGCTGATATTCATGAGTCTAGTCAAGTCACAACTGATCTTCATGAGTCAATTCAAGTCACAACTGATCTTCAGGAGTCAAGTCAAGTCACAACTGATCTTCTGGAGTCAAGTCAAATCACAGCTGATCTTCATGAGTCAAGTCAAGTCACAACTGATCTTCATGAGTCAAGTCAAGTCACAGCTGATCTTCATGAGTCAAGTCAAGTCACAACTGATCTTCAGGAGTCAAGTCAAATCACAGTTGATCATCATGAGTCAAGTCAAGTCTCAGCTGAGCTGCCAGAGCCTCGTTACATCACAGCTGATCTTCTAGAGTATCACCATGTCTCAGCTTTCCATCCAGAGTCTTGTCACGTCTCAACAGTTTGTGCAGAGTCACGTCACATCACAGCTGATAATCCAGAATCACGTCGCATCACAGCTGATCATCCAGAGTCATGTCACGTCCTGTCTGTCACACCCAGATTCTCAGGGTCAGCCCTTCGATATCCCAGTCTGGTATCCAGTGTGAGGGATGCACCGCTGGTGTCTGCACGCGCAGCTGGTATCACCAAACCCACTCACTCTAACCCTTCTACTCATTCCCCTCTCTGCAGCACTTCCCATATGGGGGGTAGCTTTATGGTGTATCTGGGCCGCGTAATCCACCGCCGATTTGCTAGAGGCAGCAGCACCGGCTACAACATCTCCAGAGGTGGCGGCGTATGCTGCAGAACCTCCCGAGGTAGCGGTGTCACCTGCCGTGCTCCAAGAGGCCATGGTGTTCCATGTAGTTTCTTCGGAGTGGTGGCGGGCACAGGCTGACAGAACCTCCCGAGATGGCGACATTGCCTAAGTTCCTTGGTGTGGAGCGCCCAGCAACGCCCTCTCTTCGTTCTGTTCCGGCCAGGAGGGCCGCCGATGAACTCTTTGCCTGTCCTGTTCCGGACAAGGAGGCCGGCTATGAACTCTCTGCCTATCCTGTTCCGGCCAAGGAGGCCGCCGATGAACTCTCTGTCTGTCCTGTTCCGCCAAGGATGCCGTCAATGAACGATCTGCCCGTTCTGTTCCGGCCAAAGAGGCCGTCTCGGGGAAACTCTTGTCTGTACTTGTCACGGCTATAGATGGCGTTTACGACGCCTTGAGTGTCCTGTCACGGCTTATGGGAGGCCGTCGGGGGAATCTCATCATGTACTGTCACGGATATGGAGCGTTTGTGGAACTTGTGTCTTGTCCGACCCAGCCAGCGGGAGGCTGCACATGAATGCTCAGTGCTTGGCTATCAAAAACAATGGTTCTGTGCTGTGATTGGCTGTCTCTGATCCTCGGCGTGTTACGTCGCCGCCATGGTCTCCCTTTGGGAAAAAAATCGGTGTGGTAACCGGGGGGTTTACCTGGTCCCTCTGCTCAGCAGTGGTGGTCCTCGCTCCGCCGTGGTGGGCTTACTGTTCTGGGCTTCTGGTGGTCCTTCGCCTCCACCGTGGTGGTCTTCTGCTCCGCCGTGGTGGCCTTCTGCTCTGCCGTGGTGGTTTTCTGCCCCGCCGTGGTGGTCTACTGTCCATTTCTGGTGGTCTTCTGCTCCGCCGTGGTCGTCCTCTGCCCCGCCGTGGTGGTCTAATTTCTGGTTCTGGTGGTCCTCTGCTCCGCCATGGTGGTCCTCTGCTCCGCCGTGGTGGTTGTCTGGTCCACCGTGGTGGTCTTCTGCTCCGCCGTGGGGATCTTCGGTCCCGTCTGCTCTACTGTGGTGGTCTTCAGCGCGCCGGCTCTGCATCAGTCCCTGGTCTCGCCTATCCTTGACCTGGCCTCCGTCCCTCCCCCTGTCGCCTCCGCTTCACCACCACCTGATCGTTAGTGTTTGGAGCGTCTGGAGGGAAGCCGGGTCGCTCCTTGGGGGGGGGCTCTGTTCACGAATTCGGTCCAGTGACTTCCGTTTATTCACCACCAGAGGACACCCTTTCCATTACATTGACTCTCGCACAACACAAACTGTTGCATAGCACCCCGGACTACATATCCCATCATTCTTTGCACGATTTGCACACTGCACTGATTTGCACTTATTGCACACAGCTGTTTCTAATCACCTCACTCACTATATACCACCCACTCTAACCACATTTCTCTGCCGAGTATTGTTTAGCCTGTACCCCTTTCTGCGTCTCTCCGTGTTTTCCTTGTTTTGCCTTGCCTTGCCTGTTTTCTTGGTTTCTGATCTTTGCCTGTTTTCATGGATTTCTCCCTCTCGTCTCGCCCCTGTGATTCTGTCTGCAGATCGGTGACCTACGCTAGCCCCTAGGACTATTCTTGTGTTTTGCCCGCCAATCCAGGGGGCAAAAAAGTATTAGTCAGCCACCAATTGTGCAAGTTCTCCACTTAAAAAGATGAGAGAGGCCTGAAATTTTCAACATAGGTATACCTCAACTATGAGAGAAAATGAGAAAAAAAAATCCAGAAAATCACATGTAGGATTTTTAAAGAATTAATTGGTAAATTCCTCGGTAAATAAGTATTTGGTCACCTACAAACAAGCAAGATTTCCGGCTCTCACAGACCTGTAACTTCTTCTTTAAGAGGCTCCTCTGTACTCCACTCGTTACCTGTATTAATAGCATCTGTTTGAACTCATTATCAGTATAAAAAACACCTGTCCACAACCTCAAACAGTCAAACTCCAAACTCCACCATGGCCAAGACCAAAGAGCTGTCACAAAGGACACCAGAAACAAAATTGTAGACCGGCACCAGGCTGGGAAGACTGAATCTGCAATAGGTAAGCAGCTTGGGGGGAAGAAATCAACTGTGGGAGCAATTAAAATGGAAGTCATACAAGACCACTGATAATCTCCCTAAATCTGGGGCTCCACGCAAGATCTCAACCCATGGGGTCAAAATGATCACAAGAAATGTGAGCAAAAATCCCAGAACCACACAGAGGGGACCTAGTGAATGACCTGCAGAGAGCTGGGACAAAAGTAACAAAGGCTACCATCAGTAACACACTTGCGCCGCCAGGGACTCAAATCCTGCAGTGCCAGACGTGTCCCCCTGCTTAAGCCAGTAAATGTCCAGGCCCGTCTGAAGTTTGCTAGAGAGAATTTGGATGATCCAGAAGAGGATTGGGAGAATGTCATCTGGTCAGATGAAACCAAAATAGAACTTTTTGGAAAAACTCAACTTGTCGTGTTTGGAGGAGAAAGAATGCTGAGTTGCATTCAAAGAACACCATACCTACTGTGAAACATCATGCTTTGGGGCTGTTTTCTGCAAAGGGACCAGGACGACTGATCCGTGTAAACGAAAGAATGAATGGGGATATGTATCGTGAGATTTTGAGTGAAAATCCATCAGCAAGGGCATTGAAGATGAAATGTGGCGGGGTCTTTCAGCATGACAATGATCCCAAAACACACCGCCCGGGCAACGAAGGAATGGCTTCTTAAGAAGCATTTCAAGGTCCTGGAGTGGCCTAGCCAGTCTCCAGATATCAACCCCATAGAAAATCTTTGGAGGGGGTTGAAAAAGGGGGAGGGGGGAGTTGAAAAAATAACGACTGTGCAGCCACAGCCCCAAAACATTACTGCTCTAGAGGAGATCTGCATGGAGGAATGGGCCAAAATACCAGCAACAGTGTGTGAAAACCTTGTGAAGACTTACAGAAAACATTTGACCTCTGTCATTGCCAACAAAAGGGTATATAACAAAGTATTGAGATGAAATTTTGGTATTGACCAAATACTTATTTTCCACCATAATTTGCAAATAAATTCTTAAAAATCCTACAATGTGATGTTATGGATGTCGTTTCTCATTTTGTCTCTCACAGTTGAGGTATACCTATGATGAAAATTAAAGGCCTCTCTCATCTTTTTAAGTGGGAGAACTTGCCCAATTGGTGGCTGACTAAATACTTTTTTTCCCCACTGTACCTGTTTGTCATTGTTCGACCCTGCCTGTTATACCACGTCTCTTTAAATAAAGCTTGCAGATGGATCCACACGTCACACGTCTCGTCAGCCCGTTACAGAGTCTGTGTGCATTGAATTTATTTAATAAACGAGTTTCACAATTTGAGTTGAAATTACTGAAATAAATTAACTTTCCATGACATTCTAATTTATTGAGACGCACCGGATGTTGCTGTTGCTAATTTATTCCACCTAAATGTGATTGTAGAAACACACCTACAACACTTACCCCTTGTCCAAATACCCACAC
>JADLZN010005493.1:0-17765 GCA_018155175.1 Sinocyclocheilus anophthalmus | reverse complement strand
TATTATAATGTTAATCAAAGAACAAAAGAAAAATCATTGACACTGACTGAATATCTTTCGTAAATTACTGAGGGGGATAAGCAGTTGTATGAAAAGGAACACTACAACAGGGTTTTAAATTTTTTGATTTCAATTTATGGGACTGAATTTGTTCGGTTTTTAATTTTATTATGCTATGTGCTAAATTGTTTAACTTGTCTTAACCTTACTGTTTGACATTTATTCTTAGTTCTAGTTGTTTTGTATCTGTGGTATTCGTTGGATAAAACCATAGGACATAAAAACAGAAATAAATAATTGTTTGACATCTAAATGTTTGACTTAATTTTTTTTTTATATTGGATTTTTTATCTTTGGAATCGAAACTAGGAATCGATAAGTATCGGAATCGATAAGCAGAATCGGAACCAGAATCGATAAAATTCAAAAGATTCCCAACCCTACCTATTAGACATTCAAACATACAAAAAATATAATGTCAGTGCCCTCGGACCAAGGCTCTAGGGTATCTAGGTTGGGAACAGAAACACAAAGGAGCAAAAATGGCACTGCATTAAGCTTTCAGCTGTGTATCTGGGTGACAGCAAGTAACAAATGCCATACTGCGCAGATGATTTGCAAGCTTTGCCAGCTTTTCTACATCTAAAAGGCCCCAGACCTCCCATTGAGAAACAGTGGCAACAATTGTAGTTAAACAGTGGATATAAACTACTGTAGCCTAATATCCCTTCAATCTAACCTCACATGGGCACTAGCAGAGCTGTTTATGGTGCTCATTATGCCTCAAATAAGCTGTGTGTGTGTGGCTAATGCGTTAGCACATTTGCTCGAGCTCACCGTCTCACACAAACACATCACTCTTGCTTTTATGGTACGGCGGCGGCGAAGCGCTGCTCAATTCACTCTCCGGTAGTCGCTGTGAGCCATTAGCGTTTTTATGATCTTTACATCTCTCACGAGCGCCACTTTAAGGGGGAACCATGTGTCTATGCAAATACCGTCTCTAGTACTGTCTGTTTGCATTCCTGTTGTCCTCCTCCCTCTCTCCACGGCCGGCTCTGATAAGAGAACGATCTGCAGTGACTGAGTCAAGGCTGTTCTTTCAAGCCTTCCTTTCATCAGTGCACTCCCTTTAACCAGGCCTCCGCTATATTCCTGTACTCCTAATCGGTAGTATATATAACAAGCGTGTTTATTCATCAACATAACATACACGTGATACCACATGCTTTACAGTGTACAAGGGATATGGATATTTGTAAAAACACCAATAGAGCTTAGTATAAGGTAGATGCCATGCTGAATATGAAAACAAGGCAGTGAAAGATACAAGTACAGTCTTGTTTAATGGCTTCAATATTTCCTGCGCTGCTATTCAGAAGTGCCCCCGTTTCGCAGATAAATCTGCAGCACTATAGTTAAATATTTTTATGTGAGCACACAGGGCTGCCCAATTTGTGAACAAACCACTCAGTTGTGGTTTCTTAATGACTCAGTTGAATGACGTATTTGGACACTGAACCACTGGATAAAATCCAATTGAATCGAACAGAGAAATGTTAAAATACTGTAATAAACACAAACAAACACACAACAACAAATTAAATTGTAATATTAGTTAAAGATACATAACTGTAACAAGAGTTTCAAAGTTTTGTTGTAATGGTAAATAACTAAAATAAATGGCTTGTTTATCATTTTCAAAAAGTTAGTTAAAATGTGTCAGTTTTCAGTGAAGTAGAAAGCAATTAATCCAACGCTATTTCACGGCCAATTCGTACGCATTTTACGAGGTGCTAATTTCGTACGGACTCACTAGTACAAAATTGTACCGATTCTTGTGGCTTGTTAAGTTTAGGGATGGGGTTATGTGTGGTCCTTCATACGAGTTCCTACGAATTTGCCACCTTGTAAAATAGGTACAATTTTTCACAAAAATTGTATGAATTCAACAGTGGATGTAGTACAAATTTGGTGACGGAATTAGCCCCACATTGTCAAAAAAATTTAGGAAATGGGCGTGAGATCAGGCAGGATTTCATCTAAAGAACCGTACGGAGGTCACTCTTCATGACAAGATCTAATAAGCCAAAAACACCTAATTCAAAAGTCATTTTTGGCATGAAATAAACAAGTTGTTTAGTTGGGTATTGTGGGTCAGTGCCATTTGTTCCATAAACAACCCTGTAGGAATCACACACACACACACTAAAACCCATGTTTCCTAAAAAAACAAAACCAAACAAAAAACAGTTACAATCTATTGATCTAATCTATTGTACTACATTCATAGCTTTGTTTTCATTCACGTCAGTTTAAATATGGTGTTTACCCTGATTAAAGTCCATTAGGGCTTGTAACGCATTTCTAAGTTATAGTGCGCATAAATGCCAACCAGTTTTTCCCAGAATTCCAAGCCTTCCCTGGCTGAAGCGTGCAAAATCTCCAAACAGCTAGGAGGACAGAGATCAACCCAGTGGAGATGGGGGGTCAATGTAACTTTTTATGAGTCTTGGACAAGAGAAAGCTGTGCATGAGCATGTGCGTGTGCGTGTGTGCGGACCCTTAATTAGAGACAGATTACACAAGCTCCTCTAACCCCCGTTGACCTCGGCCTGGAGTATGACGGACATCCTGTGTACTGAAGAGCTCCAGGAATATACCCCGGCAAAACCTCTCTACCCCCTGCCCAGCTCTGCCAAGCCTCTATAAATAAAGTGTGTGGCTCTGAAATTAATAGGCCGGTAAAAGCCTGAAGCAGAGGAAGTAATCACCTGTGCCGCTTAAATTTATTGTTACCTGTCATTACACAATATTTAACAGGAAGTTAAGGTAGGACGCAATTGAACGGTGAGAAATGCATGAATCGGGATGGACTGCTTGGCATTTTCCTGACCGATAAGATCAGGTCTGCTAATGGATGTGAATATGAGGGCTGATAACTCACCGCCCCTTCAAACACGTTGTCATAGATGTTTTCGGTACCACAGTCAGGGCAAGTGAAAGTAAACCTTTCACAATCACGGTAGCGCTCTTCGTCAGTAAGCTGGGCCGGAGCACCCAGAAAATTGTCCACTTCATCCTCACGTTGCTGCTGCTGTTGAGCTCGGAAGTGACTTGGGTCGAGCCCTGGACAAGTAGGTAAAGAAAAGTTCAAGTTATGAATCTCTTAAAAAACACTCAAACCACTAGCTCCATATTTAGCATCAAATAGCAAAGGAAACAACTATGTAAATAAACAAAAAAGTCAGCAGTGCAAGTTTGTGACGTTCTAGGTTGAAATGTACTTCCGGTGTGTTGGGGATAACGCCATGCAGGCTCAGACATCCCTACGGATGTATTTATGGACCATGATGGAAAGAGGGGTAAAGGGAAAAGCTGAAAGAGGATAGAGGGACAGAAAGAAAGAGAAGATGGCACGGCTGCAGGAGGCAAGAGGAGGGAGACTAGCTAACGATAAGAATAAACTGGAAACATAATAAGGGGAAAGAGGAGGGGTAGAGAAAGCGCAGCTATCCGATTTTTCCCAGGCAGCTGAGATCATCAAATCATTAAGAGACAGCAGCTGAAACTCCATTTAATCCCCCCAGGTGACACCGAAAACTACTAGAGCACGGAAAAACAGCCTACGTCCCCCTGGGTAATTTGGCTAAGTGAATAAATGAGCACATAAGTAAGTGTTGACTATGAGACTTCGGGGATTAACCGCCGTCTCTGAGGATCCAAACCCGCTGACGCCCAAGTGCTGCTGCCATCTACAGGTACACATGCAGCATGTCACACACACACACACACACACACACACACACACATCTGTGGTCAAGGAAAGGGTGATGCGTGAAAACTGTAGGTTAGGGGGGACACAGACCTGTATGTGTTTGTGAGGACTGTTGTATGACTACTTGAGAAGCAGTTGATCGGGATATTCTGGAAGCAAATGTGGCGTAAATGTGTTGCTAACCATTAAGTATTTAAGGAAACCAGCTACTTGGTTCTGGTGACACGGTGGGGAGACTATAGTAGTGTCTGAGTTTTGGACCCAAAGGCAGGATACCAAACAACCAGGGTCTGTTGTCATGGAGACAGAGTGGCAAGGGTTCATGCACTTTTTAAAGAAACTGAATTTCCATCTGGGGGGTAAATGGGATCTTAGCTGCTAGGGAAAAGAAAACAATATATATACTTGATATTTTTAAAATGCTCCGAAATTAACATGTTTACAAACCATCTAAACATATAAAACACCGTAATCTTAAAAATAAAAAAAATTATAATAAAAATCAAAATAGATTAAAACACTTAATTAATTAAGAATGATTTTAACAACCTTACATCAGTTAAAATTGGTTCAGAATTAAAAGGGTTTTTTTACTGATAAAAACAAATACATAAAATACACAAAGTGAAATGAAATTAAATAGCTTCATTAATTTTCACAACGGCAGTTAAAATACGTTCAGAGATTACAGTGGGGTAAAAAAAAAATAATTTCAATATCTATACTATAATATATGCTGCTCTTCGTGTCAAAAGAACTGAGCAAAAAAGGGAAACTGATCTTAATTCAGATGTCCTTTCTGGCAAAATATAATCAATACTGATCCAGACAGACTGTCTCACCAAGCCATGTAGCAATAAGCACTGCATCAATGCCTTCGATAGGCTCACAGATTCGGCCCACTACAGGGTGCACCTGCTGGGACAGGTAGTACTGTGTGTCCAGGCTGAGTCCCGGCTGTTTCTGTAGCTGCTCCAGGGCATACGCCCTCTGACTGGCTGCCAGGTTTGAACCGTCCTAACAGAGGAAAGCACAGGCAGCGGGGGAAGTTTAGTGTGGGTTTACTGCCAAATTTTAGAGTCAGAAGTACAAATACACTGGTCGCTCACCTGACAGATGACATAAGAAACAGTGTCACCCGCTTTAACCTTCTTCCCACCCTGGGAGTTGATCCAGAGGGCAACATGGACGTGGGGGAGACTCTTCTTGTCAGGGTAGTCCTGAGGATCCTTTGTCAGGGACTGAAGAAAAACAAAAAAAACCTATTCCCTTGAACACACTTCATGAGGACCAGCCAGGAGAATTGTTCCCTGACCTTAAAATTCCCAGGTTATTGAATACTTTGAAATGCTTTGAACTCTTCTCAATTTACAATGAGTTTTGTGCCCATCAGTACACAAAAAACTAAAATAAATAAATAAAACATATATATTTTCAGGACAATAAAACCAATTTATGAAGTTGAATAATACATTATTTGATTCAAAATAAACCGCGCTTCATTAAAAAGACCCCCAAAACATTCTGAACCATATTAAGCACGTCAGTAACTACATACTACCAAAACACCATTTTGTTTTTTTTAGTTGAGCGGTAAGGTTTTTCTAATATTTAAAATAGTAGTGTAAGATTATTTCAGTAATTATTCATAGCCGAACATTTGCGAAAAGACTGGTTCTAATCAGTCATTCCAACTTGGGCTCTCCAAACATATGAGTGGAATACTTGCCATTGGGCCACATTCTCTCCAACCTCAATAGGATGTTTCCGAATGTTCGCTACGGGATGGGTCACGGTTCTGGTCTGACGGATCTTGGACCAATACACGAACACATAGATGAAAGGGAAAAAGGATTCATATAACTTAACAATCATATTACCAAAAGGGGACTAATACAGAATCAGAAAGTGCTTTATTGCCAAGTGTGTTCACACACCTAATGAATTTGTCTTGGTGTCAGGAGCTTCAAGTAGATCAAGAAAGATTACTCCTACATTACTGTCTTTATAAAAAACAGAAAGGGCTAACGATCTGTAGTTCAGTGCACTGACTTGCCACACTCTTTGGCCAGGTCACACCAGTCTCTACGCACAATGTCCAGGCCTTTCAGCTCTTGTTTTGTGGTGTATTTGCCATCTCCCTGAGGTTCAACCAACAGTGCCGCGTATTTCTTCTTCTTCAGCAGCAGAAGGGACTTAAACACACCGTCAATGTCAATCTCCAGAAGCTTATAGAGTTTATTCACCTCGCTTCTCACCTACACACACACACACACACAGATGAACCACATTTATTCAATTGCTGAATGGTTGGTATAATTCCCTCCTGACTGTCAGTGATGTCTCAATCATTAATGTCAGACTCACTCAAGCTTTAAAAATCCAATAATGCATTTTTCTGTGAGACGTGCAGAAACCCACTCCATTTCCCCCCAAAACCTTACCTTGTTTCCCAGTTTGAAGACCTCCTCCAGATTGGTGCTGTTGGTGTTGATCATGATGGAGTCGGTATCCCCGTATATGACCTCCAGATTCATCTGAGGGAGAACCGTAAACCGTCAAACCCACGCACGGCTTACAAATAACAAACACGGCAAGTGCCACTTAATTATTACTGTAATGTACACCAATCATGACTCACCCTCTGCACCATTTCTTTGGTGTGCATCAAAATCTGCGGGAGACAAAAGACTGCATGTCACTGGGGAAACACAATAAACACTAAACACAGCAAGTGGAGAACAATATAAATTTCAAATCAGTCAAACACACCCACTCACTTTGGCGAATATACATTTATCAGCAAGAAATACTACGGGGAAAAAAGTGCACATGCGTAAACTCAAACACATGAACATAAGGATTTGCACATGCAAAGCACACAAAGAATTTAATTAGCAAATCTATTCAGTAATTCAACATTTATCAAAGGGGGAGAGAAAAAGCCTCTGTGATTTGCTTCTAAATGGAGGATAATTGGCTAAGAGGTCTATTAGCTGCACTGAAATGGGGCTCCAAACCCACACACAAGCAGAGTCATTATAAGGCCTAATAGTCTTAATCACTACTGGACTGCATGACGAGAAAAAGAGAGAGTGAGAGAAGGGGAGGGTTGTCCAGCTGCAGAGGGAGACCCATGTAAACCACAGCTGTCAGAGAAAAGGAGAGAGACAAAAGGAAAAAATGAAGGGCAGACAGAGGGAGGTAGAAGTGTAGCGCAAGAGGAAAAAAATAATACATAAAAGAAGGCAAAAAGAAGAAAAAAAAAGCTAAAAAAATTTTTTTTAAAAAAGGCTAAAAAAAAAAAAAAAGAGGGAAAAACAAAGGCTTAGTGGCTCAAGAGTCATGGTGGCTAAATTGGGAAACTCGGGTAAAAATTCACACAGCTTACCAGATGACTGTATTCATGTCACTTCCTGATTACAATCGATATTAAGTTAAAAAAGGGTTTACAAGATAAGTTGGAAAATATTCCTGTAATTAATGAATGAACTTACAGTACCATCAAAAAGTTGGGGGTTCTGTTAAAAAATTGTAGAGTCTTATATGCAAATTTTTGATCAAAATCCCGTAAACAAAAACAGTAATATTGTGGAAATATCATACAATTTTAAACAATAAAATGATTAACTTCAGAAAAATTATTCAAACAGTTCCTTCTTATCATCTGCCAAAAAAAAGGTGGCACTGTAGGATTCTTTGGATGTAATAGAACATTCAATGCTTAAAATGCTCCTTTGTGCTAACAAAAAAAACACAATATTTCAAAGAAAAGTCATCGGGACCAGACTACAATAGCTTTATTTGAAACAACAGACTTGTTTTTATTATAAATGTCTTTAATGTCACTTTTGATCAATTTAAGACATCCTTGCTGAATATACAAGTATTCATTTAAAAATAAAAATCTAAATTCTCGCTAAACTCGAAATTTTTAAAAGGTAGTTTGTTTTATTATAGAAAGATAAAAAATGAAAATCAAAAACTAAAGCGTCTAATGGTATTCTATTAGTTTATATTCCAAGTAAGGATTTAACATGACAAATAAGGAATACAGGCATATAACTGTCATATTTGGAATCCTTAAAACCTTACACGATACATTCATAACTGGAATATGACCATATTCTGATTTATAAAAGAATATTCCTTTGCATTAAAATATTTATTTTGACAATTTCCTGTCAACTCTTTATTTTAGAACTCTTTGCAAGTGGCCTCAAAAATGATAAAAGGAAGGTGACAAATCTATCCCACAAACCCACTGCAGACAGTAACAGGTAGACAGAGAGACTGTACATATCTGAAGCGTCATGTTAACGGTGACCGTTTACTCAGGGTGTCCAGCCTTAAACATACACCCCACAGCCGCTGTGCCGGCATGCAGGGTGACCTCTATGGGAGAGGGACTCGGACAGGTGGGGGTTTCGTCAGGGGAATAAGGGGCGCTAATCTGAGGCCTCAAAGAGACAGGGACACACAGCATCCTGTCAACAGCAATCGAGCAAGACACCAGGATTCATGCCCCCCAGCACACACATATACATCATAGCCAAACCCAAGCCCTCAGAGGGACAAGGACGAGGCTATTTCAGAGCACGGGAAGCTCCACTCCTTGAAACTGGAGCAGGACTTAAGCATGCTTTATGAGGTGTAACATGCCTCCCAGAGGGAAGTAGGAGGTCAGGTCTGAGTAATAACAAAATAGCTGTCGGCATTAACCAACATAGCCAAGGTCACCCCAAAAAACACAGAAACACACAACTAATTAAGCAGGATTAAACATCTGTTATGTGTGGTTTGCTGTTGGTGTGCCTTCCATTTTTGCGTTATCAAAACTGGATCACGATATAGACTAGACATGTAGAAGAATATGCAAGTACTTGCCAGTGCAAAAGTCGTTGCCAAAGTGTTGCTACATGTTCTGTTCTCAGTGTTTAAGGGTGTTTCTGAGTGGCTACTTACTTTGCCCAAGTCAAAAGAGCCCATACTGTACCTGAAGGTGCAGTCACATTAGCAACATTTCTGTGAAATTTTGCAGCCAAAAAAGTCCAACGTCAAGTTGCTCTTTGTGAGCAACTTCCCCCCCCCCCCACACTTTTGACTGTGGGGATTCCCACGTAAATACCTGCCAAATTTTAGTTTTTTTTCAAAAACAACAAAGTGTGCCTGCAATAGGGATATTTGATTCTCTATAATGTTAAATACCTTTTGTTACACATTTATAGGTAAAACAGTCTCGTAAGTTTAGAAAAAGCAAACAGCCACATGAGTTTCCATCATTAGGGGTTCAAGGGTTAGTTCACCCAAAAAAAATGAAAATTAGCCCATAAATTAATCACCCTCAATGCATTCTAGGTGTAAATGACTTCCTTCTTTCAGACGAATCCAATCAGAGATATATAAAAAATTGTCGTTGTCTTTCCCAAGCTGTTTAAATGGCCACTCAGCCGTGTTGCAGTGCATCAGTCCCAACAGAGGAGAAGAAAAAAGAAGTTAAATTAAAAAAGCGACCATCCTTAATAAAAAAGAGTTCTCACACAGTCGGGGGGTGACAAAGTCCTGGCTGTAGTGAATCAATGCAAGGTTTGTAAGATATAAAACAGATTTAAAACACGTAAATAATCATTAATCTAGCTTGCGTAAACTGGTGTGTAAAACTGAAAGGCCAGTACCGGGCTGAGTCCGGCTTTGCAACATGCGCGGCTCAGAAGTGACGAACACGGAAACGCAGCAGAGAGATCAAAACAAAACAAAGGTCAAGAATTAGAAGTACAAAACGAAGATTTTAAAGAAGGATTTTCGGAGGTTTCGATATAAGCAAGAGGAGACGGTTTCCTTTGAATGTAAGGACACGGGCTGCCTTTGCTCCTGTTAATCCAGAACGTTGGTTTTCCAAATGGAATCACCGGCGCATGCACAACGCGACCATCAGGACGTCATAGCGGAACCTGCTTCACGGGGGGGGTTTGTACAACTGGTGTCCAAAGCTACAAACATTAAAAGTGATTATTAAGTTTGATATGGATCTTTTGTTTACAAAAAAACGCATCGATTCGCTTAGCAGGACTTTGTTCAACCCTGGGGCGTGAGAGGAACACTTTTTTGTTAGGATGGGCACTTTTATTTCCACTTCTTTTGGGACTGTGCATGCAAACACCCGCTGAAGTGCCAAAACAGCTTGAAAGATCAAAGGGACAATTTTTAAGATAAACTCCGGGACGGATTCGTCTGAAAAGAAGAAAGTCCTATACCTAGGATGGCTTGAGGGTGAATAATTTATGGACTAATTTCATTTTTGGGTGAACTAACCCATTAAGGGTTGTTCAAATCCATACAAACAGTCGTTAATATGTGGCATAGCAAGCACCACAAAATATAATGCATAATTCAACTAGGTGAACGCTAGGTGGGATCACAGAGACTTCACAGAAGGCTAGGATGGCTCTTGTCCTCTGCCTGTGCTTCGCACCCGGCTCTCCAGCGGCACCCTTAGAGCCCACACTTAAATTGATACACCATCTGTCTGTGTGAGTGTTTCTGACCTTGAGCAGGTGCGAGTTTACTTCAGAGGGAGCCATAAAGTTACAGCTACTTAGCAATGCAACTGTATACTGTATTACACAGTTCATTTAGCTGCACCACTAACGCTGATGCAGACAGATATTAAACGAGTTGGGAAAAAGAGAATTGGAGGGATAGAGGCACCAGGGGGAAAAAAAAAAAAAAGTAAGAGAGGCTACAGTGATAAATTAGATTATGTTTGTATGTTTCCATAGCCACTGTACTGTATGTCGGTGTATTATGACAACAGAAAAAGATTGGGGGGGCCATAGAGCTGAAAGACAAGTCATTTGACTATGGCTCAGAAATGAGCGGAGACGGCTCGTCTTAAAACACATGCCGACCAAACACATCTGAGAGTAAACATACAGAAGGCACAGAGCCTCTGACATCGGAGTCCAGCGATGTTTTGCCAGCATGGGTTTTCTGAGTAGACCTTCTCAGATCTGACCAGTTTTTACAATAAATGACGCTTCATTGCATAGTATATCAAAACAATATTATCTTTTAAAGTCTTTTAAGGGAGAAAAGCTGTGAATGTGCTAATATAACTAGGCCTCAAAATTCAGTAACAAATGTCTAACAAACTAAATTTCATAATGTGGTCCATATAGAGTTAAGCATACAGTAATTGTCAATGATTCATTTTAAGAAACACATGAAAAAGCACAGTAAGTGAGTCATACATTAATTCAGTAAACCAATAACTGATCCCACCAATGATTCATTAGAATTAGAATCACTTTAACAAATTTAATAAAAGGACGTTCAAAAGCTGGGGCTCTGTTAAAAATGCTAATTTGGTGATAAAGAAGTTGTTTGAAACCCTGTCTTACGGTCTCTTTTGAATCAGTTTAGCAATAATAATAATAATAATAATTCTGACCCCAAACTTTTAACGATAATGTGTTTGTTTTTAATATGCCAGCGAAGATGCAAAATAAAGGCTTATTTATTTCTTTACCCAAGATGGGTTTTTTTGGGGGTCCCCATCCCATTTAGCTCATTACATTCAATTTACCCTGCGCTCACCAATGAGTAAAAATATGGGGGTAGAATTGTTGCTTAATTCCAAAAAAATAGATTATGATCCACAAATAAATAAAATGAGATCCACAAATAAATATCAGAGTTTCACAAACATTAATTAAATTCAAAAATAAGTAAAATGAGATTTGCAAATAAAAAACAAATATATATTTATGTCACAACCAAAACTTTGCCTGGCATTTAGGGTGAACGCGTCATGGGGCATTTGTAGATAGCTGCACGGCACATTTTTTTTTGTGAATAGCATTCCTGTGCAATTTGCCGACTTGTGAAACATTTCTTTGCGTTCAAGACGTTGGCGGACCAATCCACAAAGAGTGGGGGACTCCCCCACCCACCGTATAATCCAGCCATCAGATAAACACCAGCATTCGCTGAACCATCGTAAGACGATCTCGCTGAGAGCCAATTTGAAGGTTGTGTTTCAATCAGGGCGGTCTCGTCCCGAGATTAACTTCATGCATCTGCAATTGGCTCAAATGAGGTTATATACGGGCCATACAATGAGGTCCAGTAAAGATGTTTAAAAAACTGGATTTCGTAGGGACCATTAGGGAATGTGTTATCGCAAGCCCCACAGTATTTTATGTACGGTTGGCCTTGAAAACATTGCCCAGAGAACACAGTGTGTGATGAAGGTAGTAGGTAGACTAGTGCGTGGCGCAATTTACCAGTGCTGTCTTTCACTGTATGATTCAGTTGATTTAAAATACATTTCGAATGATCACAAAATTCAATATATGGGAGCAGAAAATATATAAATTTAAATAATTTTATATAGTTTATATAAATATAATTTATATATCAATGTAATTTATTTTCTTAAAAAATCAACATGATTTCAAATGTGAAGTTAAAATTATGTGATATTAATATACAGGTCAATAAACAAAAACATGACGGTGTTACGTTTCTGAATGAATCAACCTTTAAATGGAATTTTCGGGTTTCAATCGTAATGGGGACTTAAAACAGTGACTGGCGCCATCTACTGGTGGTTGAGTGGTAAGTACACATTATATTTTTAAAAATAATTTTCAAATGTCAGTATTCGGGAAATTTTTTGTTTACCATTCAAAAACAATTAATCTATGCAATTTGTAACTGCAGGTAAAGCATCCCATGTCCATCTGAGAGCCACTAAACAACAGTGTTTGTTTGACATCTAAATGTCCAACTTTCAGATTGCAACTTGTTTTCCTCTGCATTGTAAACAGAATTAATGTCGTGATCTTTATTTACATTTTTTGGTACAACAGCCCAAATGTCTGCATTATTTTCTAATTGGGGACAAAATATATGCCTAATGTTACTCAAAAAAAAGGATGAGGGCACACTTTACGAAAAAGGCTTTATACATGTAACAAATGCTTTTAACAAATGTAAAAAGATATATATCTCTATAACTAGATACTATATTATATTATATGATCCGATTATATATTTAAGCTTATGGTAGATGAATTTCTATTACTGCTGTGACCATCACAGAATATCAAAAACTTCATACATCGTTAGATCCTCAGAGCAGCTCATATACATCGAATTGACTGAAAAACTGGGAAATGCTGTTGAATGTTGTGTGACGGCAATTTAACCTATTACACAAACAAATGTTTATTATGAGGTTGAGTTCAGTTATTTATTAGTCAGTTACTTATTGACACTTTTATTTCCATATTGAATAACATGACGCTTCCATATCGTGTTTGAATACAGTATAGCGTTGTTCCCATATAGCCGTGATTTAAAGCTTTCTCTGGCATTTTCAAAGGCACGTAACATAAAATACTGTGGCTAGGCATGATACACAGTCTAATGGTCTAAAATCCAATTTTAAACATCTTTTACTGTACCCATTTTATGGCCCTTATATGACCTATTTGAGCCAATGCAGATGCATGAAGTTATCTCAGGACGAAACCGCCCTGATTGTAAAGCAAAACGTGATTGGCTATAGCGAGATCGTGCTACGATTGGTCAGCGAATGTGGCTGTTATCTGATTGGCTTGAGTAGACGGTGGGTGGAGTCCACGTATTTGTGGATTGTCAGCACGTCTTGACGCAAGAAATGTTCACCATTCGCAACATGGGACACCACCCCCCCCCCCCCCCCCCCCCCCCCCCCCCCCCCCCCCCCCCCCCCCCCCCCACCCTCCCCCCCCACCCCCCCCCCCCCCCCACCCCCCCCACCCCCCCCCCCCCCCCCCCCCAACACCCCCCCGGACGGCGATTCACAAATGCGAGCAGCTATCTACAAATGCACAGGACGCGATTCACAAATAAATGCCAGGCAAAGTTGTGGTTGTGACATAAATATATATTTGTGAATATGTTTTTTATTTGCAAATTTCATTTTATTTATTTGTAAATTTAATTCATGTTTGTGAAACTTTAAGATTTATTTGTGGATCTCATTCTATTTATTTGTGGATCATAATCTATTTATTTGGAATTAAGCAACAATTCTACCCCCATAAAAAATGTCACATTTTTAGCCATGGCGCTGTGTTCTAAATAGCAGTGCAGGAAACACTAAACACATAGACAGCACTAACTCTTCTGTAAATGTTTTCGACATTCTGTACTTTTGTCCGGCAGGCCAGCAGTGCCCCATTTAGCCTTTTCTCAGCTCCCTGTCTGACTGCGGGCAGAAGTGACAAAAGTGGACTATAATTACAAGGCTCAGTGAATTAGCGGCTTTGTCAGAGCAAAAGTCGCAAGTTAGTAAGACGGAAAAGGGGACCGGACCCTCTCCGTCACATGCCTGGGGACACATCTGGAGCGTGACATGATAAAGAGTCAGTAGAGGGTCATTATGGAGCCTACCATCAGATCACTAATGCCTCTGTCACACACATCGGGAGCAAAAACGCCTGACTAATTGTTCTTCCTTGACACATCAGTAAACACTTTATTTTTTCACTTAGTTGCTTTTTTAATGTTACTAATGAACTGCATTCATTCTCCATTTAAATTTGCAGTAATGTAAAGTGAAAGACAACATGCCATTAATAAATGAGAATAAATAAGACAATATTAAAACCTACTTTTCATGATCTAATTACATGCTGATGGATTAAATTAAGTCTCAATGTATTTTAATATTCAATTTGACAGTTTAATTTGGAAATACACCACTTTACGGAAGTAAAGTCATTCCAAATGCATATTACTCCAAATTGACTCCAATAAGCACTTAATGGAAGGCGATACCAAGCAGTGCATCCTAAAGTTAAAATGGTGTCAAAATACCACCCATGAACTGAAGCAACTGGCTCGGATGGCAGTGACTGACAGGACAGGAGTGTTCGGCCGTGTCTACCCATAAGGCCCTCATCTTTTTCACCTCAATCGACAGGTCTGTCATTAACATGTTCATTTATCTCTTCCCAACAGTTTCAAGCGGGTGGCGGAATGGTTATAGAGAAAAAACGAAGTCTACGGCTGCTCTCGTAAACAGTTCATTCCTCCTGCCCCGTGGTGCCATTTGCTCGCCAGGGGCATCTGGTCTTCTGTTGGCTTCGGTGCATATCATAGCAGGCATTTTAAGCCCTGGAGCGGTACAGAAACCTTGTAAAAGAAAGTATCTGGTGACGATTGTTTTGAAAAGTGTCCCGCTGAAAAGCATTTTGAGGATGACAGTCCTTTGCCTGAAATAGCAACAGCAACACTGCACTGTCAGGGTGAAATATGTCCGCTGTCATCTCTCTATCCTCTGACCAGAAGATCTAAAACACACACACTCAGAGGTAGATTTAAACCACAGTGGGACGTGCAAAAATGAATTGCCCTCGTAGCATGCAAACATATTTTTTAGGTAGATGGATGCATAGTCATCTCTCTGACAATGTGCAAATCTAAAGGATGTAACAACAGCAAACGCACAAAGACAACAGTACAATGACAGTCAATAAAGACACATGCATCACAGGTGTGCACACATTCTGCATAGGCCATGTGGAAGCAAACGGGGAAGATCACATGGGGTCTGAGCTCTAAGGGGTAAAATATCACTGCAAATCCTCTCTCTGATTTAATACGACCGCCTGAAATCACTTCAGCGGCCAGCCTGGCATTTAGAACTGGAGGTAAAAATATCCCACTAAAAAGAGCACAGCGTAGCCTTCCTAAAACCCAACATAATACCTCTGATCAATATTCCCCAACAAAATTTATTAGATCTTGTTTCTGAATTATGAGCTTGAGCTGACACATACATTTACACACTGATGCGCTCCATTTTCTCATACGGCACAAATAAACTCGACACAGGCTACAAGACCTGACATCAGTGGGGCCAGGTGAGACATTTTGGCCGGGTGACAGCAGGGTTAGTATAGTTACAATGAAAGCTCACTTTTTTTTTTTACTTGAAATAAAATTAAAGTTAACTAAAATAAAATATATAACCAAATTAAATTATAACCTTAAATTAAACTTAAAGATAAGTTTACATTTACTTGAAATTAATTTCAGCTCAAAAAACGTTAGTTTTTTAAAACCTGTTAAAATGTAATTTTTTAGAAAATCTTAAAATTAATACTTATTTTTCAAACTGTACATTCAAATGTTGACATGCATAAATTCACCTATAACATTTAAAAATGAGTTTGTAGTGTTTTATTTAATTTATTTAGACAAAACAGAAAATGTTAATATCAGCAATTTATGGGTTATCAGCCATAATATTAATATAATTATTGGCCAGTAATAATCTATGGCCAGGAATTGTAAGAAGTTTTGATTTGATATACATCATAGTAGGGATGTACGATTCACTCAACTCACGATTCGATTCACGATTTGATTCGATTCACGATTATAATTTTTTTAACAAAATGAGATTTAAGAAAAATTATAAATTAAATGTGTCCTTTTAATATTGCTTGGACAAAATGCTGCACGTTTCTTTGTGAAGTTGAAATATAACACTATAATAATATACCAATATAGCACTTGCATATTATTGCTCTTTTGTGGTTTTGATTGCTTCTATTGCCTCATTTGTAATATCGCTTTGGATAAAAAGCATCTGCTAAATGACAAAGTAAATGTAAAATCTAACTGCTCATTAAAGGAGACACAGCAAGGTACTCTCTGAACATAACCTGCTCCGGGCAGGTCCAGGGATGGTTTATTTCAGAGGTATTTGGCGCATACATGATCTATTGATGAGGCTCCAGTAGGCCATTTGCTTTTTTCCCCAATCAATCTTTCCTTTTAAATTTATTTTGCATCAAACAATAGTTCTTGTTTACAGTAATAAAACATCAAGTCCTGCCTTCAGTAAAGTAAAACACAGAGAAAGATGAAAAAATTATACACTTGACAAAAACCCAGGTTCAGTACTTCAGTAAACAGGCTAATGTATGGATTACATTACAGTAACGGTTCCCAGGTTCATTTATGAATCAAACATAACTGGAAAATGACTCTCGGTTCAGTGAGGGAGCCAGATGTTAGCTCAGTAACAGATCTGAACAATTCAACAGGAACTCGACACACACGTGTAAGAACAACAGAACAACAGTAAATGCAATAGTACTGGATGATTGCATGATGAAAGATTGTGTACTTTTCTCATCTCCCCTCCACAGTTCTAGCCCGCACGATTAAATAAAACCTTGCCTGAGTTTCACTAAATGCATTAGAGCAATCACATTCCCTAGACAGAGATTAAGGGACTGGCCTCATCGGATTGGATTACTCAGGACAGTGTGCTCACTCTAACACTGCTGTCTCACCGAGGAGGAGCGTTTGGACACTCACATGTCCTTTATTGCGTCTTGATTTTGTCTAATTTCACATGGCTTTCAATCATTTCTTGTGTGAGAGGAGAAGGGTGGGGGTGGGGGGAGTGTTTAAGGTTCAAGCCCCGCAGCAAAGAGCTGTGATACTGTAATGATGACGGATCACAAGAATGATTGACATCACGCCACATTCGACAAGAGCCACAGGTTGACAGCACAGATAAAAATATGGAGCAGTCAAAAGAAAAAAGGAACAGAAATTCAATTAGAAATCAAACTTTGGAATGTTTAAGATCAGAGAGAAAGTGAAAAAAAAGTATGCGTGGGTTTGCTAAGCCATACTTCGAGGAAAAAAATTGATATCTGAGGAAAAACCATACTTTAGAGATATTTAGGGACATTAATTTCATTAATAAAAAAAAAGTAGTTTCGTTAATAAAATGTTTTGATTTTATTACTCTAAAAATGCAAAAAAATGTTTTATCTTAGGGGTATGGGTTACTCTACTGTCATTAGAATTAAGTTAATATAGAAACAATAGAAGTAAAGGCTATGTCCTCATTTAGTTAAGTATGTATGTGTGTGTGCTTGTGAGAGAGAGAGAGAGTGTGTGTGGTGGG
>JADLZN010005491.1:0-29217 GCA_018155175.1 Sinocyclocheilus anophthalmus | reverse complement strand
CTCCACCCTCAAAATGTATGTTGCCGCCATTGCCGCACATCACGAAGCAGTAGACGGTAAGTCTCTAGGGAAACACGACCTGATCATCAGGTTTCTCAGACGGGCAAGGAGGCTGAATCCTCCGCGCACTCACCTGTTACCCTCTTGGGATCTCACCTCGGTCCTGACGGCCCTGAAGGAGGACCCCTTCAAGCCTCTGCAGTCAGTAGAGTTTAAGTTTCTGTCATTAAAGACAGCACTCCTCACCACATTGGCCTCGGTCAAGAGAGTAGGGAACCTGCAGGCATTTTCGGTCGAAGATTCGTGCCTAGAATTCGGAACGGGTAACTCACACGTTGTCCTGAGACCCCGGCCTGGAAACGTGCCCAAAGTTCCCAACACGCCTTTCAGGGATCAGGTGGTGAAATTGCAAGCGCTGCCCCGGGAGGAGGCAAACCCAGCCATCGCTCTGCTCTGTCCCGTTCGCGCTTTGCGCACTTACGTGGACCGTACGCAGAGCTTCAGGACCTCAGACCAGCTCTTTGTCTGCTTCGGAGGACAGCAGAAGGGAAAGGCTGTCTCCAAACAAAGACTTGCCCACTGGTTAGTGGAGGCTATAGTCTTAGCTTACAAGGCCCAACGGTTACCTTGCCCTCTCGGAGTGAGAGCTCACTCTACGAGAAAAGTGGCATCTTCTTGGGCATTGGCGCAAGGCGCCTCGATAGCAGACATCTGTAGAACTGCCAGCTGGGCGACTCCTAACACTTTTGCGAGATTCTATAATCTCCGTGTAAAGCCCGTGTCCTCTCGTGTACAGGCCTCAGGTAGGCAGTAACACCGGACCCGCTCGGTGTCGATCACGCTTGCTGCGCCAGTCCCCTCTACGGACCAGATACGTGCGCTTTTTTGCTTCTCAGTTCAGTTCCCCATGGCGAACCCTGTTGGAGTTCCTCCCGCACCCTCGGCGGTCAGGCGTGGCAGAGCGCCAGACGCCAGGTCCAGCACTCGTGTGCATGCCCAAGGTCAGCCCTTGTGCTGGGATAGGTGCCCGTGTGTAGTGATTCCCCATTCGGGTGATCCCACATGTGTATTCTACCATGGTACGGCTCCCCTCACGGTAAGCCTGTGTCTTTCACTGGCAGTTGTTCTCTGCCATCTCTGCTGCGTAGTCATCTCACCCCAGGCGGGTTGAGTCTACCGCAGGGACTTCCATATGTAGCACTGCCCTGGGCCAGTCCATATGTTTATTCCACATGATACCTCCTATGCGCAGGATGTGGCTTCCGTAGCGTTCCCAACTGAGTACACTTTTCCAGTGTTATCCAATGTACCACTGTATGGAACAGCAGTGGCGGACACCTCTGCCAATCCGTTGTCCTATCTTCTGCCCCAGCTGGTGTGGGGGGACCTGCCGGCTTCCGCAGGGCACTGGAGGGGTCAGCAATAGTGGCGTTTTCCATACGGATCCCAATGCGTCAGTCACTGACGTAACGTAGAACGTGACTGACTGAAAGGGAACGTCTCGGTTACTTGTGTAACCCTCATTCACGTTACGTCCCGTCGCCACAGTTGCTGTACCACCGCTGTACGGCCGGGGCGCGTAGACTCGGCTCCTCAGCGAAAAACTAATGTGCATTTGCACGCGCTCTCCTTTTATACCCACACTGCGGGGCGGGGTGCGCGTGGCGAAACACGCACGCAAACTGTCATTGGCTTGTTTAGTTAACACTCAAAGGTGATGGGCTCTCGGGCGAGATCCCAATGCGTCAGGCAGGAATATATACGTCTCCGTTCCCTCCTCAGGGAACGAGGGTTACCACACGTAACCCAGACGTTTCATGGATGATGCTACCCTGACTAAGGTCTTCATTCACTTGTTTATGGCTCCTCAACAGATGACTTAATTTAAAGAGCACATACCTGTGCCTTCATTACTCCCGGCACATGCCTAGATCTGCTTGCTAAATTGTGCGAGCAAAGTAAAGGATGTCTAGGAACACTAAGTGTATCTATATCATTATATATATTTATATCTTCTATCTCAGGGGCATTTCCTCCAGGGAGGCAAGGGAGGCAGTGTCTCCTCAAAAAATTGGATGAGAAAATAATCGATATTACAAAAATAAAACAATGCAAATATTACTAAATATGACATTAAAAGTATAAGTCACGCGTTTTTTTTTATAAAGTAACACTGTCCAACAGCGACACCCACAGTTAAAGTTACAGTGGAGGCTTGCCTCCCCTGAGCCCATTGACTATTAACAGAGAGAGACCCATAGTGCCATGACTTTACTGGGGGTAATTGAGAATGAATGGGGGAAAGTCACTTGAAAGGAGGCAAAGCCTCCATCGCGATATGATTGGAAATTACTGGTTATGTTTGGCTGTGATTGGTTCATACAATAAATCCCGCCTCTTGTGTTCATGCACAATCGTGAATCAGTCTGAATAAACAATATAATGGCATTAATGGGAAGACTAATTAAAAAAAATTAAGTAAATAACTCACACACTTAGATGTAACCACTTTGTTACGTCAAAAAATAAGAGGACTGATGAACTGAATAATTCAAAAATAGTTAAAAGTTAATTATTAAAAAGAATAGCTGAACTTAAGTTCACAAATAAAATATATTGTTGTTTAAATGATACTGCTGTGTTATTATTTTAATACATGTAAAATGCTTCAAAACACTAACTTGATGACATTAATACATGGCTTTAATAAATAGAATAATGATTACATTGTTGTTAATGTAAAAACATGAAATAGATTTTTTTTTTATAGTGTAAGTAATGTTTATGTGTTTATTTAACCAAGAAAATGTGACTAGGACATGAATTTACATTTGATCAAAAAAAAAACTTGCGGACTTGCCTCTCTTTTTGGAACACCACCGCACACCCTGAGATATAATATATATATAGCACACAACACACCACACACACAAACATTTTCATTAACTTTACACACTAAGTACAATTAATGTTTTAAAAGTTTTGTTTAATCTAAAGTTCTTAAATAAAATAAAATTAATAAAAACAGACTACAGTATATAATGAACTAATAAAAATTACAAAAACAATAAACTAACAAAAATGACTAATTAAATTACTAATAAAAATGACAAAACCAATAAAATTACTAAAACAGAATAAAAACTAAATAAAAACAAATACAATAAAACAAATAAAAACATACATGTAATCAAAATATAACAATAAAATGTCATTCAAAATATTAACCAAAACTAAAATAGTATATAAACAATACTAAAATAACACAGTTTATCACTTAGCTGATTCATACAGTATCAGTTTGACATCTAATGCAAGCATACAATAACTGGAACATTAAATAATTTATAGGCTTCACGGTCATCATTCTCGTCTTTCTTCACAGAAGAGGAATCTTGTAAATGCTTGCTCTGAAGGCAAAGTAATTTAAATGGAGTCTCAAAGGAATGAGAGTGGCCCATTGTAAGAGTCGGATCCCTCGCGCTCAGTTTCTCCCCATGGTAGGGTCCATAAATATACCAGGTGTGTAAACATGCCACATCCCTGCACCTGGAGTGCTGAGGCCAGGCTTAGCTTCCTGAGGCGCTGATGTCCCTGCAGTGAGCATACCCTGCCAGTACAGATGGGTGCACCCTGCTTCCTAATCTCTGAACTGAGTTTAGTCTTACAGCCTTAGCCTCACCACAGCTGGCCAACACATTTAGATCCATTTCACCCTCTTGCTGTTGGCCTGGGGACATGGGGAAAGAAGACTGCACATGGGAAATGTCAGGTTGAACATGAATTAAGAGATGGCTTTCTACATGTAAGAAGCACCATAAATTGAAGTGTTGACCGAAACATCAAGACTGACCATTCTTACAGCACTGCCAAGAGCCTTTACTCACTGGCAGCGAGGCTCAAATGATGTAACACAAGCATGAGAATCCTGCCTAAAAGTTCTGCTGGGAAGTTTCTATTCACACATTCAGAAGTTATAATTACGACATGCTGTATGCGATTTTGGTCAGAATGAAATGGACTTCCTGAATTTCTTGCAGCTTTTTCCAATTTCTTCGTAATACAAATTATTGTATTTGCAACGCCACAGAGAATGATGGAAAATGTAGTTACAGAATTCTGTCACCTTGTAATCTGGTTAAAAAAAAGAAAATTTTCGGAAAAACATACTGTTTATCATCAACAAAACATAAAAAAAAAGATCAAGAGCTTTACTCATTGCTTTCACCAGTTTCCCACTGGCAACTTTATGTTGGCATTTGTGCATCCTCAACTTGTAAATATGATTACTTCAATACAACTTCAAAACAGTCTGCATTTTGTCTAAAACTAACTATATGTAAAAGTTTGGAATAACTAAGGCTGCATTTATTTTATAAAAAAAAATATAACAGAAACAGTAATATTTTAAAATGTTTATTTTAATTTAAAATAGCTGTTTTCTATTTGAATATATTGTAAAGTGTAATTTATTTCTGAGATCAAAGCTGTATTTTCAGCGTCATTACTCCAGTCTTAAGTGTCACAAGATCCTTCAGAAATCATTCTAATAGGCTGATTTCTTATTATTATTAATGTTGAAAAAAGTTGTGGTGCTTCATATTTTTGTGAAAACTGTGATAATCCATTCAAAAGTTTGGGGTATAGTTTATTTATTTATTTATGTTTACTTCATTCGGCAAAAATGCATAAAACTGATCAAAAGTGATAGTAAAGACATTTATAACTTTACAAAATATTTCCATTTCAAATAAATGCTATTCATCAAAGAATCCTGAAAAATAAAATGCATCATGGTTTTCTCAAAATTATGAAGAGGCACAAATATTTTCGACTAATCAGAAAAGTTTCTTGAGCAGCACATCAGCATATTAGAATGATTTCTGAAGCTCATGTGACACTGAATACTGGAGTAACGATGCTGAAAATACAGCTAAACTCACAGGAATACTTATATTTTACTTCATATTACATTAGAAAACTATTTTTGTAAATTGCACTAATATTTAACAATATTACTGTTTTTGCTGTATTTATGATCAAATAAAAGCAACCTTGGTGAGCAAAAGAGACTTATTTCAAAATATTGAGAAAAAAAAACTAAATAATTCCAAACTATCTATCTATCTATCTCATATTTTATTTTACATACTATATTGTTATTTGAGTTTTTGCCCAAAGTAGCATGATGAGCTCAGTGGTCTTATTAGTCTGTAGGCTAATGCTTAACATATAACAATGCTATCAGTGTTACCATAACAACTAAACAGTGTGAATAATATTAAAATAACATAATGTGGTCTGAGCATGCGGCTTATGTTTAATTTAATTTAATTTGGCATCAACCACACTGGATTGAGAGAAAAGATTTTTAGAGAGAGCATGTTCCTTAACTTCAGAAATCAGCAAGCACTATTTGCAAGTCTAGAAGTCCCTGTTCCCTAACAACACAGAAAACATTCAAACGAGGTGTTGAATCTGGACCGTCAGCCATGACAGTGTGCTTCGCTCCCACCCTCTCTCAGAGGAGCTCCTCATCATTACCAGTAAGTCTATGGAGAAAATGCATTGTTCATTACAGCTGCAGAAGAATAAATATACACTACTTGAAAGAAGCATCTAAATCAAAACCAACTGGAAACTATCCTGGAATCTGCATGTGAAATATTCATACAAGCCACTGATTATTTCATTTTTGACAATTGATGTCAGCAGATATCAGCCTATCATAGTCAAAATACTACAACAGGGAAAAAGTCAGCATTTGAGAAGTTGAAAATCTTTTGAAATTCTCTTGAAGGCAAATGATCCAACATGTTTAGACACTGTCTGGCAGATTGCCGTGGACTAGTGGTTTTAAAGCTTTTTTTCATTTATTCGCTGCTTTATTTGAAATTTGAAATTTGAAATTTTGAAACAGAAAAACTTAAAAATATATATATGTTCTTGTGAAACATACTACAATAATTTTAAATCTACACTGAACAAAATTATAAACAACACTTCTGTTTTTGCCCCCATTTTCCATGAGCTGAACCTATTTCTCTTAAATATTGTTCACAAATATGTCTAAATCTGTGTTAGTGAGCACTCTCCTTTGCCGAGATAATCCATCCAACTCACAGGTGTGGCATATCAGGATGCTCATTGGACAGCATGATTATTGCACAGGTGTGACTAAGGCTGGCCACAATAAAAGGCCACTCTAAAATGCAGTTTTACTGTATTGGGGGGTCCGAAAACCAGTCAGTATCTGGTGTGGACACCATTTGCCTCACGCAGTGCAACAAATCTCCTTCGCATAGAGTTGATCAGGTTGTTGATTGAGGCCTGTGGAATGTTGGTCCACTCCTATTCAATGGCTGTGCGAAGTTACTGGATATAGGCAGGAACTGGAACACACTGTCGTAAACGCAGATTCAGAGCATCCCAAACATGCTCAATGGATGACACGTCCGGTGAGTATGCTGGCCATGCAAGAAATGGGATGTTTTCAGCTTCCAGGAATTGTGTACAGATCCTTGCAACATGGGGCCGTGCATTATCATGCTGCAACATGAGGTGATGGTCGTGGATGAATGGCACAACAATGGGCCTCAGGATCTCGTCACGGTATCTCTGTGCATTCAAAATGCCATCAATAAAATGGCACCTGTGTTCGTTGTCCATAACATAAACCTGCCCATACCATAACCCCACCGCCACCATGGGCCACTCGATCCACAACGTTGACATCAGCAAACCGCTCACCCACACGACGCCATACACGCTGTCTGCCATCTGCCCTGTACAGTGAAAACCGGGATTCATCCGTGAAGAGAACACCACTCCAAAGTGCCAGACACCATCGAATATGAGCATTTTCCCACTCAAGTCGGTTACGAACTGCAGTCAGGTCGAGACCCCGATGAGGATGACGAGTATGCAGATGAGCTTCCCTGTGATGGTTTCTGACAGTTTGTGCAGAATTTCTTTGGTTATGCAAACCGATTGTTGCGCAGCTGTCCGGGTGGCTGGTCTCAGAAAATCTTGGAGGTGAAGATGCTGGATGTGGAGGTCCTGGGCTGGTGTGGTTACACGTGGTCTGCGGTTGTGAGGCCGGTTGGATGTACTGCCAAATTCTCTGAAACACCTTTGGAGACGGCTTATGGTAGAGAAATGAACAATTCAATTCACGGGCAACAGCTCTGGTGGACATTCCTGCAGTCAGCATGCCAATTGCACGCAACCTCAAAACTTGCGACATCTGTGGCAATGTGCTGTGCGATAAAACTGCACATTTTAGAGTTGCCTTTTATTTTGGCTAGCCTAAGGCACACCTGTGCAATAATCATTCTGTCTAATCAGCATCTTGATATGCCACACCTGTGTGGTGGATGGATTATCTCGGCAAAGAAGAATGTGCTCATTAACACAGATTTAGACATATTTGTGAACAGTATTTGAGAGAAATAGTCCTTTTGTGTACATAGAAAAAGTCTTAGATCTTTGAGTTCAGCTCATGAAAAATGGGGGCAAAAACAAAAAGTGTTGCGTTTATAATTTTGTACAGTGTATATTTGTATAGAATGCAAATCTATATTACAACTATATGTAATCTATATATATATATTACTATATATTATATATATATATAACAGAGTCTTAAAACAAAAACAAAACTTTTAAAACAAAAAAATCTGTTTTATTCTAGCTTAAAGCATTTTTTTTTTATCAACACTTGAATGTTGGTAAGTTTCATTAGAGAGAAAAAAAAAACATTTTGATGTCTGAATCAGATTCAATAGATAGATGGATTCGATCGTTTCATCAACAGTTTTTAGGCAGTTTTGAT
The DNA here is from genome assembly GCA_018155175.1 of Sinocyclocheilus anophthalmus. Classification (NCBI taxonomy): domain Eukaryota; kingdom Metazoa; phylum Chordata; class Actinopteri; order Cypriniformes; family Cyprinidae; genus Sinocyclocheilus; species Sinocyclocheilus anophthalmus. The sequence continues at coordinate 21,383 of JADLZN010005491.1, read as the reverse complement.
TTAGATGCTCTTTAATGTTTGATAATTGTGTTATTTTTACATATGCATTTGTCAATATCTAACATGTTTTAATCGTGATTAATTGCACACTTATCATGAAATTAAGCATAAACCATTTATCTTATTTTACCATGATTTAAACTGAATTGCAAAGCTAATTCACACATTTCTGAATAATCTGGTGAGAGTCAGAAGGTACAGGAAATGCTAAAGACTGACAAACCACACAAGAAACAGTAAGGCATAAAATATGAATTAAAAGTCAAGGCAGCTCTATGAAAAAGTTTGTGAGATTTCTTTTGAAAAGTTTAGGAGGTAGCAGGCAGCAGAAACGGAAGGTCATTGGCCAAACATCATAAGATGCAGGTTGTTGAGTGACATTCGCCCAGTAGCCTCTGCGGACCTCAAATCAGCTCACATGTTTTAAAAGTGTCCACATGTGGAGCATCGAGACACTGATGACAGCTCACTGACCACTGGAACTGCTATAAAACACCGCTTGTCAACTAGTTTAGCTGGAAATCACCAGCACAGAACCAAAACTCTACCAAAAGATCCTTAAAAATCAAACACTGAAATGCATTAATAACCACATGAGCTGCACAGTGTTTGGTTTCTAAACATCAAATTTTTATGCTCTCTGCAACCAATAATTCACTGCAGAGAACACATTGTCAGCACAAACTATGTTTATTCTGCATGCAAACCTGTATTTAAAGTTGTCTGGGTTGTATTTTCTCTTACCTTGTGGAGTTTTGTTCATCGTTTTAGTGGATGAGGGCTTGTCATGCAACTGTCAGTGTTGGCATCTTTCTAATTTGGTTTCTACCAAATGACAGATGAATTGTGGCCAAATGTTTTACTGGATGCACGTCCTTTGACTTTAACAACAACAAAAAAAAGCATTTTCTCTCTTTTAAAAGTAAACAAGTCAACTTTTTTTTTTTGGTCTCCAAACTATTCAGAGATTTAGCCTAATTGTGGATGTATTGCTTTTAAAGGGGTCCTATGATGCGATTAAAATTTTTCCTTTCTCTTTGGAGTGTTACAAGCTCTTGGTGCATAAAGAAGATCTGTAAAGTTGCAAAGACTAAAAATCCAAAGAGATATTCTTTATAAAAAGTTAAGCGTCAGCCACGCCTACCTAAAACTGCTTGTTCTAACACGCCTCCACATGTCTACTTCACGATGTGGGAAGTTTTGCATAACGCCGCCCAAAATGTTCACGCGCAAAGAAAGAAGGCGTAACTTTGATTCTAGCTGTAGTATTGTTGCCGCCGCCATGTCATGAAGAAGCTGTGTGATTCGTTGTGAAAGCGAAGCTACTTTGTTTGGTCTTCCAAATGAGGATGATATCTGCTTCATCATGCCTTGAGCTGATCCGTGTTGGTCGCTGAGGGAATACTTCAACTTTGTGCTGTGGATCGCCGGATTGGCTTTCACTGTGGACGAAGCTGAGTCCAGCCCGGGTTCGTCACATGTGTTTGCCAGACGCTCCTTCGTCGAATCCGTTGGCCGCGCCGTTCTCAAGCCCACCCACCTATGCTCACTCTAATCCTCCCGCTGTTCCTCACGCTAGCCCCGGCCTCTGCTCACTGTAGGCCACCATGTGTGACACTGTGTTTCATTGTGAAAGCAAAACTACTTTGTTGGCCTTCCAAAAATGGACACGACTAGAAATCAGTGATTAAGTTGTATTTACCACACTGTTTCAGAACACTTCAACCCAAATATCCAGATATGTGCAGCACATTTTATGGAGGACCGTTTCATGATCCTGGGAGAGTAGACTACAATGCCTGCTGTTCTGACTCACGGACTGTAAGTTTTTTTTATTTAAAGAGTTTTTATACTTTATATATCTAAAGCGAGTTTTTTGGGCAATGTAGAGTAGCGCTTGTTTGTCATTTCTCCGCTCACAAATGCAGACATGATTTTATGTTAACGCGGCGCGATGCAAGCAACGCGCTAAAAAGAAGTATAAGTATTTATCAAATTATGTCCCCACTGGATGCAACAAAGGCCTGGTTTATAATGGGTTTTTAAGGTTTTGACTAATAAGCTGCCGGACAGGGCATCATCACAGTATGGTGAGGGGCATAACATTTCCGTCACACGCTTGAGGTATTCGGCCATCACAACGCACTGGATAGCTGGCCAATAACAGCACACCTCGCTTTTTCAGAAGATGAGCTTTGTAAAAATCGACGCTTTCAGAAAGGCGGGGCATAGAGGACAAAAACAATAATGTACAGTATGTGGAAAATAATTTTTTTTTTACCTTAAACCGCATAAACAAATTTTCACTACACCAAATACACAAAATTATGTTCTTTTAGCAGCATCATATGAACCCCTTTAAGCATTCACCAGTCACAGACTATGAACTATTTTCAGGTTGTGACCCTCCATTTGATAAGCATCACTATAAACCTCACATTGTGCACATTTCACAAGACCTGCGTTTGTTTCTTATTTATTTATTTACTTACTTATTTGTATGAGATATAATTGATAGATTTTTGATTGCGTTTTTAGTTTTTCTATTGGTCATGTTTAGTTTAGTTAAAGATTATATGGTATATAGTTTTTTTTTTTTTATTTCAGTTTTAGTTATTTCAGTCTTTGTACTTTTCACATTTATGTGTTACTTGCCGTTTCTTTTGTAATATTTTGTTAAATTCACTAGTATTTTCTCAGTGAAAATTGTTTCTGGAATGTTTTTAGTTTTTTCTCATTCAATCTCATTTTCATTTAGATTACATTGATGTTTAACAAAAACTGAAGCAAAATTCATTTTATTTATTTATTTTTTAATATGTTCACCTATTTCAACTTTCAAACCTAATTTCAATTGCTGCCTTAAATTTTTAAGCATAATCAACTTTTTTTTTTATTTGGTTGTACAAGTCATTTCATCTTAAATACCATTAAACTGACTTTAAAAATCGAGTTTAATATCATATAATTAGTAAAAAAACTAAAAATTTGAAATTGCTCAACTTATTTTGATGAGGTAAAATAATGTAAAAACATAAGTTGCCATGACTTACGTATGAGGGGGGGTTTTTTCTTGGTGAACCAAAGGAAGATAGTCCGAAGAATGTTTTTGTAACATTTGTTGGTAGCCCTTGACTTCCATAGTATTTTTTCCATACTGTGGAAGTCAATGGCTACCATCAACTGTGAACTATCCCTTTAATTGTTGGTGTTGTTGTTGTTGTTGTTGCTGTATATGGTTGATGACACATTTAAAATAATCACACTTTTAAAATGATACACTGCGAAGCACTGTTCTGTGCACTAACTTCATTTGTGTTAGATTTGCACTTAGAAAAAGAGAAAAAGATTGCCAGCGTGCTAATTAAAATAAACAAGTTCTCTAAAAACATAAACTTAAAAATGTAAATATTATTTGAGCGTGGAATGGAGTGAGCCATGTTTTAGACTTATTTTAAAAGAAATGACAATGACATTACATTCCTTTTCAGCTATTAAATTGATACATTTATGTGCTGAATTATATTCATATTGTTGTTTTTAACATATAATTAAAACTCGGATGCTACTGTAGATGGTGCTTCAGGTGTTGCATTGTGTAACAGCCTACACTATAATGCAAGGCAGTTCATTTTTTAATTTAACTTATTTATTTTAACTAAAAATAAAAATAAAAATAAAATGAAAAAATAAAGTGCAATCATACTATATATATTTTTTTACGCCCAGTGTTCAATTAGTGTTCAATAAATAGAAGTGTTTTTATGCAAAGAATAAAACTGTCATTATACTGATGGTTGTTAGTTTTTCCATTATAATATACAAAGGCACATCGGCTGGCAAACAATTAGGCAGCACATAATTAGGAGTCTATTTAAAGGGAAAAAATGTGATGGGGAGTTTGGTCAAACTATAGCAGCGAGACAGCAAATAGTTGTCCTAAATCAAAGACGGCTGCGTCCGCGGAGCCAGTTAGTGTATGTACACTATTTCATAATAGTGTCAGAATAGCTGCCATGTCAAAAGATACAAATCTACAAAAAATTGGCCTGCCACGGGAGCAAATTCAGCAGCTTTTAAATCTTGTTGGTACAACTTTGTCAAGACAAACTCGACGGAGCTACCCCCTAAGCCCCGAAATTCAGCTGCTGGCGGCTCTCCGTTTTTATGCTGTGGGGAGTTTACTGGAGGTGGTTGGGGATGGATATGGGCTGAGTAAGACATCGGTGTGACGGTGTGTTCACTACATCTTGCTCCGTCACACCACCGATTATATAGCCTACGTATGCCTTACGCCAGGCACAAAGTGATGGAGGCACATCAAGGCTTCCATGCCATTGCGGGTGTCCCGTGAGTAATTGGCCTTGTTGACGGGACACTTATCCCCATCGCCAACCCATCAGCACTCGACCAGGCCTTCATAATATATATGAACATGATAATATAAATGACTCTTCAAAAGCAAGCGAAGCCCAAAGCCAGTTAATATAGCTGACTAAGGCAGAATACTTTTGGCCATGAGGTTGCAGGTTCGCACACTTGCAAAATTATACATATACATATACATAAACACACACACACACACAAACTATATCGGTTTGTGTGTGTGTGGGTGTGGTGTGTGTGTGTGTGTGTGTGATTTCCAAGTTTGCATTTAGTTTGAAATTTGGATTATTTTATAAATGCTCTATAACGCAGTGAAAGAGCTCCTGTATTGAACAATCGATTCTCGAGCCATCGATATCAACCTATTCAGCACCACCGCCATGGACAGCACCTGCTAACGTCGCACGTAAGAAGGTTTTACCTTAAGCTTAAGGTATAGTTCGGGGAACACGCCTAGAAATGGTACACCTTTAGTTAAGACATACCTTTAGAGTCTTCGTAGCATGCTAAGAGACAACGTTATCGGGAAACGCAGCCCTGATCTGTTCATCTGTGTGGATTCATTTACTCATTCAACCTGTTATATTGAATAACTATTTACAAGAATTCTCTGTATTTTAATTGCAGATCTGCTGGTAATTAATAAAATTATGTGCAATACAGAACCAAATTTCACCAGGCCTTTTTCAGTGTAGTTTAGCATTATGTTTTTGAGTGAGACTGTGTGTGATTAGACAGTTTTATCAGTGTGTTTGGCCACTTAATAAGGACATTTAAAGTCATTAAGATCTGCCTGTACATCAAAGCCACAGATCACACAAACACGCTTGAAAAGACCAACACTCTTTCACACATGCATGAGCAGCGTACTCACACACACACACACCCCACACACCCACACACACACACACACACACACACACACACACACACACCACACAAACAAGATGTGTAATAAGCTAGACAGAGCGATGAAAAGACAAACTCAAGGTCGGTTAATTGTACAGACAGATTCTGGTAGCTCTCTCTCACACACATACACACACACACAAATTGATGCAAAAAATGCCAGGGCTTCATACACTATTAACCTTTCACCCTTCCTAACATCTGTCCCGTTTGTCTGTGTGTAAAGACTGCACTCATGACAGTTCACTTCTAAACATGATGACCAGCAACTTTTGTTCACTCATTAAACTGGAAAATATCCATGTGAATCATCTGTGTGTGTTTAAGAACAGCCATTACTGCTTAATAAGACTGAGTCCCACTAGCCAAGCAGAGATTTGAGATAGTGTAACTAATGAGAAATGAGACCCATCTCTCTCTCTCTCTCTCTCTCTTCTCTCACAACACACACACACACTTGTAATGAAACGGCTTGTCTCCTACATTACTGTAGTCCCAGTGGGATTCAGCACACAGGCTGGCTAGACCAGAACAGTAGCACTTCTCGCATCCACGGAGACGGTCTCCACGGAGATGATAGAATCCCTGTTTACAGCGGTCGCAGTTCTGTCCCTCCACATGCTCCGCAGAGAGAGAGAGAGACGGAGAGAGAAGAGGGAAGAGAGAAGAGAGAAGAAGAGAAGAGCGAAATGCTGAGTGAAACTGGGCTGCATGCACTATTAAACACTGTTAAAGCAGCACTAACCCAGGTGAAGTGTAAAACCCACCACACACACACACCACACACACAGGTTACACGAACCTCTACCTGAAGGAAAAGTCATTATTCTTCCATTTAATTTATTTCAATAGCTGTAGGACCTCTTCACATCTCTGTGTGTGTAACAGGGATTGTGCACCGTTCAAAATTACTGCCGAAGAGCTGCTGTAACTTGAAATAAGTTTATGGCTTGCCAAAATAGGGCCTACGTGTCAGTAAAATGTTTTTGAAAGAAGTCTCTTCTGCTCACCAAGGCTGCATTTACTGAATCAAAAATACAGTAAAAATTTGAAATATTATTCCAATGTAAGAATATAACAAAATGAACTATGTGAATATGGTGGTAAACTGTAAGTATTCATGTGATGACGCAGCGTATTTTCAGGCTCATTCCTCCAGCTCAGTGTCACATGATCGTCAGAATCAGGATATGATTAAGAACCTTTATGATTACATCCGATGTGAACCAGTCGTGCTGCACAATATTTTTGTGGAAACTGTGATGCATTTTATTTTTCAGGATTCACAGATGAATAGAAAGTTCAAAAAAACAGCATTTATTTGAAACAGAAAACTTCTGTAGCATTATAAATGTCTTTACTATCACTTCTGATCAATTTAATGCATCCCTGCTGAATAAAAGTATTAATTTCTTTGAAAAAAAAAACATACTTAATGAAAAAAGGCCTTTAAATTTACCTGTTTATTATCTTGAAATCATAAGAGTGACAAACAATTTTTTTATTTATCATTCTGGCAACAAGACGAACACTTCCGCAATATTAACGCAGGCCTACTATTAATAATGAAGCCCTCGTGTTTCATTTTTCAGTAAATACAGTCAATAACTGAGGCACAAAATAATATCAGTTGCATTTGAATGAAACGAGCAAGAGCACGGCACTGTGACATGAGAGCCGTGAAAGAAGCGGTCTCACATACCTGGATGAGCGGTAAGATATTCGGCATGGCTAAGGACGATGGTTGTTATCGGGAAATAACACAGATAGGAATGTCGCGACTGACCAATCAGAATCAAGTATTCCAGATAGCCGTGTAATAAATCAGAACAAATAGACACACTTACACTTAACTGTGTAATTATGTTTATTTGTTCCAATATGAAAAATATGTCATGAAATTTATCAGAAAATCGTGATGAACTAGTCAAAGTGATCTGCGTAGAATTGTTGACTTGTAACTCTGAGTTATTTTAAACTGAATTCAAACTCCTGTGTGTCCTGACCAGCTCAATTCAGATTCACACTTATGATCTTCAAGGGAGTCAGTCCCTGCTGTGTGAATCCAGTACTAACTTTTCATACAGCGTGAGGAACTCTCTCAGATGAACTTTTCCATTCCAGTCACCAGACTGTGTTCTGACACTTTAATTTATTTCTGTATATTACAGCTATTGGCAAGTCTAGCATCAGACTGCAGCACCTGGAGCGAGTCCATCCCGTCTGTTTGTATCATTTACTGATGTTTCTTAATGCTCCATTTACACTGGCGCTCTGCCTGAGCCAAGCCATTACTGAACAGAGCTGAGCGTTTGCCTTTATAATCTGACCATCCCAGCCTCTTCATCTGGGCACCGCCAAACACGCTTCACCTCCGCTCACTCTTCATCTGTTCATCCATCCATCCGGAGAAATCCTGTGAAACGCTTCTTGATCATCTGTAGTCCTGCATTAAAGCTGAATTAAGGCTATTTTTTTCTATTTCTATTCTGTTTGTTTTCATGCATTGAAAGACTTGAATCTTTATTAGGATGGGAAAACGGATCCAGACTGAAACGATTTGACAGCCGAGGACAAAAAGGCGCAAGTTAGTTGTCAGGATAACATCAAAGTGTAAAGCAGTATTTCATTTACACAGAACAAAGGCGACTTCAGATGTGTGTCTGATACTGAGAGATCAGATCACAGCGGCTAACGGTACTGCAGCTTTCATTTGCAGCATTGCACTCAGAGAAACACTTTAACCTTATATTGTGTGTTTTGACGCAGAAACAGAAAATCAATGGCTGTTGTTGTTTTCTTGGAACTACTGTTCTGGTTGTCAGATCCCTCATGCAAACGTCCACCTACTTTGGAAAGGCTGAATCACGGGTCTGTTGCATGTTTTATTGCAAAAGGCTCACTCCCCTTCTCTGCTGCTGGAAAACATTAAAATCCCTCGATGAGATTGAAATCAATCATTAGGGGCCTCAGGATTCCCACCTGCCATCTTCACAGGAAGAAGAGGCCGTTCTGGCGGTTTGTGTAGAGCGCAGCTCTAAAGTCTGATTTACTGTCCATGTGGACTCCCGGCTTTATACAACAGCAGTGTTTCCCCACTCAATGACTGGACTTTGGAAAATCAACCACCAACTCCTTTGTCCAGTAGACTCTAAAAAAAGTCTGTAAAATAGGGCCTAATGTACCGTGTTAATATGAAGGAATTTTCATTATTAATTTTTCACAGGCGTTTTACCTGTATTCTGAATTATGCATTGCACTGTGTTGTGGTTTAGGAATAAAGGAAATGTCTGTAAACTTCACAGAAAAGGTACCGGTAATTTTCTGCCATTTTCCTATGGATTTTTTCTTACAGTGTAGATGTTCAACTGAAGGGTCCTGTACTCTGTCTCGTGTGTAAAGCAGACTTTCTGCAGAAGCTCTTTCAGCCAGACTTCTGAGGGTCTGTTTCTTGAGATTCTAGATCTAGTTCTCCTGCACCAGCTTACAAGACTGTTGTAATCATTATATATGATCTTAGTCCACTCCAGACTTCATTGTTCCTTGATCAGTTTATCTCACCTCTCAAAGTTAAACTAAGAGCAGATATATAAAGGTGTCTTCTTACTAAAACTTCATGGTGGCTTTTTGTTGAAGCACATTGTCCTTTTGGGACCTGCATTGTTCACAAAAGCTCATCTGTCAGTCATCTGAGGTACATGTCCTGGTCCGTCTCCAAGGAGCTATTTTGCAAAAAGTCCCTTAGCAACCATTTCCTCTCTGTCCTGGTTGTGACAGCATCCACTGAACAATTGGTTTAAATGCAGGAATATGGCACACCTGAACAGGCCAGACATCACAAAGCCAACTGTTTTCTGTGTTCATCTGGAAGAATTGCTTCTGGAGCATGTAGACGCCTGTTTTCATTTCCATTTATTGAGGATATGTCACCACAAGCTTGTGTGAGATTCCATTCAAACTAAATGGGGGCCTTTCAGATTCAGTGCCGTCTTGCTTAATTGGTTGTCTTATTCAGGCTGAACAGTCTGTACAAAGCTAATGGTGCCACAGACCTTTGTCAGGGTAGTGCCAGATTTAGTTTCTTACGGGAATAAAAATGAGGAAGTGAGGGACTGATGTACGGTGTGTTAAATGGATTGTACTGTTGTTTAACAACATAACAATAATTCAGCTGACGATACGCCTTTTCTGTAAGTCTCTTCCCCACAACCTCATTTTCATCCATGTTAAATTCAATATGGCATCTAACATTATTAAGGTCTATAAAAGGCAATAGTTTCATCACGACAGTGAGAAACTGTGAAGCCGTGCAACTGACTAAAAGGGGCCTAACAGGCCATTTACAAACTGATGCCATTAAATACAGTTATGTGGTTAAAATCTAAAGCGTTTGGTAATGAAATGCATTGCTTGACATGTTAAGGTTGCTAAAGTCAGCATAACAGCCTACATATAGCTAAACAACTATATGAATACTCTCACAAAAGGTACTAATGGCTGAATTTGCACAATCAGTACTCGATATCTGGGCTCCCGAACATGGCCTCAAGTTTGTTCAAGATTGCCCCATCAGTTGTTCAAAAAACTGCTAGTTGACCACTACCGTTCTTGCTTTCATGAACAATTTAAAATCCATTCACTCCAGTTGGGAGTATCAGCTCTCAGTGAGGCACATGAGATTACAGCACTCATTTCTATATTATTAAAGTGCAATCCAAGCTATTTTTGTAGGAACTAGCTAGCTAACACATTTGTAAGTCTCTCTGGTTAAAAAGTATTTTCTAAATGAATAAATGTCAAGGAAAATATTTAGCTTCAGTGTAACTTGTCTTCCTCTATTTGAAGTTCTCCCTTGTGGCTTTTACCCTTGTTCTTCAGAGTAACGTACTTGTTTTAATGAGTTTATGGCCATCTAGCAAAGGTTTTATGCTCACCATGTGTATTAAAGTTGTCATTGCACACAAATATCTGACTGCTCAATGCTGCAGTTCACCGGAATTGAATATCTGCTGTTTGTCAGCTGAATGGAGATCCTCGTCACTGAGCTAATTGATCAGTGAGTGTAATTATCTCTGTGCTCGACATCAGGATGAGTTTCGTGTTAAATCATTAATGCTGCAGGTTCTCTGTACTTCCCACAAACTGTCTATGTGTGATCTTCTGCATCTCAATTAATCCCCTAGCTCGGGTCAAAGTTCATCCAGCGCAGTTACACTAGAAACCACTCTTTGTAATCGGCTGGAACTCTGAAAGCATCCTGAGAACAGTAGTTATCAGAAACACAGACTGGCATCCAGAAATATCTAAACATCACGACCCCAACCTACACACCCGAGGAATCGTGCTGACCTCCATGAAGCCATTTCTCAGAAAATCTCAAATCTAATCAATACATTTTGTGAGGCAAATTTTGTAAGATAAGTACTGTAAGAAATGTTTCTTTAAAATGACCGAAGGGGGAAAAGAGCACATTTCTAGAACACAAGATGCAAAAGTTATGAGATATCATTTTTCATAAGTGCAATTTAGAATTTTTGACCACATGGACTGCCACTGACTAATAATATAATAAGTGCACAAGCATCTATTCCAAGTTAACATCAAATAATCACATTAGACAAAGTATAGTAATATTTTGGTTATACAGTCCATGACTATGTGGTAGTACTGCCGTAGCAGTGAGTGCAGTGATCATGGCTGTATAAGCAGAGGCAGGCCAGTGTTAGTGTGTCGTACCTTACACACGCAGAGCGGCTGGCAGGGATCCTGGTTAACGCTGCCTTCACTGCTGCAGTTGCATCGCTCACACAGAGGGAATCCCGTGTATCCAAACGCACACCTGTCACACTTCTCACCTACGTATCCCTGCTTACAGATGCATGAGCCCACTGCCAAACCTGCAGAGACAAGAAAACTCACCATTACAGCTCCCGCTCAACACACACACAGGACATCTTTACTCAAACACACACAAACAACAAAGAAAGAAAACCCATAGTAGTAGTTAGTTATATTAGCTATCTTATAATTATAACAGTCTTAGCTTTAGGTTTTTGTGTCAATACAATGAATGTAAAATAAAGCATTCCTTAAAAACACTGCCAAACTTTTTGCCAGAATTATCTAAAAAAGCAGAAAGCAAACAGCAAACAAAAAGAAAACAGTACAGTATGAACAAATTAGAACATCCTCAAAAAGTGATAAATATCAGAAAGGTGAGTGACGGAGGAGAGTGGGGTAAGTTGTGATCATTTTTACAGAAGTTTTCCTCTAGGCAAAAGTACATGAGAGAGAGGTTCGCTACTGTATCATCTGAAATGATAAGGTCATCTATAACATTCATAAATGGAAATATGACTTGTACAAAACAAAAGTGGTCCAATGACAGCTTGCTGTGTCATGCCTGAGTGAAACATTTTGAATAAAAAATAATATAGTATGTATAAATAATACAAAAACAATAAATTTACAATAAATACCTGTTATGATTCTGGCCTGTGTTAACTGTTTTTTAAGTGGACTTTTAAGTTACTTCCTGTCTGGTGTGTCTTTGTAGTATTTTTGTAGTTCTTTTGGTCTCCCTCATTTCTCCCTGATCATCTGCACCTGTGTCTAGTTAGTCTTGTTATCCCCTGTGTATTTAAGTCCTTGTGTTTCCCGTGTTCTTTGTCAGGTCTTGTCCTATGTTGTGTTGGCTGCCTCTGTTCTGTGCCTGTTTCTTAGTTGCTGTTCCTTGTCCTTGGATTGTTGTTTGTTTAATAAATGCTGCATTTGGATCCTACTCTTCCTCGTCTCTAAGTTCACCAACATAACAATACCATCCTCAAAATTTATTTTGCGACCTGTTGTTAACATTTTCTTAAAGACATCCAGAAAAGGTTAAATATTCAGAATATTGGCAGTGAAGCAGTTTTCCAAGGTACAACTATCAAAGTTGCAGGGAAATATGTCGCTCCTAGCCTGCAATTTCCCACACTTTGTGAGTTTATTTAATACGTTTTGGGAAAATCCTTTGTTGTTTTCTTAAAATGGTAGGTTTCTTTTTGCAAGTAAATTTGACTTCAACTACAGGTTTTTCAACAAAACCAGCACACTATCATTACTAACTGAATCATATATAGTAGCCTACATCTTGGACAAGTTTCCTAAAAGTTTCGCACCTACAGCACACATTACATACATTGATGCACAAACGCGGATATGTTCCACATGTCTACAGTATAAAGAATGAATAAACATTATAAACTCCTTGATTTCGCTTAAGAAACTTAAAATATGATCTGCATGCACAATAAACCATACTACAATTAAGTTTTGCCCCTGTTTCACTTTTAATTAACAAAAAAGAAAAAAGTTTTTTTCAATGTTTTAATCAAATGTAGGCCTATTAATAAAACTATAATAAAGCATATTCTAGTTTTTTTTTGGTTACACTTTATTTTGATAGTCCACTTTTGACATTTTACTAACAGTAAGTAACTTTGCAACTACATGTCAACTAGCAGTCATTAGAGTATTAGTAGACTGTCTGCTTAATATCTACTAACACTTTATTTTGATGGGTCAACAACATAAAACATACTGACTATCAGAAACTTTGCAAGTATATGTCAACTTATTCTACTAACCCTAAACCTACCCTAACAGTCTAATCTGAGAGTTAGTAGACATGTAGCTGCAAATTAATTAGAATTAGTTGACATGTAGTTACAAAGTAACTTATAGTTAGTAGAATGTCTAAAGTGGACTATCAAAATAAAGTGTAACCGTTTTGTTTATTATTAAAGAAACCTGCATTGAGAATCAGGCTCGTTCAAGTCCTTGGTAATACACACGCATGTGCATAATGTCAGCATCTCACATGTTAGAATCCTCAGTAATCCTCAGCAAACATCGACACTGGTTGAACTGGCTCATTTGGTTCTTTTTGAGTTGAATGTATATTTTGGCTGTGCGTCTTGCATCATCACTAAAAGAACTAAAGTTTGATCAGTTCGATTTGTGAACCGGCTCAAAAGAACGACTCACTAAGTGTACTGCCCGACCTTGTGTGGTGTTGTGTTGTACCTGCGGTGGCCTGACTCTCATCTGGAACACATGCAGAGTGCAGTGAACCTCTCAGGTCACATGAGCAGGGTCTGCAGGGCCAGTGTTCATCTGGACGCGCCTGGAGAAATATTCACATGATGATGCTCAATTACTCTGAGAACACAAACCATCTGATTGTCCCTTCTACCTTTTAGTAATGTTGACCCATGGCAACAATTCATGTCTAATGTAAGGTCGGATTTAAAGTCAGAAATAGGACATTTTGCCTTTCTGAGTAGAATGCAAGGCAGTGTAAGTCCTTGAAAGTCCTGTGTTTTTGAATAGTTCAACACACAACAACAGTACAGAAAAATTACCTAAACAGGCATGCAAAAATGTTGTTGCATAATATTATATATATATATATATATATATACATGAACAAAAATTGAAACGCAACACTTTTGTTTTGTCCCCATTTCAGAGCTGAAACTCAAAGAGCTAAGACTTTTTCTATGTACACAAAAAGCCTTTTTCTCTTAAATATTGTTCACAAATCGGTCTAAATTTGTGTTAGTGAGCACTTCTCCTTTGCCCGAGATAATCCATCCGCCTCACAGTTGTGGCATATCAAGATGCTGATTAGACGGTATGATTATTGCACAGGTGTGCCTTAGCTGGCCACAATAAAAGGCCACTCTAAAAAGTGCAGTTTTACTGTATTGGGGGGTCCGAAACCAGTCAGTATCTGGTATGACCACCATTTCCCTCACGCAGTGCAACACATCTCCTTCGCATAGAGTTGATCAGGTTGTTGATTGTGCCCTGTGGAATGTTGGTCCACTCCTCTACAATGGCTGTGCGAAGTTGCTGGATAAAGGAACTGGAACACGCTGTCGTATACGCCTATCCAGAGCATCCCAAACATGCTCAATGGGTGACATGTCGGGTGAAATGCTGGACATGCAAGAACTGGGATGTTTTCAGCGTCCAGGAATTGGGTACAGATCCTTGCAACATGGGGCCGTCCATTATCATGCTGCAACATGAGGTGATGGTCGTGGATGAATGGCACAACAATGGGCCTCAGGATCTCGTCACGGTATCTCTGTGAATTCAAAATGCCATCAATAAAATGCACCTGTGTTTGTTGTCCATAACATACGCCTACCCATACCATAAACCCAGTGCCACCATGGGCCACTCGATCCACAAAATTGACATCAGCAAACCACTCACCCACACAACACCATACATGCTGTCTACCATCTGCCCTGTACAGTGAAAACCGAGATTCATCCATGAAGAGAACACCTCTCCAAAATGCCAGACGCCATCGAATGTGAGCATTTGCCACTCAAGTCGGTTACGACGATGAAATGCAGTCAGGTCGAGACCCCGATGAGGACGACGAGCATGCAGATGAGCTTCCCTGAGACGGTTTCTGACAGTTTGTGCAGAAATTCTTTGGTTATGCAAACCGATTGTTGCAGCAGCTGTCCGGGTGGCTGGTCTCAGACGATCTTGGAGGTGAAGATGCTAGATGTAGAGGTCCTGGGCTGGTGTGGTTACACGAGGTCTGCGGTTGTGAGGCCGGTTGGAGGTACTGCCAAATTCTCTGAAATGCCTTGAGACGGCTTATGGGAGAGAAATGAACATTCAATTCACGGGCACCAGCTGGTGGATATTCCTGCAGTCAGCATGCCAATTACAAACTCCCTCAAAACTTGCGACGTCTGTGCCATTGTGCTGTGTGATAAAACTGCACAATTTAAAGTGACCTTTTATTGTGGCCAGCCTAAAGCACACCTGTGCAATAATCATGCTGTCTAAACAGCATCTTGATATGCCACACCTGTGAAATGGATGGATTATCTCGGCAAAGGAGAAGTGCTCACTAACCAGATTTAGACAGATTTGTGAAAAATATTCGAGAGAAATAGGCCTTTTGTGTACATAAAAAAGTCTTAGATCTTTGAGTTCAGCTCATGAAAAAATGGGGGCAAACCACAAGTGTTGCGTTATAATTTTGTTCAGTGTATATATATAGGAACAGAATAAAGAAACTCACCTCAGTTGGTCTGTAGTAGCCGTCTACACATGATTGACAGTTAATTCCTCCTGTGTTTTCAGAGCAACTAAGGCAGACTCCGCCCCCCACATATTCATCATGAATATTTAAACTCAGCTTAGCATCGGCCACAGTCTGGTTGTAATAGCATTCCTCTGATTTGCCGTGACAGTTACACTCTGGAAAATAAAGACAATTATACAACTATAAGAGAAGCAGTGCAGCTTTGCAAGCAGCACCTGACACATGACACTTAAAATATAGCAATACCACATGGGGAACAGTTGATCTGAATACTGGCAGAGCTAAGATTCAGCCACAGGTAAATGACAGGTGTGCTGATACTCCGACCAACAGCACCATGAATTCAGGATCTTCCATTGCTAGTCCAAAAGAGATGTCTAAATCTCTGTTACTAATTCAAAAATGTCCGGTTAAAGCTAGCAACTGCAGCTTGGGCCGCTTCTGAGGATGGAGTAACAAGAAGGCATAACAAGAAGTAACCATGGAACAGCATGAAGGTGGCCAGACTGAGTGATATTGCTTTAATAATCAAGTTAATATTACATAACTTAAACCTTAGACTCAATATTGCTGGTTACTTTGTGTGCTTTTGCTTCACCAACAAAAATGGTTACACATTAAGACACAGCAATACTGAGCAACAAACAGTAGGGGCATTGTGTTCCTGAACGATTCTGTGTTTTTGAACAAACTCATTTAACAAACGATTCAGTGACTCACTCATGAAGACAGTCATCCTGGTGTTACTGAATGAATCAGTGTTTTTGAATGAATTGGTTGAGTGAATAATTCAATGACTTGTTTATAAAGACACTCAGTGTGTCTGAAATCGCATATTGTCTATTTACACAGACAAGTGAAGTGATTCAAACAGTGGAGAGTCCAGGTGCTGTTGGACTGTTATATCAACTAATCTTGAAATGCTAATCAACCAGTCAGATTGAAGGACCCAAACTAACTGTTGCATAATTCATATTAAGATGTATTAACTTTTACATAGTGTAACTATGATTTGAATATAGTCACTCAGACGTCATATAACATGAACTGATGTTCCTAATGTTTATAGACCCCACCTAAAATAAGACAAAAATGGTCAATAAAGCAGCATGCTCAGCTCTGTGGGACACTGTTGAGGCCTCTTACTTTCACAGACGTGGCGTGTGAGGAAGGTTCCCGCCATCCAGGGTTTCTGGTTGTAACCAGGGCAACAGCCCCCCCCCGGGGGTTTGGGATCACAGCTCTCACCACAAGTGTTGTGTTCACACTCACAGCTGAATTTCTGATGTCGAAACCAAACAGTCAATCAAACCAACTGTGTGTCATTCAGAAATGATTAAAGAATGCCTTCCCAATTAAAACTCAATCTGAGATGGCAAACACAATGCAGAACTGAGGCTTTCTCCGATGTGTATCATAAAAGTTGTGTAATAATTGACTAATAGTAGCTTTATTTTGGTGCTGAGCTGATCAGTGGTCTAACAGCACTGTCAATGTCAAAATGATTGAGATGGCCAATCAAATCAAAGAAGGCAGGCGTTACCATTAACGTTTACTGAAGCAGAGCATGAATTTCAACATGAAACTTCCATTTTAACCATCAAAAAGTGAAATGAAAGAGTAAGTAAGCAGCTTAACATTTAATATTTGACTTTTTTAAACTGTTACGATAGAAATGTTAAATAACCGACAGTCATTTACAGAAATGCAAACAGCTCAGGCGTTTTCAGCATATTAGGCACAAGATTAAGAATTAATGTGTACATATTGTGAATGAATTTAGTAAACTTGGTTACACTTTGCTTACAGCCTTTCAGTGCATTCACTCATCCTCAGACCTAAACTAGAACATGGAAAAATGTGACTTTGACAAATGTATTTATAGGCTGAGGTTAGGATAGTCATATTAAAGCCGATTATTAAATAAATAAATAAATAGATCAAAAGCATTTATTTTAGTTCTAGAAACTAGTTTTCTTTATCCATCTCCTTCTTCATTCCTTTCATTTTCTCTTTTTGACAATAAGCCCGCAAGTGTCTGCAACCTCTTTATATTGATATGTTCATGGCTCAAATTTTAAAGGGATAGTTGATTTAAAAGTTAAAATTCTGTTACCATTCACTTACTGAAATTGTGTCAAATTGTGTATTGTTATCCAATTTTTGCCCTCTAGACCTCTTTAAATGCACATATTTAAGTATATATACACACACATTCAAATATATAATTCATATATATTTGTCAAATTATTTTCATAAAGTTATCTGAAAATGTGCTAGACCTTTTGTGGTGCTGTACTACAAAATACAGCATTATGATCATATAAGACCCAAATGCAACTATTTAATTTTCTCTTTTTTTATAACTGCTGTGAGAGCATGCTTCATAAAGGCAAAAAAAGTGATTAATCTCTAATTAACAACTTAGTAATAAAGCTCAAGAAATAAACCTAATTAAACTGAATATGAAATCATTTGGGGATAAAGATTCTTTAGCTTCAGATGACAAACCTTGTTGTATGGGTTGAAAGGACAAGCCTTGGCATGACCGTAACAGATGCACATGCCTCCAACTGATATATCCTTAATGGAGTAGTAATACTGGGAAAAACCAAAAGCAATACAATCACATTAACTCAATTCTACTGTTTTTTTTTTTTTTTTTTTTTTTTTTTTTTTTTCTTTTTTTTTTTTTTTTTACTTCCCCTTTCCTTTTTTTTTTTTTTTTTTTTTTTTTTTTTTTTTTTTTCTTTTTTTATTTTTTTCTTTTTTTTTTATTTTTTTAATACATAAGTAATTACTGCATCCAATACACAAAACATAGGACCAGACAACTAACTGTTTATTAACTAAGCTTTACCCTCCAACGGAGAGATCAAGGTTTAAAAAAAAAAAAAAAAAAAAAAAAAAAAAAAAAAAATATTTACAAATCACGTTTGCCGCTGGTTTAATTATTTTTCACTTGGCAAACCTTTTGCGGTATGGACTGAGAGGTTCTGATGAAGCACTAGGAATCTTGAAAGCAAAGTATCTGTAAGTTAAACTCTATGAACACCCATGCTTTTCAGCTACAAATTCACGTAACCCCTCACACGAAGAAAGCAGGAGTTTGTGAAGCACCCCCCCTCCACCCCCCCAAAGCTGCCAAAATATGTTTAAATCAAAATAAGGAATTTATCTAGATGTGAACTGTTACCTTGCTGAAAAATCCAACATTGCTGGTCACCAGCATAAGGTATGTTTTGCACACTGGTACCAGCTTTGGTCACTGGTTGCTGGACCCCATTGTGGGACTCTGGTGTGCTGGTGGAGCAGCATATGTTGCCACTTGGATGCTGGTAGGATCCCAGAAAGACCCCAACAAACGTGTGTGTGTGCAAAATTTGTTGAAGCCCATTGTCACTGTTATGGTGATTAGTGTTCACTATAGATGGGCACTTTGCCCTTGACATTGGTTAAATTATTTCACTTTCAGCCATTGTTACTATTGTCTGCAATAAGTTATGCTCCTGACTGCAATGAAATAATTGTTTTACTATGTGCTTTTTATATTTATTCCTTTTACTAAATATTTTCTTGTTTTCAGTAGCTGTCAGCTGGATTTTGACACATGAAAGTACCCAAATGTATTTCCAATTTTGAACTTGATGCAACATAAGTACAAAATTGTAGTTACATGCTACTGATGTTTATTAGTTTGTGTCTTGAATAGGCTGTGATTCATATTTTACAAGTTTGACTTCTATAACTTATTTAAAATTCCAAATTACTACCAGCTAGACCAGCACTATATCTGCACTAACCAGCATAAAACAGTCTGGACCTTCATGGAATTAATGCTGGCATATGCTGGGTTTTACAGCAGGGTACAGGCACACAAACATTATGCTGCAAAGGTAATAAGCATATGTTCCAATACTACTGTCTTACATACCCTTAAAGGTACTGACTGAGCATCACCGAATAAGCAAACACACTTTTATACTATATTTATACTGCATACAGCATGTTATATGTTGGTGTGTTGAGCTGGTTGTGATGCTTAAATTAATCAATGATTTGACACTGCCACAAAGACACAGTGTTAAACTTTCTGGGCAAATCAACCTATCAAACTCACAACAATACAACTTGATATGAGAATGACACACATCACCTTTAAATTAGCCTCGTAATCATATGCGACCAATGTGGCTTAAACCTCTCAGACTGCAAAATGACTCTTTGATCTAAATACTTTGGGTTCATTTATCCAAATTGCTCAATGCACGTGAGAAATGTAATCCTGCAATTCAGTGCAACTCTTCTTTGATGGAAACAGGTCAATCAGCGAGTTAATGAGTTTGTAGGAGGAAGTGGGCGGGTGGAGGCGTGTGATATGGCGTCTTTGAGGGAAAGAGAGGGTCGATTTGTTAATTACTGTATGATTTTAATTAAAGCCCATCTGTCTGAGGAGGAGAGGCTGGTAATGGGTGAGGCGGCCCGGGCAGCACTAGCTCCATCCATCCACACACACAGATGGCGTATGAATGGTACTAAGCGATGACAAACACATGTGTGGCACATTCTCCCTCTTCCTGCTCTCTCTGGTGTCAAAGCATCACACTAGCACCTTTAGCATATCTAGTGACACATGAGGCACTCACCCGTCTGGTGACAATGGGGTCGATGTCTTGGGGGTCATTGAGGGCGAGGGTCATGAGGTCAGCATTTAGGGTGCGGATCCTCTGGAACCGCAGGCGGATATAGCGTGCCGAGGTGAAGTTGAGTAACATGGGCGATGGATCATCCGCACTGGGACGGCCGTTTATTAGTGAGGTGTGAATCTGAAAGAAAATTAAATGTGATGCACTGCAACAAGTGACTGTCTTTATGAGTGAGTCGTTGAATCGTTTACCAAATCATGCTTGATCCTGTTTCTTTTTTTTTTTTGGGAAGATAAAAATAGACAACTTTCTTGTGTTATACAGCTTTAATACACGTACACATACATTTCAAAATGTAGTGCATTATTTGAAAATTTGAAAGTAATCTTGCTAACCAAAAACAACAACCAGAAATAATACAATTAACCATCTGGATTTCCTCAGACTTGTGATCCTCGGAGGCCAAAAACACAACAAAGAAAATAAGCAGAAATGTTTTAGTTTAAATGAAATGAATGTACTATATTTTGTTTCAATAATATTTATTCGTTAACATATTTAATTAAAACATTTTGATGTTATTATTATATAGCACTAGACAATATTCACATTAAAATTATGCTGCATTTTTGTCTATATAAACTAAAACAGTTATACAATAATACGGTTAATTTAAAAATACAGCAAAGATATTTAAAATCCATTGCATGGAAGGCAGATCTAGTGGTAGAAATAAAGAAAGTATTACCATGGTTTAACCACTAGATACCTGTATACAAGGCTATGTTTTTTTTTTTTTTTTTTTTTTTTTTTTTTTTTTTTTCTATGCCTAGATGCTTATAAGAGTTCTTTCAGAAATAATGGCATTTGCCATTTGTATATATATATATATATAAATATATATTTAATTATGTCATGATTTTTTCTGTTTGCATATAGCAAGGGCAAAAAGTTACCAAGTTTTGTACCATTCGGATAAAATAAAAACGTTTAAGAATTTAAACCATAAACATTTTCTGTCTAAAATGATCAAAGACCACCAGAGGGTTAATTGAATATGAACTAATAAACAAATAAGCAAAATTCAATCACAGTTTTAATGCAAATGCAGCTCAAGAAGGTGATGTGTGTGTGTGTGGGTGTGTGCAGTACTGGGCTGTTTTTCTTGGGTTAATGATGTGTGCTAATTAGTGCTGTGTGAGTTTATGCTGTCTGTTTTTAAAGGAGATAGAGCGACATTTGAGTCCAGGCTTGATCTCCCCACCCACCTCCCTCATTAGTACGGCGCGCACACACACAAAATACTGTTCAGTATAATC
>JADLZN010005490.1:93204-263352 GCA_018155175.1 Sinocyclocheilus anophthalmus | reverse complement strand
TTCTTAGAGGATTTTGTATTTACTTGTTTATTAAAGATAGAGAATAACCGGTCCTAAAGAAAATCTCTTTTTTTTTTTATTAAATACCAAAATGAAATGTCATGCACTCTTATGCTGATAATACTGATATGTACTGAAATACTAAAACACCGCTACTTAATGTAGAGTGTAAAATAAAGAGCGTGACCGGTGTAGTCTGATTCCCGAATTAATGACATTTATGAACCGGTTCTTTTGAACGAATTACAAACATTCAACACTGTCAGTATAGTGCGATTCCAGAACAAATTACTTTAAAGAGCGGTTCTTTTTAGGAAATGAGAAACATGCTGCACAAATATAGTCCGGACCCTGAACGAATGATTGTAATGAGTTTTGTAATTAATCAATCACACACAGCTTAGAACTGACTGTGAGATTAGCTGGTTCCCAGCTAACAGGGAACATTATGAGAACATTCTGGCAAGTTTCTCTCAAAATTATATACAAACATTATTCCAGTAATTTAAATAGAGCATTCATTTAAAACAATCTTTAATAATGTTATTAAAACGTTAGAACAAAAACATTATTTATACATGGTTCATGGAATGTTTTGGGATGGAATGTATTTTTTTTTTTCCTGAAATGTTTTCGTTAGGGTTACTTCACTAACATTTTAAACGTTACTGCTGTTTCAGAATATTAAGAACTGAAAAAGTACCATTCCCCTAACCTTTACAAAATTATAAAATGGAATTTCCTCCTTAACATTCACATAACCAAAACAAAAAACACCTTTTTTGAAAAAAAAAAAAGCATTTTTGAATGTTTTGAGACGTTCAGACATATGCTTATTCATAACTTCATGTGAACTTAGGCGAAAAACGTTCTTGTGAACTAGTATTTTTTTTGCTTAGAGTTTTCAGATTACTTATAGCTACCGCTAAGATAAACATTATGCATTTTTCCATTCGTAGTTTGAAAATGATTAAAGTATGTTCTAATTACGCGCGGTCCCGTATAGAAAAGGCCACGATTTAGAGCACTTTACGCAGTCGGTGACTGAAAAAAGCCTGAAAAGTCTGTGTAACCACAGCGTGGCAAGAAGTTTATTCAGCATATCACCGTGAGCGAGCAGACTAGTTGAAATTATGTTTTCTGAATGAATAGAAGACAATAGAAATTGGCTTGGATCCACACTTTTTTCCAATATTTCCTCAGAAGTAAATTTCCCTTTTTCTTTAGCAATGATGCAATATAACAAAGAGGGAAAAATGAAGGGGGTCTGAATCTTTCGCGTACCCCCTGTAGATTCGCGTCCTTCTATCCATGATCGCCTTTAATTTTATCATCTATGCAGTCTCTGGTACTCGCTACCAACGTTTTTGCAATTTTCATTTAGGTCTGTGGCTGCACACTGGCATAAACTGCACAGAAAGGCACACATGTCGTTGCAGTCCTTTTAGTTTTCGCGGGAAAAGTCATACTGGAGTAATGGGCACATTCTAGTAATTGCCTTTTATTATGCAGACTAATATGGTATATTATTTTGTGTTGATAAGTGTTAAAATGTAGTGTTCTTCTTGTTATTGGCATTTTGTTTTCTCATGAAGTATGCATACTACACTAAGGTACTTTGGGAAAAAATGCTTACAATTGTTTATTAAATTTATTTTAGGACCGAATACACCGCTCTTGCCTTCACCTGCATCTCTCACAGTAAGGGAACGCTCGTTCAGTTCTCAGCTCCATTCAGAATCAGCACATTCAAGTGTGCATTCACTATTTTACAGATATTACTTTCATTTGATTTATTTGCTGTATAGTACACTATTTTTGCTATGTGGTAATTGTGTTCTTTGCTTCGATAAATTAGTACTAGTATCAGTTAACATCATAATAATGTTAATAATGTAATTTGTGTAAACAGCATGCTTGCTTTTATATTTCAGATGTGAGAATAACAGTGTAAAAAAACCTGTTGCAAAGAGAGCCAAAGCAAAGCAGCCCACTTGGTCATGGAAATGGAGATTCCTGTCTGCACAAGAGCCTGGACCACAGCTAAGACAATGTGATGCACACACTCCCATGAGTTATTTTATGTTATCGTTGATATGTATTCTAAATAACTACAACGAAAATATTTTTTTTATTTATTTTTCCCAGCTCACATTCACTTTCCTTGTGCCATTCCCTCTGTCACACCCCTCTCTGAAAGGCTCATTATGTCAGCTCTATATGCAGTGCCTGTGTCTTTCTCATGTGTGATACACAGCAGTTAAAAAAAAAAAAAAAAAAAAAAGTGAAGTGACATGTAGCCAAGTATGGTGACCCATACTAGGATCATGCTCTGCATTTATCCATCCAAAGTGCACACAAACAGCAGTGAACACACACAAACCGCTCCAGTAGCTTACTACTTTTTAAAGATTTAATTTAAGGGTTGAAAGCATGTCGGGTCACCTAATTGTGCGTGCATTGTTTCAGTAACGTAAAAAAGAGGCACTTTATCTTAGTAAGACATGTTTTTTTTTCTTTAAAAAGAACAGGATGAGGGCCAGATGTGATTTTCGTAGGAGGCAATACATCACGCTTATCTGTCGTTGAATTATCTCTATAGGAGAAATATAGAGACCTGTGCAATAAAACGAAAATTGATGGTGCAGAGCACTATGAGAGACAGTATAGTTTCTATAAACTATTAGTTCACCAAACAAAGCTCACTTTTCTTCTTCATTGTGCATATATATTATATATATGTTAATATACTATCACTATACTATATATATAATACACTAAGACTATATATTGACTGCCTCTGCTGACAATATTTGCCAAAGCAACATCCTAGGTGTGTAAAAGTTTCAGTAAAATAAAGGAATAGAGTAGTTTAACACTGTGGCTTGTTATGACTAGTTTAGAATGGGATATTTTGGGACAAGCCCAGTTGATTTGGTATTGTTTGCCTTTTGAAGGTCCATGCGCAGCAGCTAAATTCAGATCTTTTTACTGCACATGCATTATTAACCATGCTATGAGCTGCTCATGTCACAGTCGCTCATGAGAAACACACTCGTGGAGCTCGTGTTTGTCATTTGAATCTATGCAGAGCAACTGATGGTGTATCTTCTGCTGTGTGCCACACACAGGCAATAACACACACACACACACATTTTGCCTCATTATATTACTTAACTTTAAAAAAGACTTATGGAAGCTTCACTCTGGATCAACATGGTTGTCAAATTTGAATTCGGATTAGGTGTTCACACAAAAAGTTCACACGTAAACTGGAGCACAGCAAAATGAACCTGAAGGCAAGCTTTCACTTACAATGACGTGATGTACGGATAATTATAAAAAGGACTGAAATTGGAGAAAAACATTTTTTTCTTTAATTCAGCAAGTAGGTGGATACCCTGAATCTATAAAAATAAATAAAGGACTCATCCACGTGGAAACCCCCGCAGTTTTCATTTGAAATGTTCAGCCTCAGATCTGTATTATGAGTCATTGTTTAGTGCTCGTTCATTTGAATGCAGAGAGTGAACTCGCATGAACAAATGCAGAGTTGTGGCGTGCTCCATTTGTTGTGCATGTCTTTAGAGGAAGTGCCATCTCAGCTCACATCAACTGCCTGTGATTTCCAGCGCTTCGTTTCCAAGCGTGCATTTACATGACAAAGTGGTTGAATCTCAATTGCTAAAAACTTGAGCCACCAGCACCCCCTCCCAAAGTATGGCTAAACTGAGGCTCACAGTTGTATTCTCACATCTTTGAAACACACTGTTTCGCCATTTATCATACACTTTTAAAAAGAACCTTTCTTTATTGTCATCCACAGCTCCATGAAGAACCTTTAACATCTGTGGAAACTTTCCATATCCATACAAGATGCTTTACATAGTGGAAAAAAATCCGCTTTAGTTCTTTTTTTTAATGTGCTAAAAACTTGACAACTGTGAAAACCCTCTTTTGGAACCCTTTTTTTTAAGTGTGTACAGTGATTCAGTTTTTCATTGAATAAATTAGTTAATTTCCAAACGTAATGTCATTTAAAAAAAAAAAATTCTGGTTGCTTAACCATTCTTTTACCAGTGAGAAATTCCTAGTCAGAAAGTCTTAAATGCTGTGTACAAAATCCAGATCTCCATTGTCAGAGGATTTAGGGTTTTTGACTTTGGAATATCCTAAGAAAGGTTTTTTAAAGTTATTTCATTTGTGGATTCTTAAAGCTTCACCAATACTCTTTGGCCGTTCTATCGCGATTTGTAGTTGAAAAATAAAATTGCATGTTACTTGTAGATCTGTTTATGCTTATAGTCATGCACATTAAAAAAAGTCAAGATGTTAATGTTTCTAATATCTTCATGCCGTAAGCAGATTAGAGCAAGTCGATAATATAGCACATTTTGATAAAAGCAATCAGGCAGTGTACCACAGTAAAACAATAGTACTTAGCTACTAGACATTACTGTCATGCAAAAAGAAAATAAATGATTAGTCTGTTGATTGGCTGTTTGGATCTTGATCATGCTCTGTAACACACATGAAGATGAGTTGTGGCGCGCATTGAATGCAGTTTCAGACTGAAGGTGTAAAACAGGCCGCTTACTGTCTTTTCTGAAAGAAAGCTGTTGTCGGAGTCAGTAGCAGCATTGTGGGTATTTCTCCCACGCTTTGCACTTTGTTCAAGTCCCGGCTTGTGGTCCTTTTCCTGATCCCGTCACATTGCACTGTCCTGTCAAAATAAAGCCAAAGAATGCCAAAATGCATATGCGTTGCTTTGAACAAGACCGTTCAGAAGAAAACGGCATTGAAAAGAGCATTCAGCTATATCGTATTACACCACTGGTTTCTTTTAACACTATTTACCGACTCCATCCGCCAAAAGACTTTGTCTGTCGAAAGCAATAATGGCTCAAGAACTTGGGGCGAAAGGCAGAAAGAGGTTAGTACTCGGAGCTGGTGGAAAAAATGGTATGGAGCCGTCTGCAGTGAGGAGCGATGCATCTGGAAAAGTTCAATGGTGTTTTTGCAGTGGAAAAATTCAGTTGATGCACTTCATGCATATGGAATGTTGATCATTTTTGAATGCTTCTCATATTACATCAGAATGAACTGCGGCCATAGATCATTAGTTACAATCATTAGGATTATGAACTGACAAACGTGTGAATGAGGATTTCTTGTCCTAACCTGCCTGTGAGCCGTACATGTGTTCACAACAACCTTTGATTGCATTGAAGTAATTAACGGTTTCCTGAATGCGCTTTGAATTTGTTTCACTCCTTAAATTCCTTAAAGTCTAGTCGATGAATGGAGATTGATCTCTAGTTTGCTGAAGTTCCCATGCACAGAAATGATCCGGATGCTCAAGTGCTTGGCGTATCTTATTCCTGCTGTCCTAGAAAGTCTTGTTTCTTTCTCGCGTTACTGCTTAAACTTGAATACGTGATGCATGCAGGCAAGCTGCTACAATTAAGCGTTTGTCATACAAAAACAGTCTAAAATGTCATTTTTTTTTTTTTTATGTTCCCTCTCAGCAAAAAGGTACAAAGCTGTCACGGTGGGTAACCTTTCAAAGATCCAATATCTGTACACTTTATGCTACGACCTTTTTACATTTAAGTATGCCCGTATGCCAACCTTAGGGTTAAACTGAAACAGATTTTTAACCTTTTGAAAACAGTGACCCAGCTTTTGTACAGAGTGTAGTTGCTAATAATATTACATAGTTGCATTAAAAAATATTACACCATTAATACATTTTTAGTAATGCATTGTCTAAAATATTTTCTCTTACTACAATTACAATGTAGTGATCCAGGTTACTCAGCAACCAGTTAGAAAGTGTATTAGAGAGCACATTGGAACCGTGCAAAAGAAAGCCAGAATTGTATGCATCAATCTTAAAGTATATTAAATGACAGACAGAGTAAAGCTTTCACGATTTTGATCACAATTTTTTTTTATAGAATTGAATGTACAACATTTTTTAATTTTGAAGGTTTTTTTTTTATTATGTCGAATTTATATATTTTATTTATATTAATCTGTATATGCTGTGTAATAGCCGGTGAAGCTGATATGACAATACATTTTAATACAAGCAGCAACCATTCTGTAAACGACAAAACAAACTGAAATGCGAACATAACCTAATGTAAGCCTGCAAGTTCAGATTGTTGTGTTTTTTATCCCTATTTTGATTTATATTGCAATTGAATGCTTTTGGAAATACAAAATACAGCAATATTTTACCGTTAGGTTTAGTTTATTCTGTATTGGGATGTTGTGGTTTTTCAGTTACATTAATACAAATGTCATATTTCCAAATGAAATGCTATGAGAACCAATCCATATTTATGTCAGGAAACAGCACACATTATGGAGAATATCAATAGCCAAAATGACCCTCATGAGGAGACTATTACAAAAGGAGGTCAAGAAATGCCCTGCTGTAATTGTGTGGTTGAATTTGCATGGATAGAAGACACTGGCACACACAAGTAACTTTATGCAAAAATGAAAATATATGCCTACCAATAGCATTTGCAATATATAATTGTATGCCCTTGTAAGATCCCATAGTTCCTCTGCCAAATGTTGTCGCTTAACACTTAATATATTAATATACCTTTTATAGCCTGTTTATAGTAAAGTAGAAATGGTTTTTGAATATATGAATGTTGATCTGGTGTTTAGCCTTTAGTTATCAGTGAGTAGCTTCATGCAATTAATATATTCATATTTACATTTAATTTGTGCTTATTTATGCTTTTGCAAATCTTGCTTTGCTTGTGCAAATACCTTTGCAATCATTTAGCTTTCATTAAAAAACAAACTGTAAAATTGTAAGAGATGCCAAATCCTCAAGGAGCTTAAAAAACAGAGCTTTCTGAGTGATGGTGATGAGAAATATCGATCATCTAACAACATTTTTTGAGAACAAAGGCCATTAAAACAGTGTTTTTAGAAATAGAGCTCTGTCAAAAACCTCTCTCGTCTTGGTTGTTAGATTGCTTTGTATTGCAAGAGGCAGAACAAAGCTCTACAGGTCAGATTTCTTTCTGATCTCACAAAAAAAGAAAAAAGAGAGCGAAAAGACCGAAAGAGCGCTAGCGTGGTACAGTGTGCTGCTAGATTCCACAGATTCCTCTGAAAACACAAACCGTTTGCATGGCTATCGTCACTCAGCGATTCACTAATGAAGGCTAAAATCCTGGAGAGGAAAAAGCGTATGTTCCTGTAGAAGTGTTTCTCAGCAGCTGATCTGTGTGGAAGCGGATGGGAGAAAGGAAGATAGCGCCGCACAGACGATGGGAATGCTTTTGTTCAGCGTTTTAAGAGTTGAAGTGCTTTACACTTTCTTGGACTTTTAGAAAGACACTGAATGGAAATGTAAAAGCTTGAATGGCAGATTCAGATTCATAAAATAAAACTTGGATGAAATTTCAAACGAAAGTCATTTGTGCTCTAGATGGATATATGCAGCGACTAAAATCAACACTCGCCAAATTCAAAATGGGAGTAAATATGGTGAGTATATGAAATAGTGTCACTCGCTAGTTGGCCGATAACACTTTAAAAAAATTAATTCTAACAATTCCTGAGGATGCAATATGGTGTAGTGTGATTATATATGATATATTATATGTGATATAAATATGTAATATGATGCACTGCGCTGTAGCCGCTCATTCTAACAGTGTTTTCAGTGTCTCGTTCACATAAATACGGCTCCACATAAACTCCATCGCTTATAGTCACTTATAATGTTCATAATGTTCTAAAAATGGTTTTAAGTCAGTTGTTTCTATCTTTTGCTGGAGTGTGTCAGTAGGAAATATCAGTTTATATTTCCAAAGCTACCTGAAAAACTATGCGCAGGTGCACCTAGGGCAAAAGCTGCTTTATGCGCAAAGGATGCTCACACCAAATGTTCATTTAATTTAGTTATTAGAAGTTAATTGTGTGTTGAGTGAAGCTGCATTGCACACCTAACGCAACGCTGTGTTGGGGAACAGGACACATTAGCAGCGTTTTAAACACACCCTGCTGGAGCTGCCAGCTTTGAGTGATGGATGGCAGCGAGAGGCGTTCTGCTCTGTGGATAGCAGGCTGATGAACGAGCACCATCTATTAGGGATTAGCATTGACCTGTGAGGCTCCGGCGGCCCCGGGCTCCTGCGCCACAACAAATGCCTGCATTAACATGGAGAGAGACCACAGGCTCTTCAGAGGCTAGAGCGATATTATATTTGTGCTCCTCTGTGGGAATTTCTAATTAATTTGATTATGTTGCAGCTGAGAGGAAGCACACGCAGATATTGGCAGGGAATGTTGTATATATTGTGTGTGTGTGTGTCGCTCAAGATAGTAGTTGTCTGTGCTGATTATGCCATGTTTTCTTGAAACCGAAGTAGTGCTGGGCGATACGGCCAAAAGTGTTATCATGATTTTCTTTTCATATTGATATTTATCACAATATCCATTTACCATTAAAGGTGGGGTAAGCGATTTCTGGTAGCCACTGTTGACATTTGAAATCACCAAAACAAACACGCCCCTACCCCAAAAGGGTCTCGCCCCTATTTTGATAGCTCCGCCCCACACATACGTACGCAACCCAGGCAACGATTAGTTCTGTGAAACAAAGCAAAACCAATGTTACACCGTGTCTACACCGGACTCGATTGGTGCGGCGTGATACTATAGAACTCATTATAATCAGTGATGCTGTCTACACTATATGCGACGCGGTTGCTTTGTCGTGTCCAGTGTACTAGACAGACTTTAGCTGTTGCGGTGCAGACACGGTGTTACTCACCTATCGAGAAGAAACAAAGCAACCTCGGCGTCCGATCGCAGGCCTTCTGCTCCTTCAGTTCTCTCCAGCGCTGGAAAGCTGAGCCGTTATTTACACAGGTCCTACTTCTTGCCTGAAGCATTTTTTTGTTCCGCAGACGTTTTCCTCTTTTGCTTTTTATCCGCCATCTCTAGCTTTTCTGTCGTCGCTCGACTCGGCTAATGTCCGTCCCGTGCACTGAACCCTCTCTCCTCCACATCATGAGTAGACAACGCCCCTTACTGCTGATTGGCTACAGTTTGTTGTGCTATCGACCTAATCTGTTTGCAAGCGTTTTGAAAATGGCTTACCCCACCTTTAAAGTAAACTGTGCTCGGATGGCGACTGTTTTTGGTCGCAAATGCGCCCGAAATTAATCTTTGCGAGCCAGTTCACCCAAAAATGTAAATTGCCGTTATTTACTCACCTCAAACCTGTATGAGTTTCTCTCTTCTGTTGAAAGCGATTTGAAGATGTTTTAAAGCAACAGTTGACGGCAGAGAGTGCTTCCTGTATTTTCCCCTTGCTAAAGTCATGGCTACCACAACTGTTTGGCTACCAACATTCGTCAAAATATCTTGTTTTATCCATTTTTTTTTTTGGGGGAGGGGGTCTGGAGTAGGTGTGATTTAATACAAATTTCAAGTACAAATTTCTGATTGAATCTAATACAAAAAAAAATTAAATATTTAATGAAATTAATTCATAAAATTTTTACAATTTAATCAAAATTAGACAACATGTAGAAAATGTAGTCATATGACATTATAACATTTAATTTATAACAAAACATTGCTTTTTTGTCAAATAAGATGCTGCAAAACAGAACTATATTAAAACATGGATGAAAAAGTATTTGCATGGCATTTCTTAAAATATATATATTTTTATTTTTTAGTATACAGGTGTATTTGTCATAAAAAAAGTTAAACTAAACTTTTATATTGGCATTTCATTTCTATGGCAATCATTCACACAGCGACTCAAAGAGCATGCAGACTTAAACAAATGTGCTGACCGACTGTAGTCGCATTTATTTCTGCTGATAGATGAATCCATATCAAGTAAAAATGTCTAGATGTTGTTATCCACATACATTTTTACTGTGATCTTGATATGGTTTATCACAAGCTCTAAGTAGAAAGCACATGTGGAGTCACACAGGTTGATGTGTTAACATATGCTGCGTTATTTTATGTTCTGAAGTGCTGTGCCAAACACTTATGAATCATCGTCTAAACGGCTAAAATGGCTGTGAGAAGAACCTTAATCAACCCGTCTGACAAAAAACTAAAACTGCGTGCATGCAGTTAGGCCATGCAAAAAAAATAAATAAAAACGTCTGCATGGTAATTATTGTTCTCTATCAAAACTGTCACTGTGCATGGTTACCCTTCCAAACAGTAGTAATGTTACTTTATGTACTGATTGAAGTGACGTGTGGCCATGTATGGTGACCCATACTCGTAATTAGTGCTCTGCATTTACCCTCCAAAGTGCACACACACAGCAGTGACCACACACAAACCGTGAACACACACCCAGAGCAGTGGGCATCCATTTATGCTGCGGCGCCCGGGCGCATTTGGGGGTCAGTGCCTTGCTCAAGGGCACCTCAGTCGTGGTATTGAAGGTGGAGAGAGCGCTGGTTATTTACTCCCCCCACCTACAATCCCTGCCGTACGAGACTCGAACCCGCAACCTTTAGGTTATGAGTCCGACTCTCTAACCATTAGCCCACTTCCCCATGTACACCTATATGGGTAAAAAAAAAAAAGGTACAAAATTGTACCTTGCCAAGTGACCGCTTTTTACCTCTTTTTCCGAGAGTGTCAACAAACTTGGCTGCATTTTTATTTTTCTTGTGAACTTTTTTTTTAAAGCAGATATTTTATTTTTTCCACTTCTTTTTGTCCATTGCCCAAATTGATGCTGAAATCAAAGGTGCCCTCTATTTCCTTTATGAACATGAAAGATGCAGAAAGCATACGGCTGTGGTGTTTAATTCATGTCCCTCCCTCCGCGATTGGGCACTGATTCGTCCTTTTAAACAGGCGTGTGAATAGTGAGTCCTGACCGTCCTGTCAATAGATGCGATTCACAAAAGCGAGTGTGTTGATCCCAAGGCGAGCGGGAGCAGATTGCGTAGTGCTCGGTTTTTAATTAGGAAATCATGAGCTGTTAGCTCTCAAGCTTAAGGCTGTTTGCTGAATGGGGAAGTCATAAACTAGTACATTGAGTTATTTTGTGTTTGAGTTTTTGTTTGGGGGGTTTGATGCACTACAGACTCAGAGATTTGCTTCATGCTTGTGGTTGTATAAAATAACATTTAGCATACTTGGTATTGAAAAACAATTTCTGGATTATAATTACAGACAGTGCATTATATTATAAATTATTATATAAGGTAATAAGTAAGGTTAAGTAATGATAAATGAGATTTTAATGTATATTAAAATAGAAAAAAAAACATTATTTTACATCATAATAATATTTCACAAAATTATTATTTTTACTGTATTTTTGATCAAAAAATGCAGCCTTGATGAGCATAAGAGACTTCTTTAAAAAACATTACAAGACTTTCTGATCCCAAACCTTTGACCGGTAGTGTGTGTAAGTATATAGAGTATATATATATATATATATCAATATATGTTGTATATATCTAGTATATAATGTGTGATAGATGTCTCTCTAAAGTCTAATAATGAATTGCGCTGATCACTTCCTTTTTTTCTTTTTCTTATTTCAGACCTTGTTCTTATTTTGTCTTGCTCATCTGTGGTTTGTTTCACTGCTCTGTTCCTGAGCTGTCACAGGCTATGCTAACAACCAAATAGTTCTTTTAGTTAATGCTACTAATGAGTGTGAAATATTGAATTATTTGTTTTTGACTGGGAGCCGCTGCACTGCCTTGTTCTCACTGCGGTAACTAAGGGAATCTGCGCAGACACAAGAAGGAATTGTGTTCTGGGGGACAGAAGAGGGAAAAGCAGGAGTGGAGGATTGGGAGCAGAAAATGAATTCGAGTCTTGCCATCCAGCAGAGGCTTTTCTTTTGTCCATTTGTCATGAAAGTTATTTTCTTTCTTTTTGAATTTCAGTTCTGTAGATATAAATCCAATGAAGCTGTAGTGGCTGCACTTTGGTTATGCTTTTCTTCAGCATTTATGAACGGAACATTGTTAAAAGGAAAAAAGAGCAAATTAACGGAAGTACATTTGAAAGAGTAGCGTCTTCAGTATTAATGTGAAATGCATTGCTTATTCACTCTTAAAGATGTTAAGAAAGTTTTGGTAACACTTTACAAAGAGGTTTCACTTGTTAACATGAACTGACAATGAAAAACACTTCGAAAGCATTTATTAATCCGAGTTTGTTAAATGATAGTTCACCCCAAAACGTAAATTTGCTGTTGGAATCACTCTCAGGCCATCCAAGATGACTTTTTTCTGCAGTAGAACAATAAAGAAGATTTTTAATTGAAACTGTGGTCCTTGATAAAATGCAAATCAGTGGCTACTGTCACTTTGAGAGTCAAAAAAAGCATAAGGAACACAAAATTAATACCCACGACTCCTGACGATATATTGAGGTCTTATGAAGCGAAACGATCCGTCTGTGCAAGAAACTGAACATTATTACCTGAGCGGGTTGGGCTGATAGTCTACTGCAACGATAATCCGCGATTAGTCCAAAGCTGCGATTGTCTGTGCGCCTCTTGTCAGTTCAACGCAATAATGGTTTGTCTGGTTCTTCTTATTCTAGTTTTCATAATAATAAAGTATTAATAATTCAATGCTTTAATCACTGCTTAAATACTATGAAATATTTCTTATATTTTTTATTCTGTGTAAGAAGCCACATCAACTCACAGAAGGATTTATTTCAACACTCAACTGACGTTATGAAGTGAGTTTGGAGTAAAAACATGTTATTAAATGTGGTATTTTCACATGCTTTCAGATGGAGCAGCATTAGTTCACTGAGAAGCTACGCAAACAGCTGTCATTATCGCGAATGCTTTCTTCAATTTCATAATCGCGTGATTATATCGTCTTGTAACTTGTCAGTGATCTACGGCTTTGTGTATTAAATGCCACTCCATCTGAAAGCAGGTGATTGAGATTTACTACTAATCACAGAACCGGCTTTACTGACAAGATGCGCATGACAATCGCATTCGATTAATCGTGCAGCCCTATGCTGATATGAGCATGCGTGAACTTGAATGAAGGGGCCAAATAAAAATGTTCATGGTTTATGTAAAAAGATGAGCTGATGAAGACTAGTTTATTCATTTGATATGCTTTAGACATGTAAAATATCCACATTTGTCATCATTATTGAGTGCTTTAATAATATAATTGCGTATACATTACATCATTGCATGATTATGGGAGTGAGCTAGAGAATTGAACCAGTTTATTAAAACAGACTGTCTAAAAGAACCGGTTTGTGGAAAAGAATCAGATTTGCCTGAGGCTCTGGATTATAGGTTACAAAGTTGTAAATAATGTTCAGTTTCTTGCAAAGACTGACATTGTTTGCTTCGTACAACCTCAATATATCTTCATACCACAAATGTCGTAGTATATAGATTCCATAGTTGCGCACAAATGTAAATACAATGGCTTATTACAATTGGAAACTTACATACTTTGCCAAAATCACTGAGTTCATCACTAAGGTTGAGCTGTATTCATAATGTATGGCTGATGAATGAGTTAAAGGGCCACTGTAAGAAGTGTCTAAAGCGGATTGGAACGCATCAGATCAGGGTTGAATAATGTGGCCTGCCAGACTTAACGCCATGCAAAATAAATAATACAGTTAGAATCCAAACGTTATATCACCAGTGTGAAAGCACTTGAATAAGACAGGTGAGCTCATAAATTTGGATTAAGTTGGCTTTGTGTTCTGTTTGCGATCTGCTTACACAGTTTCCCACGAACCGAGCAATATTTCATGAGTTATTCCACTGGACTGCGCATGCAATCTCTCATTTCTCTTCCACAATCCTCACTCACATCTCACCAGCTGGGTTTTTGGGAGGGGATTTATTTATACGTTTATTTTCGTCCTTTCATTCACTTTTAATCCCAGTATTAGCATTGTTAAGCGTGGTAAGGTAAATGAATGCCATGGACCAGGTACCTTTTTACTTGTCAAAACAACAAAGCATGATCAAATAACGTCTAATAAAAAACGAACAAAGATCCGGATGCTATTGAGAGCTTGAGAGTGCAGCTGTATGTACGACTGATGGTGCTGCTTATGCTGGATTTTAGTATTGATTATTTTAAATGAAAATCATATTTAGGTCAGATTGTTCATATCATTTGTGAACTAAATCTGCTGTGTAAGGGTTCTCTATCGAGCCCATTATATAACACTGTTGAATGTGGATATGTCCACATTTGTGTATCACTAGATAAAATCTATAAATGACATCTACATAACATTTCCCTGCAGCAGTTTCAAATGATTTTAAACTATTATGTTTTTGTGCATTATTATTACAATTTCAACACATTTTGCCCCATATGGCATCTATTTTATATGTTTGTGTAGTTATTGCATGTTTTTCTTTTCTCTTATTGACGGTATATTTGATTATGTTCACTTGTTTGCACACGATCAGTAACTTTGATATTTTAGTGTAATATAGTAGGCCCTATGTCAATATTTAATAGTGCACTTGAAGAAAAAAGCTACAAAAACTGTCATTTGGCTGGTACTTTTTTTTTTACTTGCAAACATTTGTACATTTGCTTATTTGCAGGTCAATACTTTATTTATTGCCTGCATCCACTGATCTTTCTTACTTATTAATGCTGGATAGTTGACAACATAAACATAATGATGTCCGACTGATATTGAATCTGT
This sequence comes from Sinocyclocheilus anophthalmus, assembly GCA_018155175.1. Classification (NCBI taxonomy): domain Eukaryota; kingdom Metazoa; phylum Chordata; class Actinopteri; order Cypriniformes; family Cyprinidae; genus Sinocyclocheilus; species Sinocyclocheilus anophthalmus. The sequence continues at coordinate 248,628 of JADLZN010005490.1, read as the reverse complement.
TTATATGCTATCATGTCCTATCCTATAAAACTGCAAAAAAACAAACAAATAATAAAACAAAAACAGCAATGAAAAAAAAAAGCAAAAATAAACAAAACTGTCTTCGGCTTTAGACCATAATGTGTTGAGCGCGCTGATCACAATCACATTGATGTTTTGGATTAGTTGTGCTAATTTTAGAAATCCGTGATTGATGGAGAAAGAGATTTCAAACATCTCTCACATTTGCGTCTGGAACAGAATCGGTGTTCTCTCAAATGTGAAGTTATCGTGTCAATCTTACGGCTGTTGGGTTACTTTTTGACACTTTTATAATCCTGGTTTGAAAACAAATTAAGAATACTGCTTGACGTCTTTAATTAGCTGCGTTTGAGCTCAATTTTGGATGCAGCTTTACATCTCACTTGTGCACGTTCCGCTTGCTATGCTTGCATGTATGCATTCCTTATTTTCTCCCATCTTGGTCCTGGCAATTGAAAATAAATTAACATTCCAGCTCTTTTATGTGCTAGTGTCGCCGTCTCTCAGCCCTGGCAAGAATAACTTTTCAGACAACCCTGAGGCGTCAAGCGACACTCCTTAGCTGTCAGTTTCGATCCTGTTTGACCGCCCCCCCCCCCCCCCCAACCCTTTTCTTTTGCTTTCCATTCTTTCTTTTCCCCGTGCCTTTCAGCTCCTCCCTGTTCCTTAGCAAACCTCTCAGCATCTTTCGGGGGTCTCTGATATCAGGACGCTCTGTAACACTCACCAACACAGCATATTTGAGCTCAAGTCCTGCTGGCTCGCCGCTGTGTTTTCCCTCTCCTCACATTTTTGGGCCTAGAACAACCAAGCAGCAATCAGGCATAATTACTGTATACGCGGAAATGTCATGAAACGTGAATAATCACCAGTAGGCTCACTACACTTAATAAAGCGTGATATTGGCCCGGTGAATAGGGTTCTTTGCAAAAAGGTGGAAATTTTCCAGTAAATTTCGGAAACATTCCAGTAATTTTGGAAAGTTTCCAGGATTTTTGGGGAATATTCCAGGGGATGTTTGGAAGTTTTCCACCCCTTTGCAACCCTAGCTGTGAATAATAAACCCGACAACCAATCAAAATAAAAGATCGGTTTAGCTTGACAAAATTGTGACAGAAAAAATTACTATAGTTCAGCACAATGTACAACAACATCAATAATAAAAATAATAAATTAACAGCTGATTTTAACAGTAAACCTCTGTTGTGCAGCACTTTGTTTGCAAAATAAAAGTTCGTTTATTTTCATTTGCGCTTAACATTTTCAAGAGGAATCTTTTTGCTGGCGCCTTTCTTGTGCCTACTACCATTTTTTTTATTAAGTGCTGTTTTTAATTAAATAACCATAAATCGATAGTATAAAGCCCACGACCCGGTGAAGCGTGTAAAAATAAAAATAAAAATAAATAACCTAGGTCATAGAGTGGCTCTATTATTATAAAAAAGCAAAAAACTATTAAGTTGTTAGTGTTTTAAAGCTTCAGTTGATTAGACATGCTGTTTGATTAAAATTTAATTAAACCATTAAAATGGAACCCCCAAATGAAAACAGAATACATAGAATTTAGACACAAAACATTTTTTGTTAACCTTTTAATACATTTTTGTTAAATTGTTCAAGTGCTTTTTGATTACTAAAATGTATTTTAACCATTAAAACCGTTGAGTCTAGAAAAAAAAACTGTATCCAGAAAAATTAAAAAAGAAAATTAGGGGAAAAAAATAAAACTGATTTCAATTTTAAAAGAAGTTCTTTAATAACAGTTTATTATTAATTTAATATGGAAAATGGATCTTATGACTAGTCGTATTTGACCCTTAGTTTTCCTAGAATCATTGCGAAAAATAATGATCAAAAGTATTTTGTCTCCTTGGTATGGAATCAAATGCTTGATATTGTCTCATCATGCATGTTTCTGTTCTTTCATATCCCTCCTTCATGCAAAAGAAACAGGCCTCCGTCAGGAATGGTGCAAAGCTCTCTAAAGCTAAACATTTGATCCTTTTATTTCAAGTGCGAACAAATCCAGTCTGAAATCACAGTGGTGTTTATGGGGATGATAATGCTGGGCTCCAGACATACAGTGAGCATGTTTCCCAGCAGTGTGAGGGTTTGAGAGGAATAAAGCATGTATATATGAGGAATAATCGCTGGTCTGCCAGCATCAGCGTCTTCAGTCTCCGCAGGTGACGTCTGAGATCGCAGATCATTGTAAAACGCTTCCCACTTGTGGATTCGCTCTCATTTCGGGATATTTGGAATCCTAGTCCCATAATGCAGTGCGCTAAACGGTTCCCCACATGAATGAACAGTAAGAGATGAGACTGATTAACTTTATACGATTAGCCTTGATTCGCCTAATTGAGCGTATTAGTGAGAGGTGAAGAATATTCGTCCTTAAAGGAAAACTCCACTTACAAACGAATTCTCTCATCATTTACTCACCCTCATACTGTCCCAGATGTGTATGGCTTGCTTTCATGAACACAAACACAGATTTTTTTTAAAATGAAATTATCCTTGTGGAGGCTTGTTACCAGTGCAAGATAAAACAAATACCACATTAAAATGAAATGCGGACAATTATGCTTAATAAATAAAAGAAGCAGAAATCATGATTGTGATTAAAATACTGTAAGATTCATTGTACAGCCCTAGATGTGTGTGAAAAAAAAAAAACACATGACATTTGATTGGAAGTGATGGTTTATAGATGAAAGAGTTTAAAATAATAGCATTTTTATTCTCTCACACACCTTTTTTTGCTTCAGAAGACACCGATTCATCAACTGGGGTCATATGGATTACTGTTGTGTGGTTTTTGAAGTGTCAGCTTTGAGGAACCAATGCACTTGTATTATAGGGACTGACAGAGATGGATTATTTTCCCCAAAAATCTCAGTTTGTGTTCAACTGAAGGAAGAAAATCATACATTTGGGATGCATGAGGGTGATTAAATGACAAGAGAATTCATTTTTGGGCTGGAGCATCTCTTTAATTCCCTGGGTGCTTCAGAAATTGCGGTGTTGTTATTCAGTGCTCAATGTGCCCTTGCTAATTATTTACCAATAACTGTGTTTAGTTAAGTACAAGTGTTTGATTTCTAAAACAACACTCCTCCTGCATGCCAAGGTTGACATTGCGCAGAATAATTTTTGTTCTGCACCAGTGTCTGATGTTAAATGCATCTGCAAGAACATTTCTTCTTATGAAACATAATTCATTTAGCCTTCTATGGAATGTTATGTTCAAACTTTTGCTGTCTCTTTTCATCCACATCCGTAGAGCTGTGAAAACGGCACGGTGTTTATATTTGGGTTCATTATGAAATAATCAGTGCACTTGATGATGAGGGCGCTTTGATGAAGCACACTTCAAAGTGCACCACTGCACAGGATTCCCTACCTGTGCTGTAAACGCCGAGCCAGTGCATTGTGGATGTTTTTGAGGAAGATGAAAGTATTATTTAGTTTTCGGGTGGGTGTTTGTGCACATGCGCACGTCAGTGGGAATTTGTGAACAAAGTGAGAGTGACATGTCATCTGTCTTCAGCGTTTGGCATTGTGTTATAATGAGCTCGGGCTCCCTGAGGTCTCAGATATTGCCTTCTGCCAATGCGGGCAAAGAGTCTGGATGTGTTTGTTCCCGTGAGATAACCGGGAAATGCAAACACACACAAAAGAGAGGTGATTTTTGTAGTTTATCAACTGAACCTGTTGCCACAGTAATTATGATGTACCTCAGGGTGAGCCGAGGGATATGAGAGATCTGTCTGTAATCTTCATAAACACAGTGGAATGTAAAGGTAGCCTAGAGATGTCAAAGCAACTCAGAGCGCCAGAGTTACTTAGCTTGAAATCCATTGTATCCTGGAAAAAAAGAGATTGTATTATGAATGTTGCACATTGGGATTATTATTGGAGACTATTTTGAGGCCTGCACTGGTAAAACAATTTGCAATCATTAAGATTGATTGAGTCTCTTCTGCTCACCAAGGTTGCATTTTTTTTTAGGTCAAAAATACAGTAAAAGTAGTGATATAGTGAAATATTGTTACAATTTAAAATAACATCATATAATGTATTCCTTTCATTTAAAGCTATCATTACTCCAGATCCTTCAGAAATCATTCTAATAATTATTGATACTCAATTAATAATGGTTTTTATTATTATCAATGTTCAAAACCGTTTTCGCTGCTTAATATTTTTGTGAAAACTGTGATATATTGGAAGAGTTTGGTTCCAAAACGCTATAAATCCATTTGGATTAATTTGAGTAAAAATTAGTTTTCTTTACCAGGAAAGTGGCAAGATGAAAACCACGTTTCTGTTCAAACTTCATCCATGCAGCTTTAGGTTCTAAACATAAAATTCACATCCAGATTTTGATTTTTAAAGATTGATTATAAAATTGTATATTTTTTTCCCCCCCAAATGCAATAAATTCATGACCCTTTTTTTTTTTTAAATGCAATAAATCCATTGAATCAATATAAAAGTTTTTTTTCATATTGAAACTGATGAAAATACACAACATAGTAAGTTGATCCACATGTGACAGCCTCTGAACTTGGTCAGTACTAATCTTATATACAGGCACTAGACTAAAAATACATTCAATCAGTCATCGCTCCCTAAATGAATTCAACGGGTCATCTTGTTAATGCTATACATTAATTACAGCAATAAAATAACATTTAATCATGAACATACATGAACAGCAATATCACATTAAACCACAGAAATTACAAAATGACATTCTCCTTAAATTCAACTTCCAAAAGTGCATTAATCGTTGCCATGTTACATTCGTTTAGTTGACTAGTGCTATACGCTGTATTAGCAAAACATTAATAGCATTAATAAAAACACTTACACTGACAAGCTACTCAATATCGCGTTCATAATCGAAGGAGATTAATCTGCGATTATGAACGCGATATTGTAGTGATCTACGGCTCTGTGTATTAAATGCCTGAAATCTGAAAAGCATGTGATGGAGATGTACTAATCACAGACCGTCTTACTTGCTAGATGCGCACTGACCATCACAACGCGATTTATCATGCAGCTCTGAAGTTGTTTGGTTGATCACAACGTAACAAGATATATTGAGGAAAACTAGACCTGCCGGGTTTATTCAAAGCGCCGCCATTACTGTCTAGAGTGCGTTGAATGGTGCGCTGTGATTGGTTGAGCGAATATGTTGCATTCTGCAGAGAAGGGAGACTGGTATTTGTCGCGGTTTGGAAAAGAAAGGGAGAAAACGTGACAGAATAACTCGGCGGATATCGCATTTTGCGTAAAATTAAAAATTTCCTTTCAGACCGACCCGGATACCAATATTGAATGTTTGGGGAACCAATTGGGTCGTCTTCGTTAGGACACGCCTCTTCTGCTCCCTCCACGGCTGTGGCATTTTTTTTTTGTGGCTCATACGTTCATAAAAAGAGTTCTGTTGTTTACAAATTGATAAAATGGTGTTTCACAATATTAGTTTATATTGTATTTTTCAAGACATATATTTAGCCTTTGTGTGCACAAAATGCTTCTTTTAATACCATTTTAAAATAGTATATTCCAAATTTAGATAGATCCTAACTGAAATGGCATTGGATACAAAACGGATAAGATATGATTCTGCATTAGGGTGTTTCTGTAAAACAGCCTCTTCTTCTGAGTCATAACAGTCTAGTGTTTTGGCTGTGAGTTTTGCACAGGCAAGCAGCACTTTGTGTAAAAAAAAAAAAATCTGGCTTGTAATTGAGATTGATTTACACACTCCCAGCCTTTCTCACACTCAGTGAAGTTCAGAAACATTTTGGTATGAGATGGTTTGATATGAGATGGGTGCTTTCATCTTGTGTAAAGTAAAACAAGTTTGTGTTCCATTATTCTTTGGTTTGTTTGCCTCTGTTGTATCGGTTGACAAGGTGATTTGACAAGCTTGACAAAATGTATTTCTGTAAACCATATCGTTTTTTGGCTGGTAATGATGCTTTTCTGTATCACTGATGTTGGATGTTTAATTTTGCTCATATCTAGTGTTGCAAAGGGGTGGAACATTTCCGGAAACTTTCCAAAAATCCCTGGAATATTCAAAAAAAAAAATCAAGGAAAGTTTCCAAAATTTCTGGAATGTTTCCGAAATTTACTGGAAACTGGACCACCTTTTTGCTACTCATATCCTCAGTTTTTACAAGTAGATTTATCTTTGCAGTCATTTAATGCTCACTCATTGTCACGCAGTTTTCCTTGATGTGTTAATGTAATTCTGATTGAAACACGAAGTCAGGGTGGGACATCGAAGAGCTTGTCCCTTTTTTAAAATAGCAGCATTTCATTTACATTTACAGCCTGGCAAAGCTGCATTCGATAGCTTGTGACGGCCACAGTCCTGATCAAAATGAGTCTAATGGATTCTCTCTTTAGATTTTAAATAAAACTCTTACTACATCTAAACGGTGCTCATTTTTAGTAATGGTTATGATGTGTAGTTTGATAAGCGAGTTGTTTGGGCATCAGTGTTAGCTCTTCTTGTCAGTGCTGTTTATAATGCAGAGGCTGTTTAACTGGTCGAGATGCTTGATCTCCTCCAATGCAGTTTAAAACAGAATATTCTGGGTAGAATTCAAATGGCTCAGATACATTTGGTGGTTATGATTAGCTTCGTGCCCTCTCGTCTCTGCAGCAGGTTGCGTGATCGACTTGGAAAGCATAATTACACTGGCTGATTCCTTCACTATGGAATAGGTTTTTTTCCAACCAGTGTGTTAATTATTTTCATTGGTTGGATGCAATAATTTGTCAAATTTGGCCTATCATCAAATTGGGCCTTTCACACTAAGTAGGGCTGCTTAATCGAATTTCTAATCGCGATTACAATTATGGATGCCACAATTACGTAATCGTTCAAAGCGGCAATTAATCATTCAAAGTCCACTTAAGTTATTCTGCACACTTAAGATATGTTTTTTTCTTTCTACATGTTATCTTAAGGGTTTTTCCATTGTTTTAGTTTTAGTATAACATTATAATACCATTCATATTTTAACTTTTTTATCATTTAAAGAAGAAACCAATCCGATGTATAGTTGACATTTGAGGCTTAATACTATAGAAAAGCATTAAAGGTTTTTCAGTTAGTGTTTTCATCTTATTTTTTATATAAAAATTCGGCATGCGGTTGCATTAAACAATGGTATAAACATCATGCAATGTAAATTGTGATAATCGTAATTAATAATCCCAATTTCAAGAGAATAATCTACAATTATGATTTTTGTAATAATAATCGTGCAGCCCTACGATGTAAGTACGTGTCAACTAACCTCCTCATTTAGAGTATTATATACTGTAGTGTTGTATGGTTAGTGGTATAGTAAATACGGTTTACAATACTACAAAATTGACTTCTACTATTAGAATGTCTAGTGGACTCTCGATATAAACTGACTTACCCAAATAGTAAATGTTGTAAGAAAGGGGCGGGACCTTCAAATTATATGCAGTTGATTTGATAGCTGGGACACAGATAAGAGGTTTCAGAGATTCCCCTTTAAATTAATTAATCTCAGTTGTATGCAGTGACCACATTTTTTTTTTTTTTTTCCATAATCTGAATATGGAGCTGCATTGAAATCCCCGTATCTCTGTGACTGAATGAAATATGGCCTTGAAAATGACGATTCCAAAAGAAAAGTTTATGTCGCAACCAGATTCTAATTCTTCGTGAGTTACATGCACTCAATATTATGTCACACCGGATCAGCGGTATTCCCATGCAATGTGTTGATTGAAGGAAACCGATGCATTTCTGATTTTTCCACATTTGTTCTTTCGTCTCTGTCCTTTATAAAAGAAATAAGGGATCATCTTTGTGCAACGTGACCAACATTTTGTGTTTTTGCCCTGAAATGTTTACATTTAACATGTTACTCCTGGAGCCATATTTAAATCCAGTATCTCTGGAACTGAAACAATATAGGTCCCTAAAATTAGATGCCAAAAGGGAAGTTTGTTAAGACGGAATATCTAAAAGGGCATTGAGATATCTTTAATACTACTTGAGTTACAGGCATCCAAACTTTGGAGAAAAAAAACTTGAAAAGTGCTCTTTCCCCATTTCTGAATGGTCACCATTGGCACATAATGTAACAAAGATTGCTAAAGTCAATAGATTTTACTAATAGAGCTACCAATCTCTGTGTAAAAATTATATTATGATGCTGCCATCTTTCTGAAGCTATTTTTACCCCCTTGTAATTTGGCTTCAAATTGCCATTTTGACCCCCTCTACAAAATAGTGGATTGCTCAGTAAATATGCATCCATGACATTTAATATTTTGGCTTCCATTACTATACAGTGCATGTCTGTCTTTCTTCAGAAAAAAATCTAAAATTTGAGCCGGGGACCTCTGGTTGAGTTCACACAGAATGACACATGTGATTTCAGAATGAGATATTTCATCTTTGTAGCGTATTTTTGAATCGAATTGAGAAAATAGCCAGATTTAAACATTTGCATGCTTATTTTTTCCTTTTGATTGGATTATTTCAGATCTACGTCTCCTCCAATCGGATTGATTGTGGTCTTTTCAGTCCAATTGAGCCATCAATCCCTTTACCAACACATCAATCCGATCACAGACGTGGAGTGTTTTGAGCTTTTACATCTTGATGTTCATGTGATATGTTTTCTATTTTGCTGATCCCAATTCACACTGCTAATTATTTTGTCTTTAATGTGCTTTCAGATGGAGCATGAATGGTGAAGGGTGGAGAGCAGCAGATTGCTGATGTCTGCGTGGCCTGCATACTGTCTAGATCCTCTTTACAATCTAAACTATTGTCTGGCAACTGGAGACACTCTTGAATAACCAAAATGGCTACTTCACTGTGGAAATGTCCCCTGGTGCATGGACTTGTGTTAACTGTGATTTTCATACAATCTTCAGAAGGTAAGACCATCTCTATAGACGCTACAGCCTGCTGGAACGATAAAGTGACATTTTTAGAGATGTCATACAAATACAGAGTTCTGGCATGAAACTCTAGATGGCCGATAGGTCTAGCTCAGTCTGACCTGGTGACATCATTGTCACATTGGCAGCTGATTGGTTCTCTCCTGTACAGTAGCCCAATAGCGCGCTGCTTCAACATTCAAATATATGACTATGCTTGCTGTAGCCAGCTCGCAGCGTGCTTCAGAAATCTTCCACCTTCCCCAGCTCCACCTGTGTATATCTGCTACGAGGTGATTCATGTATGGGGGTTATTTCATGTGTATTATATTTGCAGCAGCAATATTTTCTTACAAAACGCCAGAGATCTGAACTCTCGTGGATCCTTTCATTATAACAACGAGGTTTGAACATGATGTAAATAATTCATTTTGCAGTGTAGGTCAAGTCATATTTAATGTCAAGTCATAAAAGACAGACAATTAATGTAACAAAAATGTGTTTTCCATGAGGGGTAAGAACAGTTATTATTACCTCAGTAGCTAGCTTTAATAAAAAAAAAAGAAAAAAAGTTTTTAGTGTGATGAAAAGAAATTGTCAAGTACTTTTGTAAAGAAAGGTGTGTTTTTGCTCTAAATAATTGAATAAAAACAATCAAAATCACTCAAATCACATCAAAACATTTGCATACTCTCTGAGTAGGTGCTTCTTTTGAATAAGTAATTACTTCACGACTGTTATGTCGTAATGAATTAATCGGCCTAGCGACTACATTCCTCATGTCTTTTATGTCATGTTATCTGCCAGTCCTCTGGCGTCACTTTGCTTCAGTCATAATCCCTCCTAATGGCCTCATAACTGGGAATTGGCACATAGACATATTATGCATAGTGACATGCGCACAACGGTATTTATTTTATTTATTTGTATTTTGATTTTTATTCTTATTTTTATTTTTATTTTTCTTGTTATTTTTACTTTTTACTTTTATTTGATATTATATATTAATTTTATTTTACTTTAGTTTAGGCTTCCTGTTCTTACTCTATTTTGCTCTACTATATTATGAATAAACCTGGCAAAGCCAAAATATGAAAACCGCAGCATGCAATCTGTGAAGATGTTAGATCTGCAGTTGCGATAATTCACTGGATTTGCTGATTTGACAAACTCTGGGAGTTGCAAACTCATGTGTTGCATGTATTGTGCACATTGTCTAATGGAGTGACATTTCTCATAGTCCCATTGTCTGGATTTGGAGTCTGATTTGGTGTGAATCTGTTTCATGCTGCATTTGTCTTTTGTTTTGTTTTAGCGCTTGCTAGCTCATGTCTGAATCATGTATATGTGACACAGCTCATTAATTATCACTGCATTTCCATGGGAAAGATGTCCTCAAGCACACCAGAGATATGATTTATCCATCTTATACATGACTTTGCCTCACTCTCATTCATCCTTGAAAAAAGCCGTATCTCCAGCCACTAAAGCTGGCCAGAAAGAATGTTTCTCAAAACAACATGTATGTTTGCTTATATGATCTGCATTGTATTTTAATGTATGTTCTAGTATATTCATTTACATTGATTCTCCAGAAATGCCTTGCATGTCGCAGGTCTTTTAGTGAACTGACTACTAGTACTAACTACTATTACTTCTTTTGGCAATTGGAGGATTTTTTTTCCTTCCAAGATGAGTTTAGAAGAATTTTTCTTTTTCTACAATGTGCCGCTTTGATCAGCTGACACTTAGTCAATTTTTATGTTTTGATTTTGGTTTATCTTTTATAACTTTGTGAATTGGGAGGTTTGGATCTGCACTCAGATCTTTGTACATCACGGTTTGTTTTCATCTGGCATTCATCTTCTAGCAGCGAGACGCATATTTCTGTGAGTTCCTTCTGGAAATATGAGACGCTTGAAAAAACAGTAATTTTTTATTTTTTTTTAACAAACTTTTCAACACCATTAACCTCAGCTGAGTTTGGGTTTGATTTATCTGTTGAGTACTCCAGTAGACAGAATGGTGCAATTAAGACCACAGCATTTTACTACAGTAAAGAGTAATCTCAAAGGGTCATGAGAAATAATATTTTCCCTGGTTTCTCTTCGTCTCATATGCTAATGGAGTTGCCGCTGGGCCTACCATTAAAAACCCACCTCCTCAGTACAAAAAAAAATGCCCTTTAGAAACTCACCAGGCTCCTAAAAATCAAATCTGTGACTTGTTATATCATAAACATATAAAATATATATGTTTACCAATCAAAGATTCATTACATCCATAGTTTATAAATAAATTCTTAACTAAATAATACTTTGCTATTTTCCCAACTGTGAAGAGTGACAGACCTGTGTCTTAAAATGTGCAAATTAATCAAAAGATTTGTACCTCTTTCCCTGTCACTTTCTTGCAACGCACATACAAAAGAGAGACCAGTCCCTAACAGAGTTAATTCTGTTCTAGAATGTGTTTTATCACTCACATGAATTACTGAATTTATCCGCACGTCAGTGTGTACATGGCTATATATTTACTTTTTACACTAGTGTCTTTATTATCTTTGGCAACAAAAAAAGTGTACATTGAGGGTCTCAACTAGTTTTGCAAAGGGGTGGAAGATTTTTGTTAGATTTCCACAAAATTTTCTAAAGGTTTCCAAAAAATTCTGGAAATCTCTTCTGGGTTAAACTGGGCCTGAATGTGTTATGAGAGTTAATTATGTGCCCTAATATATTTTTATTTATTTATTTGATGTAATTCTGCAGAATGGAAATGTGAGTTCATTTGATTTAAAAAAGGTTTGTTCCAGTTAGTAGAGCTGGGAAAATGTGCATCTAAGCCGGTTGTCAGTAGCAGGGAGAGAGCGCTAGTGAACGGATTGTGTTTGGAGTGGAAAGACATGAAGTTACTGCCAGTGAAGGCTAAAACTGTCACTTTTAAATCGACTTTCTACAAAGTCAGACAGCGTTCCATATCGTTTTGAATGATTAGGGATCATTTTAAAAGTTTGCACGTAATTTGGGCTACTTATCGAACTGACTCAGTTTAACTACAGTAAGCCTGAACAATTAGTTTTAAAGCCATCTCATTTCCTGGAACACGTCCAATAATTGTAAATTCTTCCTCTGTGTTATGATGAGCCTTATTATAGATTACTGCTGTAATCCTTTGAGGGTTATGAATATCTGCTTCATTATGATTACGCTCTCTGCTGGAAAAACCCGCTTTACCTGCCATTGCCTTTGATGCAGCTGGCCGAAAGCTCATTTAGCCTATTAATATAATACATTAATCAGGATTATTTGTGATTAATCATAAAGATTAAATACCCATTGAATAGTATTCAAGTAATCAGTTCATAGTAATCAAGTATTGATCAATACTAATACGGATGCTCCAACTAAATTGATTTTTTTTGTTCAATTTCTGAGGATCAAATAAGTAATTATAGCCATTCAGCATTTTGGAAACCATCATTTTAATATTTGATGGGTATAAAGTGCAAATTATTAGCCTAGTGTTTTTGTTGATCATTTATTAACTTTTACAGAACATTCTCACTTTTATAGCAGGTTTGAATTTAAAGCTGCAGTCCGTAAGTTTTGCCTCTTTGTTCGCCATCCTCATCGTCGGTGAGTCTCGCCGTGCTCCCACCAAGTGATGGTGTCGTCAGTCACCGGCCCCGCGTGGGATATTTACTGTACTTCGATCAGTCAGATTCATCCTAACTCGTGGAATATATACCCAATAGCAATTTTCCACCGATACCTTGCCATCTGACAGTATGAGAAGTCTGCCACTTTTTTTCTGACCAACTGAGGAAAAAAGCATTACCATAAATCTCACTACCAATGGTGATTAAATCTAAAGATCGGTTAGCTCATATCACATCACCCGGTTAACTCTTTTATTATATGATTTAATTTAACAACTCCATTGAGATGCATTGACAATGAGTAGGAGATGAGCTATTAGCGCAGGGGAATTTCAGTTTCTTTCGGCACAGGTCTATTTGTCATACCACTCGAATTTCATATTAATAAATTCTTTTAACCCAAAACGCAAATGATGCTCCCTTCGAACTGGTTTTCTTTAAAAATACAAATCTTTGTAATCCCAGGCTATCTGTAATCAGAAGCACATTTATAACTGGAATATCATTTAATTTCATTCACATGTTTCATAAACACATAATCCTTTCTGGATTACAATCCGCCATCAAAATGATACATTTAATTATTCCAGCTGCTTTGAGAAAAGACTATAAATGATCCTCCACCTGCAGGATCCTCACAAATATTGATTTTGGATCATTTGTAACCAAAAATTTACAGACTGCAGCTTTAAATAAACTACAAATGTCACAAACTCCCAAAAATGTCACATTTAGCTTTTGTTTTTGCCTTTTATTTAGAGATAATAACTCTAGGTTGTGTCTCTGTCTGTCAAAACAAAGCTTATTTTATGCATTGATAATTTAGATTTATTTATTTAATGCTAATTAAGATCTGTAGTTTCTCGTAGTATGAATGTTTTATGTGAGCCTTAGGGTTGCAAATGTCTGGTAAATTTCCGGAAACTTTCTAAAAATCCCTGGAATATTAAAAAAAAAAAAAATCCTGGAAAGTTTCCCAAATTTCTGGAATATTTCCGAAATTTACTGGCATATTTTCCACCTTTTTGCAACCCTAGTGAGCATTGATCGACTCAGTACGACGTCGTTATTGAAGATGTCATAATTTCAGGGCAGTACACTAAAAAAAACTGTATAAAAACTGGTTAATTTTACTCATTACTAAGAAACCGCAAGAAACACATTGAATTAAGCATAACATTTTTAATTTAAATTCGATTTATTTTATTTTTTTTGTAAAACGTGCTTCAATAACCTTTATTGAAACTTTGAAAATCATTTTTTTTTCAGTGTAATTCTTTGTCCGTGGACGCAGAGAATTGTTTCAGATGATTTGTGGCTATATGAATCTTCATTTGAGATTGTGAGGCCAGTGTTGGTCTGTTTTTATCAGTGTACATGACAGACGGAGGGAAATATCAGGAGCTGGATTCCAGCAAACCACGGCTGGACCTCAAACCGTACTCGAGCTCCTCTCTGGACAGTGTATTACATCACTGTAAGCTTCAGCAAAATCCTTCCCTGATTTCTGTGGCCTGATTCATTGCGCACAGCATGCGGTCCTTCTCTGGCAGTCTTGAAAAGAGGCCAGCCATATATTTATATTCCAATATGACAGGCCAAACAAAAAATGACTCGGTAGACATTGGCTTCTGTAAGGACACACTTAAGAGAAAAGAGCAAATTGCTTGAAGAAGTGTCTTAGATCATTGAGTGCCTAGCTTGTTTAACAACAGATATCAGGACTAGACTATTTTAAACTGAATCAGGAAAACAAAAGGAATTGTAAATAAAAGTGCTTTCTTTACTGTTATAAGTCTTAGATTTCAAGTTCTTTCATTTTTTTTTTTGTTACAAATCTTATTTTTTTACATTTTCGATTTTCTTTTCAATGCTAAATCTGAACACTTTTAAACTACCAGTGTTTTCAGATGAAAACCCAAGCTGAAGCATATGCATAAAGAGTTTCTTCACGTTTATTCATTTCCATCTAATCACTGCACTGCATTATGCATGAGGTCAGATAACAGAGCAAAATTCAAGTGTCATGAAATGAGTTTCAGCGCTGTTCACTCACCTCTGTGTTGTCCTTCACATCTCATAACCTAATTCATATTTGCAAAAAACAATCTGCAAATGCACAACCAACGCTAGGTTAAAAACAACACAGTTTAGGTCAACATTGGTAGGTGAAACTAGATACGAATCCAATTCTTGTTTGTGTTAAATCAACTATTGCTGCTGGGTTGAACCCAAAATGGTGTGCAAGTTAAATCACTTTAACACATGCATAATGACTTAAGCTTAATCGATAATCTAGAACCTAACCTCAAAATAGACAGAAGTAGGCAAAAGTGAAAGCAATGTGTACATGTAATGGCAAATCAACAGTTAAACTGCTTATACAGTTAAACAAAATAGATTTTTTACAAGATTGATGAAGATTGTTGAGTGAATTCCATACGGTTAAAGGCTCTTTCACACTGAGTGCGATGCAATAAAGTGAAGCGAATCCCAGACGAATCATGCTTTCACACTGAACATGAAAGCGATTGATTGTTTTTGGCTTATTCACGCCTGCATGACAGGTGGCACTGCCATCGTTCCACCTATCGTTCTTGACCACTGAGAAGAAGAATCATTTAAATGTTGGCGCATAGAAACACAAAGCCAGAGAAGCCAGGCCTGGTTCTACGGGGGTGCTAAGCCTCAAAACTAAAGAAAAAATGCATACTCAGTTAAGGCTACAAAAATAGGATATTGGCGAACGCTTCAGCAGCACGTACTTGTGTTTGCGCTCTGTGGAGCATCAGTGGTTTCTCTTTTCAATGCGTTTTTGCTGCGTTAAACAGTATATCACAGTTTGCACTGGTTTTCAAAACCGCTTTCGGTGCAAAAGCAGCACCTCCGGGAACGAGATCTAAAGCTCAATCTGATTGCACAGCTCATTGTTATATATTTTTCGTATTTTTATATGAAATTAAACAAGCTGAAAACACTAACTGAAAAACCTTTATGCTTTCTATAGTATTCGCCGCAATGTTCAGATATACATCGGTTTGGTTCTTTCTTCTTTATAATAATAAAGTAAAATATGAATGGTATTATACTGGTTACTAAAATTAAAAAACTGGAACAAAAACCCCTTTAAGATAACATGTAGAAAGTAAAAAACATATCTTAAGTGTGCAGAATAACTTAAGTGGACTTTGAATGATTAATTGCTGTTTTGAACGATTACGTAATTGTGGCATCCAAATTGTAATCGCGATTAGATTCGATTAATTAAGTCTGCCCTAACGTTAGTGTGAAAGCCCCAATTGATGATATGCAAATTTGACCAATTATTGCTTCCAACCAATGAAAATAATTAATTAATAATAATTATTGGCACACTGGTTGGAAAAAAACTTGCTTTGTCCCACCACGATTGATCGCGCACAATGTGAATAGCTCCATATGGTTTTATTGTATTGATTCAAGAACATCATTGCTGCGTATATTCGCATTCGTATATTAATCACACTTAGTGTGAAAGGCCCAATTTGATGATAGGCCAAATTTGACCAATTATTGCTTCCAACCAATGAAAATAGTTCCAGTACAGCCAAACCATCAGGCTGAGTGACACCAAAAAACACATGAATGAACTCTGAAAGTCAGTGATGAACTGTGTATTATAGCAAATCGACAGGATTTCCCCCTCTTTGTTTAAAGCATTTTAATCACTCCTCTCAAGCGCTGTTCCCGCTCACCTCTTGAGACGTTTTGGTGTGAGAGACAACACTCCGACAAAAACCTCAGATTTAAAAGAACACCTTTCTTGCCAGAAACACAGTGTAAGTGATGCATTTTTTAATTAGAAAATATGGCATATTTAGAAATTTAGAAATATTATAGAAAATGTATTTAACATTCCCTGCAAGAAAACATACAGATATTTATTTGTGTAGACAGTAGGGACACCCATCTTAATGTTGCGTATACTATGTGAATTGACCATAAACATTACAGATGCACTCAGTAACAATTCATTTACAGACATTCAGTTACAAAAAATCCTTCTGACTGATAATAATTATATCAGAGTATTGTAATACTCATTTGTTGATATTTGTAAGTATAGTCTATAAAAACTTATTTTTTTCATGAAAGTTGTTAGTAATGTGTCTTCAATGATAAAGATGCCTGTTGTCAAGACACTCCTGTAGTGGTTTTTCCACTAGTCGCAATGTTTCTCGGGTCTCTGGTCTTCATCTCTGTAGTCCGTGTTGGGGGGGGGGGTTCCAGGTCTGGTGTGGATTAGTCACAGCCTGGAACCTGCTTTTGTCTGTCAGGATTTAGTTTTGCCCTTCGGTTCCTTAAGTAGCTCACTACTACTGCACTTATTTTTTTTGCACACATTGTACTTTGTATTGTACATCTTGCAGAATCAAGCAAATGTTAAATATTTTACCAAGAATAAGAGGAATTATACAACATGTACTTTCTTTATTTAGTAACGTCCTCATAGGATCTTTTACACACACACACACCCACACACACACACACACACACACACACACACACACACACACACACACACAGACACCCAGGTTTGTTTTTGTGCAAAGGGGACTCTCCATAGGTGTAATGGTTTTTATACTGTACAAACGTATGTTCTATTGCCCTACACCTAAACCTACCCCTCACAGAAAACTTTCTGCATTTTCAGATTTTCAAAAAAACTCATTCTGAATGAATTATAAGCCTTATGAAAAATGGTGACACGGGGTAGGTCCTCATAAATCACCTTCTCCTTGTAATACCTGTGTCATACCCATGTCATTATACAAATTTGTGTCCTCATATGTCACAAAAATGTGTGCGCGCACACACACACATACATATTATATATATACTGTATATATAGCAAAATTATTTTGTTGCTTCTTGCATGTTTTGCGACTGACTCATTTATGTCATTTGCTCTGCTTCATGGGAGTGGGTGGAGCTAAAGATCTCTTTTGGCACACTCATTCGCCGTGAGACTCTGATTGGTGGAATTTTCTGTACAGCATCATGGGTAGTTTTTCACCACGAATTCCAGTATTAAATACAATAATTTAAAAAAAAATGGTGAATTAATGCGATCAGATGGGTTCAACAAAAGCAAATACAATCGATTCACAACCTCAGAGCTCACAACAGCTCTGTCTTTTAAGGTTTATCAGTTAATGTTAAAAATGTATTTCCTAGTGGAGAAAATGAATGGAGTTTTTACTTCTGAAACCTGACTGTTGCGCTCTATACTGTACCAGGTGAGCTAATGAGCAAGTTTACCATGTACCATATGGAGCTAGTTATGTGATGCAGACAACAAAATGTATTTGTTTACAAATACTGCACTATGGTGAAAGGGGTTTAAGGTCATAACATAGTATTGTTCAATAATCTGTTCCTTTAACTGTAATTTGTGTGTAAAGGAATTAAAGTTGTTGGTGTTTTACTGACACTAATATTCATTTCATCTGAAAACTGTACTGAATTGTATAGTTAAATTTTTGGAGTTCTGCAGAAATGTAGCTAGAGGCAAGTTTCTCCAATGATAAACAATGTTAAAATGATGCAAATTAGAACCTCATGCATCTTCCCAGCTCAGCTGAGATCAACAGGTCAAATCATCTCTATGCCGCTAGCAGCACAAATCCAAGTGTTGGTGAAATTGCAAAAATAATGAATAATTCATTTCCAAAAAGTTTCATAAACACTCCCCGTATGCCAGTTTTCAACCCCCAAATCGGACAGTCCCGACCCAAACTCATGCCTTCGATGTGAGTCACTGTCGCCGTGTTGGGCTTTTTTAGATGCTCGGATAAACAGAGCAGTTTTTGATGATGCCACAAAATCATCGTGTGTAGTGTTTGGTAAACTGTTGTTTTTGCCTTGTGGTGCGTTTTGGCACAAGTGCTTTCTTTCTGATGGTAAGAATTCCTCAAACAACAGCGAAATTTAGAGGCTGAAATACTGAGATGGAAAAAAAAAACCTTTAAAAAGACAAACATCGCATTTTAAAAGAAGCTTAACCCCCTTCCAAATACATCTTAAATCCTTTTGGAAAATACAGTACAACACCGTAAGCCCTGCATTGCTCTGTATATTGGATTATAGGCACTTGAGAGCAGTTTGCACATTTTCCTTTTCTTCTGAAGCTACTTGGCGTCCAGTAACAAGGGAAGAAAATCACAAAAAAAGACAAGGAGGCTCAAGAAGTCCCTGCTGGGTCTACTGTGGGACTTCTCATACTTTTCTAAAGACGACACCATCCTTTTCTCCTCTCCACCCATTTTTCAGTCTGAGAAATCCCCCGTGGAGTCCGGGACACAAAGGGGGCCGGTCGAGGGGGAGTGTGTTGGATTTGCATGCAGCTGTTTGCTGTTCCTAAAGCCACAAAGGCCAATCAAATTTGCATTAATGGAGGGTGACAGGCAGGAATCCTGCTGGAAGCAGCCCTCACACTCGCACGCTTGGGAGACATTCTGCCTAAATGGTCACCGAGCAGGGATCTTTCCACGAGGAAAGTTAGAAATGATTGAAAATAGTAGCAAAACTGGAAAACAAACAAAAATTACCTGCTTGTTAATGGTCTTAAAGACATGCTGATATATATTTAATCTTATATGTCATAAATGGGGAATATTATCCATATATGTATGTATGTGTGTGTGTGTGTGTGTGTGTGTGTATAAATATATGTAGAATATATTCTATAAATATCAATAATATATGATAGAAATTATTTATTTAGTTAGTTAGTTCTTTAGTTTAGGTAGTTAGTTAGTTATTATTAAACATCTCAGCTAAGACCTTTTTTAGTCTTTAAATCTAATTATTATAATGGAGACATAAATATATTACTGTTGTAACTTACAGTTGTACTGTTAAGTAAAAAAACAATATTTGATCATTATAAAGATCATTTAACTCTACAAGTTACCAATGTTTATGCCTTAAGTTCTTCACTTTTAAATGGTCAAATCCTCAAGCTTTTATTTTGGGGAATTTCTGTAAACTTCTGTCCACAGAAATGTTGGAAATTATGCAAATGTGTAAATAAAGTGAACCAAAAGGCATTCCAGAAATGCATGAACTCGGAGCGCATACAGAGATGGAGTTGGTGAGAAAAGTTTACTGTGAGCCGAGCCGCTTTGAGACCCTGAAACACTGGGGACAAAAATAAATAAATAAAATAAAATAAATAAATCATTGTCAAGAGGTCTTACCTGCAAAAAAAATAAAAATAAATAATTGGAAGAGGTCTTACCTGCATAATAAATAAATAAAATAAAGTTCTGTTGAGCAGCAGAAAATGGGGTATATTGTGAAACGATATTGGCTATGCTGGCTTGAGCCCACAGCAAACACCAGGAAGATGCATAAGAAAACTACTTTTCCAGCCACTGACCAGAATTCCTGATAAAATTCCAAGTCAAGTCCAATGGAACAGGATCACAGCTAATTACAATCCAGCTAGATCTGTTGCCATGGCAATGCATGGAACATTGCATGTAATGTATTATGTATGGCATCGGATTCCCCCTTAACATTAATGAGTTAAGTTAAAAGAAAGCGTGAGATAAAGAGCCACACGCTTTGGCAGGCTCGTTTAGGGCGACTGTTACTGCTTTCCCAGCTTTGATGTAAATCTCGACTGCTGCTGGCAGAAGGTGAGTTTGAAAAACTGTGCTGGTGTGTGGAAATAAATATCGACTCTAGAGAGCCAGTGAGTGGAGCAACATGTTTGAGACTGCGGAGTATGACAACAGAAAGCTCAACTGAAAGCCTGTTTACTTTGCACTGTTTATCTGTGCACGTCTTTCCAAAGAACACCAAAAGCTCATTATCAAGATAAAGTCAGGTTCTCTGCCAGTGAAATGACACATGCATGCTACAAAGGACACAGTGAAGTCTTGCCCACATCGTTTTCCAGTAAGTATTATCGTTTCACTCAGAAATGCATCACATTAGTCAGGGATGTTGAACAGTTGGCTGGTCGTTTTGCGAAACAAACCCTGAGGCTTGAGTCTGAGCTCAGTGTCTCGAGAACACCACAAAATTGAAGTCAGCCGGCTTAGAAATGCCTTATTTATGGTTATCTCTGCATGTCATACTGGATACAAAATAAATAAATACATAGCCGTAAATGCATAAATCTTACACAAACACCAACACATTCTCTCGAAACTGCCAGTTGAAATACCTTAGTGTTCTTCTAGTTTAAGTGTTTATAATATTTACAGTTGGGCATGTGTTAGTTTTTCATAAAGCAAAGTATAGGTGGATTTGTAGCATTAGTGAACATATATATATATTGTACAATAGAACATGCTTCTCAAAGTTATATCAGTAATACGGAATGCTAAAATATAATTTTAGGGGGGGAAAAAAATGAATTTTTCTTCCATGTTTAAATTTAGCAAATATTTCCGCAGATAAAAATTATTGACCCAGTCTCCCAAATAGAGCACATTTGTCTATATGTCTATATTAAGTATTTTCTGTAACCAGATAACAGATCAGATCTATTTTCAGCGCAGTTTTTAAAAAAAAGTCTTTCTTTGCTTTTTTCACAAATTGAGACTTTAAATGATCTGAAATCGGAGCAGAAAGTCTTAAATTCATAATCATTTCATTAAATGTTGCATGCATTGCAAAAAAAAAAAATACATGAATAAATATTAAAATAAAATAAATACTTCCTCCGTATTTTACCCCCTCTTAAATCAAGACACATTTACCCGAGAAGCAAAATGAAGTCTCGCTTTCTGAGAAATAGAACAAAATTATGCTTAAAACAAGAACAAATATTTGTTAATGTGACAAAAATACTGAAGAAGAACAGCACTTTTTTTTTTGCAGTGTGATCAAAAAGTACAGTATAAGTTATTTTTGGTATAAATTGAATTGAAAAGTAATGGCAATCTATTGAAAGTTATGATTTCAAGCTTTGAAGCATTGCAAATACAAGACATTTACACTTAGAGGCCATATCGATGTATTGTGTCTCTTTTATCCTTTTCCTTAAATTGTGTACTTGGTCTAAAGAAGGTCTTGAAGTTTACCTTCATAAAACCTGCAGAAACCCTGAATTAGGGCTGCACGATTAAAAAATTACAATGATCTAATCATGCATAATGTAGATTAAACCGCAAACGTCTACTTGCTTTCTCTTTACCGTGTTTTTACACAGTTTGTGCAGTGTTGAGCATTGTGGCTTCACTAACTCGCTGAATGTGGATGGGATAAGAGTGAGAGATGGAAATCCTGGAGTGGATCTGGAGCAGAGTATTCAGTCCTCAGAGTCTCAGTCTGAGAGGGCAAAGCACCACATATCCGCACTTCTGTCTGAATCTCTTGATAAAATAAGTAATACTGCGGGGATTTATGTTCTCTATTCATTTCCACTCACAAATACTTGAGTAAAGATATGCAGAGGCAAGATATGCAGCGAAAGCTTTGAGTACTTAAATTGAAATGAACGCAGTGTGTGTCTGCTGGGTGTTCAAGGTTTGCTTTGCATTCGAAGTATAAAAGCAGAGCGTGTGATGGGATGAATGCTGTGTATTATGGCACATTGACAGACAATTGACTTTTGACGCATGCACTGTGATGTAATTCAGCTACATCAGTGCATGCTTTATAACAAGCACAGAAGCCATTTTTTCATGAAGGTCTCTAGATGATACATGACTTCTGTGTTTGTCATAATGCATGCACTATGTAAGTTTTGCTTCTGAAAGGGAAACCCCTACAAATGCATATGCAATACGTGGCAGCTCGTTGAATCATACAGTAACAAGTTATGAAATTTGGCACACCGTTAGTGGACAGTCCCAATGTAAACTACATGTCTCTGCTCGCGTATTTTAAACCATGTGGTCCAGAAACCTCATTGTACAGAATAACAATATCTCAAATATTGCACGGCAACAGAAAACACTAGTAATATCAACTACATTATCCTCCCACACTTCACACCGTTCCCTGCATCTTAGGGAAATCTGACCAACCATATGGTCATAACCATAGCTTCTGCATGGCAGTCTTTAATAGTCATATCTTATAGTATGATGGCTTTTTGCGAGGATGCAAAACAAAATGGACAAATGCACAAATGTCATCTCATTTATTAGTCTGGTGACATGCATTAATAGCAGATATCAGACAACATTTCTCTATTTTTGTCGACATGTTTATATGGTAAATTGTGAATTTGCTGCACCAAAAGAAATATGCTGACCCATCTACTTCATACAGGACTCAGGAAATCACGATGATGCAATTTAAGAATAATATTATGACATTACTCCGAGAGCTGTAGGCATATCGCATGCTAAAAGTGTAGTCTGTCATTTTAGAAATGACACCAAACCAAGTTATTACTTCACGCAAGAAGGTAATGTCCAGTACTTAATGCTGGTTAAAAAAGTTTAAAAAAAAGGCATGATTAAAAACATAATATGTGACCCTGGAGCACAAAAGCAGTGTTAAGTCGCTGGGGGATATTTGTAGCAATAGCCAACAATACATTGTATGGCTCAAAATTATACATTGTCCTTTTGTGCCAAAAATCATTAGGATATTAAGTAAAGATCATGTTCCATGAAGATATTTTGTAAATTTCCTACTGTAAATATATTTACTCCAAACGTAAGTCTACCTGACTCACCGCACAAATATGCATTGCAAAACGCAATTTTTCCACATTGCCGCAGCAACTTTGCAAATTTCAACTGTTTAAAACTTTCTAGATTTTGACAATAGTTGTATCTCAGCCAAATATTGTCGTACTAACACAAACCCCCTCCCCACTTAACCATTCAAATGGAAAAGATTATTTATTCAGCTTCAGATGATGTATAAATCTCAATTTCAAAAAATTTACCCTTAAGACTGGTTTTGTGCTCCAGGGTCACACACACACATATATACATACATATACATATATACACATGCATAATACGATAATAAACCTTATCATATTAACTTAGACTATAATTGCAATAAGTTTCCGTAGAGTCTTTATTTTTTTAACTTTTTCAAAATGCAGACTCGAAACAGGAATTTTTTATTTATCATAATGACAAGGATATTTAATTAAAAACCAGATAAAGCCAAGATGGCAAAAGTGCTGCCCGTTAAATAGGAAAACTGTTTTTAAACCCGGTTGACTACAAAGTGTCCACCCCAAAGAAGCACCAGGTTAGTAGGTCTTTCAGTGTGTTCATGTGGGGGCCAGCTGAATCCTCTTGGGGGACCCCACCTGTGATCTGCCTGTCTTTCCTCCAGCCTTCAGTCGTGCAGCGCTGCCGTTCGGTCTGGTGCGGAGAGAGCTGTCGTGTGAGGGTTACCCCATCGATCTGCGCTGCCCGGGGAGTGATGTCATCATGATCGAAACCGCCAACTACGGCCGCACAGACGACAAGATATGCGACGCAGACCCCTTCCAGATGGAGAACATTAACTGCTACCTCCCGGATGCATATAAAATCGTATCTCAAAGGTAAAAGACCGTTTGCCAAGCATTGCCTGTAGTCCAAATGTGGATGCTATTTCCTCGTTTGTAGATACTGAATTTCGCTCAGCAGATATCGTGTGCTTGTTTCTGAAAAGCTCTAGAGTTTTAACATGCAAACTCAAGTTCAAATTCTTCCAGAGTTCTTTTATAAATAACAGCCACCTGCGTTAGTCCACTTTAATTCGTCCAAACCTCATTAGGGTTTGACATATTCCATTCTGTCGCTGTTAGTTTGGAATTTGAGGGAATACTCCTCAAAATTAACCATATGCTTTTGCTTTCATGATAGCCTAAATTTGACATTTAATTTCTTCTTTTGCATGAGGTGGTCATATACTTGAAATGGCAGAGCCTTACAGTGTACCTGCGGTCCTGAGTAAATATCTGCTCTTTATATTACAGTGGCTCTCTGAAGGCTCTCTTGTTTGAGTAAATGTATGAACTCACACACAGACTGATGACTGTCTAAACCTAAAGCATCTAAAGCAAACCAGATATTGTGGCTACTTTGATTATGTGCATTCAATTCACATTTTTTCAGTTCAGTTCATGTCATTATAAGCCGCGTTTTATACACTAAACAGTATTACTTGACACATGTGACGGTAACAAGTACAGTTTTCCCAGCTCTGTTTAAATCCATTTCATGTAATCCTCAAATTCATTTTCACAATTTTAATAGCCAACAATATTTTTAGGCCATGTTGTTGGTTAACAGCCAACAACTGTTTCTAGCCAAACCTAGAAACAGTTAGTGTTTCTAGGCTTCAAATTTTATATGTGAGCTGTTAAAATAACAGGCTTGTCTCACTCTTGTAGCTGATTGTTCCTCCCAGTTTGTCCTGGACATACTTTTTGGACTATATCATAGTAAGATTAACCATCATGATGCATTCGGGTCTGTTTTGACCTGGAAGAGATGGATAGAAAATTCTTACAAATTAAAAAATATACGGTTAACCACCTGATCCTCCTGTCAACAACCCTATTGGCAAAGGGCATCTCAGGAACCGCACTCCAGTGGTTTGAGTCTTATCTCTCAGATAGGCCCTTCAAGGTATCTTGGAGAGGTGAGGTGTCCAAGTCGCAACATCTAGCTACTGGGGTGCCTCAGGGCTCAGTTCTTGGACCACTTCTCTTCTCTGTCTACATGGCATCACTAGGTTCTGTCATTCAGAAACATGGCTTTTTTATATCACTGCTATGCTGATGATACTCAACTCTACCTCTCATTCCATCCTGATGATCACAAAACTCATGATCCAGCACAGTTTTAGCATTGGTCAAATTTAAAATGGGTAAAAGATTTCAATACAAGCATTTCAGTCAAATACAGTTTATGCAATATGTTAAACTTTTAACCTGCAGGGGAGAAAAGATACAGCCAGCAGCAACAGTTTAAAAGTCGCCCAATTCCACGGTAAAACCACAGACTTGGCAACCCTGGTGCTAACCCTGCTCCGGAGCTATCAGGGTTTAAAGAGACAATAACCCAAGGTTAAAGAGTGTGAAAAGCCCAACAACTGGAAGTTTTCTGGAAGAGAATTTGAAAGTCCTTTAGGGTTTTCTGCCCTTTTTTACTTTTCTGTTTTATATTCCACGTCAGAATTACTTGCAGTTGGCCTGGAGTTAGAATTAATGATTTTGTTTCTTAATTAACACATTTTTTCCCCCTGGATAGCCTAAAGCTAAAGTGTCTTGTGGTTAACATGAGGATGTGTAAGCATGCATTAACACAGCCGCACTTCAGTGCATGCAGAACATGATGCAAGGAAGGTGCAATTAACAAAAATGATACAAGACGTCTTCATGCAGAAGCAAATATTCATAAGCTCGATGGACACATAACTAATCTAGAGGTGTGGGAGGAGGTCATGTAAGGTGCTAATGTGAAGTTAAAACTGTGTTGAAGAAGATATTTTTAAGAATCTGGGTATGCAAAGAGTCGTGGTCCCGATTGACTTCCGTGGTATGAAAAAAAAATCCCAATGAAGTGCGTGGGGACCAGAAATTGTTTGGTTACCAGCATTCTTTAAAATATCTTCAAAACAGTAAATAATGACTGAATTTTAATTTTCGGGTAACTGTCCCTTTAAGTGAACACTTCTCTGAGGAGTTTTGTGCATTAATTGATTTCATTGAATGTTGTTCGGTGTTTCAGATGTAACAATCGGACGCAGTGTGTTGTCATCACTGGCTCGGACGTCTTTCCAGATCCGTGTCCTGGGACATACAAGTATCTTGAGGTCCAGTATGAATGTGTGCCATACAGTAAGTGATCTTACAAATATTCTGAAATATGGCTCATACCAAAAAATTATAATAACAATTTTATCTTGTCTATTTTACTGTAATTTTTTTGCGAAGTAATTGTAGAACAGTAAAATGCTGCAATGTAATATTATGGAATTTGGTATGGCATATAACATTAAAGTTATTTTTTTTAAAATAATAATAAATAAAACAACCCTAAAACATCATCTGTATGTGGGTCAAAGATGATACGTCCCATTTTGGTGTCCGCATCAAATTAAGTTTACAAAAGTGATTTTATATACAGAAAAGCATATTAAACGCAAGTAAAGTGTCTGCTTTAATGTTCTAAATAACCTTTGTGAAAATAAAATGTCAATATGTGGGTGAAATAATGTTCCGTTGTCATTCAGCATAACAGATATATTTATGTAAAAATAAAACAAGATATTTATTCTGATCTGTACTTAATAAAATATATACAAGAAAAAGTGATCCTACTAAATTTGATTATATTTTATATACAAACCTAGTGGTTTGAAGGTAAGTGGCAAAGATTGGTAAAGATTTAAAATTGCAATCAATTAGTATTTTTAGGGCTGCACTGTCATCTGATGATTCAGTAAATATGCAGACAAAATTTTTTGCTGTGTAAATCATGGTAAAAATGTGTGATAGTCTATTAAAAATAAATAAATAAATGCATACAAATAATGCTATATTAAACTTATTGTTTTGATGCTGAAACCCCCTTTTCGTGTTTGACCCATGTTTTGATGTTGAATTAGTAATAGCACCCCACACGTAATATACCGCTTCAAACATACATAGTAAGCTTACTAACAGCTTTTATCCTTATATCATAGCTCTGTTCCAAAACATGGTGAGCTGCTCTTCTTAGGAAGCATCCTAAATGAAAACACACATCCTAAGTGACTTCAGACTCTCTTCATGCGCAGCAACTCTATCAACAGTCACAATTCATGTTACCATGTTGCCAAGAAAATCACACAATAACCTAACAAGTGCAAGAATACAAAACACAAACCCAATAGTACACTTATTTGCTGTGTATATATTTATACATTTAAAATTAATATAAATAACCAGTGCAGTGCATTCTGGGATGACCTTATCCATGAAAGAAACAGACATTTGGCATGCTTTGAGTGCAACAATGAAGCCTTAAAATACTCTCTCTATACAGTAAGCAGCTCATTAGGATTTGGAACCGAGCCATTGTCTGTTTCAGCGTTTAGCTTCGTGCCGTTGTTTCTCCGTCAGTGATTAAATGGAAAGGTGTTTACTCTGTGTTTAATAGCTTTTGGATTTCTGATTCTTTGTCCCGTTTTGCAGCTAATGGCCGTTGTGTCCTTGAGAGATAAAATATTCCGTCTTCAGACATCTTTTCTACAGATGCTTTGTTTCTTGTGTTTGTCTCTCTATTGAAAGCCTCTAGTTTTTTTTCAGATGGATGTCAGAGGACCATGTCCTGTTTGTGGTGACCAAAAATTTTGGCTGTGATTTTGGCTGAGACTCTGATATGTCTTTTGAAAATCAAATATTTCTTTCTCTCTGTATTTATTTTTTGTGAATTTTTTTGTAATTACATTAACTTTTTCAGTAGCATTTTAAGTTAGGAACCAATTCTCACTATTAACTAGTTGCTTATTAGCTTGCATACTACTAGCATATTGGCTGTTTATTAGTACTTATAAAGCACATATTAATGCCTTATTGATAACCATATTTAGATCCTTAATCCACCCCATACCTTAAAAACCTAAAGTACTAACTATTAATAAGCAGCAAATTAAGAGTTTATTGTGGCAAAAGTCAAAGTTAATAGTTAGTTAATAATGAGAATTGGTCTCCAAACTAAAGTGTGACCATTTTTTAAACTTTACCACTTTGTGGCGGAAAATAAAAGTGATTAGGATAAAAGCGTCTACTAAATGTAAAATACTTTCATTCAACAAGGCTGCATTAAATTGATCAAAACTGACTGTAAATGCATTTATGATGTTAAATGCTGCTCTTTTGTCGGTGCCAATAGCCTCGTGGTTAGTGCGTTGACATACAGCGCAACTGCGCTCACGGCGACCCGAGTTCAATTCCTGTCTCGAGGTCTTTTGCTGATCCTGCTCCCTTCTCTCCTCCCAGTGCTTTCATGTCAGCTCTCTACTGTCCTCTCAAAATAAAGGCATAAAAGGCCAATACAAATATCTTGAAAGGGGTCATATGATGCGATTTTTCAATTTTTCTTTTCTCTTTGGAGTGTTACAAGCTCTTGCATAAAGAAGGTCTGTAAAGTTGCAAAGACTAAAGTCTCAAATCCAAAGAGATATTCTTTATAAAAGTTCAGAGTCAACCACGCCTACCTAAAACGGCTCGTTCTAACACGCCCCCCACACATGTCTACCTCACTATGTGGGAATATTTGTATAATGCGCCCAAATGTTCACGCAAAAGAAAGAAGGCGTAACTTTTAGTCTCACTGTAGTTTTGTTGACGCTGCAGCCATATCCTGAAGACGCTGTGTGCTTCGTTGTGAAAGCGAAACTACTTTGGTCTTCCAAAAGAGGATGATATCTGCTTCGTCATGCCTGGAGCTGATCCGTGCTGGTCGCTGAGGAAATACATCAACTTTCACCGTGGACGAAGCGGAATCCAGCCCGGGGTCCGTCACATGTGGTTGCCGCTCATTCGTCGGATCCGCCGGGCGCGCCGTTCTCGACCCCGCCGCCTCAGCTCACTCTAGCCCGGCATCAGCTCACGCTAGGCCGACGTGTGTTTCGTTGTGAAAGCAAAACTACTTTTTTTGCCTTTCAAAAGAGGACACGAATAGAAATCAGTGGTTAAGTTTTATTTACATCACTGTTCCAGAACAGTTTAACCCAACTATCCAGATGTGTGCAGAACATTTTACGGAGGACGAGGACTGTTTACTGATCCTGGGAGAGTAACGTTAGACTAAAATGCCGGCAGTTCTGACTCACGTAAGTACGTTTTCATTTAAAGGATTTGCCACTGATGATTCAAACGCGAGTTTTGGGCAGTGTAGAGTAGCACTTGTGTTGTCATTCATGATCCAAATGCAGACAGAGTTTTATGGTTTGTACGCCGGCGTGATGGCAATGCAGAAAAAACGCGTAAAAAGACAGTAAAGTCATTATAATCAGTAATTATGTCAAATACAACAAATGCCTTGTTTGTAATGGGTTTGAATGTTTTTGTCTCGTTGCTCCGGCCGGACACAGCATCACAGTATGGTAAGGGGCGTAACATTTTCGTCACACGCTTGAGGTATTCGGCCAATCACAACGCACTGGATAGCTGGCCAATCACAGCACACCTCGCTTTTCAAACGATGAGCTTTGTAAAATCGACACGTTTAGGAAGGCGGGGCATAGAGGAAAAACAATAAAGTGCAGTATGTGGAAAATAATGTGTTCTTTTAACCTTAAACCGCATAAACACATTCATTACACCAAATACACAAAATAAGGTTCTTTTTAGCAACATCATATGACCCCTTTTTAAAAAAAATTAATAATAACAAATGCTGCTCTTTTGGAATTTCTATTCAACAGAGTATCCTGTGATAAAAATGTATCAGTTTCTGCAAAAATATTGGGCAGCACAACTGTTTTCAACATTGATAATAATGAGAAATGTTTCTCGAGCAGCAAATCAGCATATTATACTGATTCTGAAGATCATGTGACACTGAAGACTGGCAGTAAGTGATGCTGAAAATTCAGCTGCGCATCCCAGAAATAAATTTTTGATAACACATTTTTTTACTAAATTCCAAATAGAAAATTATATTACTGTTTACTGCATTTTTTATCAAAAACATGCAGCCTTGGTGAGGCATAAAATCATACAGACCCCAAACTTTATTTCTCTTTGGCTTGGATTTTCGTTTTAATGATAACCGTAAAAACCAAGCAGAAGCCAGCTTGCAAGTCAGATTGTTTCTTTGGGAGTGGATTGAATAGACGACCACTGCAGCACTAATCCTTCTCCCTTTCAGGAAATTTAGTGTGCAAACCTTCTCACTTAATTCATCTTCATGATCTAAGATTGTTCTACGACCACTTCTTCATTTTCCTTTTTTGTTTTTTTTAATTCACTTAAAATGACCAAAAAATTATTTTCATATTATATTAATATGAGATCATGAAAATGTAAATGGATTTTAATTAATACATTAACTTGCCTGTAGATGTGCTATTAGTTTTTGTGACAATACATTGTTCACGATAATGTTGTTCAACTGCAATCTTATCTAATCTTAGAGAATAATGGAATATTAGACAATTAATGGTTAAAAGAAAAGATTGTATGCTTGTGTCCTTTTTAAATGCCTTTTAATATCTGTCTGCCTCTTTATGTTGTCGTTTTTCTTGCTCCTGCTCTCTAACCGCTAACTTCTCTCTTTGTTGCTAGGTATCCACTGATAGCAACATGATTAATTAAACCTTATTCTCAGTAACACAGGTTTTGTCCCTAAGCGTTTTACTTTGAACGTTTTTTTCTCTGCGCAAGCTGTAAATTTTCCCATTGGATGGTCTCTTCTTTGACGTAAACGTATTGGCCTGTGTATGTAATGTAAGGTTTTGTTGGAGGGGGGGGGCTCTTCTAATCTTTTCTCTCCCTTGACGCTCTTTCCATTCTCTTGTTTTTCCACGGCTCAAAATAGAAGTGGAGCAAAAAGGTAAATGACTGCTCTGGCTCTCAGTCCTCAGCTCCTTGTTTTGTGTTGTTTGGTTTCGAACCCTCCCACGCTCTCCACCCAACCCCCCCCCGCCGCCACCCCCCCACGCCTACATGATATCAAGATGGAGATCTATGATCTATCGAACCCAAGCCCAGAGAATGTTAGGTTGGAGGTTAAAATGTCAAAAATCAACCTCTTTTTATACACTTCACACATGGATATTAAACGGAAATCTTATATTGTATATTATTGTCCATTTCCCAAGGTCATGCGTGCAATTTTTATGATGAAATGCTTTCTAATTTCCCAGTTTAATGTGCAGAGCCAATTGTATGTAAGCTGTCTTTCAGTTGATCCCCTGCAAAGTGCAAACACTGTGGGGTTAACAAAAAATTACCTTTAAGTGTCTAGTCCAACCCAACTTTGACTCAGCCAATGGCGAGACTAAAGTGGGACCTTTTTGTTTTTAAGACAGGGAAAAACAGCTTGAAAACCTGTTTGGAAATTTTTTTTATGCCATTCTATTCAATGCTACTAGTAGCACAACAATCGCACGCTTCACGTTAAAGTAAGATGAGCTCTTTGACACAGTTGGTTCATGTACAATGAACTTTGGCTGAATTTTATTTGGCTTTTTCCTTCAATGATATTGATGGGAGAGAGAGGCCGACTGTCTGTAGCCATCTGCATGTGATATGCTGTTCACCACAGACTTTGCATTTCCAACTGGTTCAACACCAACCAAAGACGGGCGCGTTTGGCAAAGGCCTCGCTCTCGTATTCGTTCCTCAGTGACATGAGCGAAGCCTCTTCTCTTTGGCTCTCATCCTATCTGTCCTGAACAGCATTGCCATCCTGTTCCCTCGACCTCCGTGTCCTTTCCTCCCGCCTCTCATGTGTCGTTGGTTCTTTCCTCAGACATAATCCATGTATGTGTGTTTACTTTCAAAGGTATGGCTTTTGCGACCAATCCGACAAACCTTCCCCATACTGTCGACGTAAAAGAACCGTGAACGTAGATATTCCAAAAGGAATGTTATCTGTCCATTAGCATTGTTTCTCTCATCTGTTTTCATTTACAGGACTTTTTTTGCCGTCCTCTTTTTTCCCTCTTGTCTGTTCCTCTCAGTTACGCTTGTTTGAGAACCATCTCAAGGGAGCAAGGCCACCTCAAAACAGAGTCTCACTTAACCTCTCGTTTTCTTTCGACTATGCACGCAACACCAGTTATCACACTGCCTAAGTGAAAATGTGGTACATTAGCTTCTGAAAGCCATGTTTTACTTACACACACCCAAAGAATTGGACCTAAAGTATGCATAGTAGGTATTGGAGTGCATTGTAGCGTGCATTCCTGGTTCGTTTTCTAACTCTGGTTCTTGAACTTTCTTCCCAGTTTTTATTTGCCCTGGGACTCTGAAAGTGGTAGGAGATCCAGCCATTGTCTTTGAGGCGGAACAGCAATCCGGAGCTTGGTGCAAAGACCCCCTGCAGGCGGGGGACAAGATCTACTTCATGCCGTGGACTCCATACCGCACCGACACGCTCATAGAGTACGCCTCACTCGACGACTTGCGAAGCGGCCGACAGACGACTACCTACAAACTTCCACACCGTGTTGACGGAACCGGATTTGTGGCATACGACGGGGCCATCTTCTTCAACAAGGAACGCACGCGAAATATCGTCAAGTTTGACTTGCGCACTCGGATAAAGAGCGGGGAGGCCATAGTCGCAAATGCCAACTACCACGACACCTCGCCGTATCGCTGGGGCGGGAAAACGGACATTGACTTGGCAGTTGACGAACGGGGACTGTGGGTTATCTACGCTACAGAACAGAATAACGGACGTATCGTTCTCAGCCAACTCAATCCTTATACTCTGCGCTTTGAGGTCACTTGGGAGACCGTCTACGACAAACGCTCGGCCTCCAATGCCTTCATGGTGTGCGGCATACTTCACGTGGTCCGTTCCACCTATGAGGAGAATGAAAGCGAGGCCAGTAAGAGCCAAATTGACTATGTGTATAACACCAAACTGGGGCAAGGGGAGTATGTCAATATCCTCTTCCCTAACCAGTATCAGTACATCGCAGCTGTGGATTACAACCCGAGGGATAACCAGCTATACGTGTGGAATAATTTTTACATTCTGCGATACAATCTGGAGTTTGGGCCACCCGATCCAGATGAAGGTAAGACTCATTATGGTCTTTATGGAGTCTGATTTGTCTGCAGAGCGTAGGCTGTTATGGATGATTTAGTTTTAATTTTGAGTACTGTAGAGAGTCCTCTAAATCAAAATAGCTGAAGTGTATGGGATTATCGTTTTGTGTGATTGTCGCAGTGACTGCTTGTGAAGGCATATTATGGCAGTGAGCCAAGCAAGGCTCTCATTCGCTCGACTCGAGTGGCTGATGAGTCTTTGCAGTTCTATTCCCCTTTATTTTTTCCGTAACCTTGTAAATCTCACCCGTAAACTCAGACCGGGAGCTGCAGGGGGATCTTCACAATTGGCATGTTTCACAAAAGCATATGAAACGCCTAGAATAAAATTATCTCAACTTGTTCCAATTGGAATCTGATTAATTTCCAAGAGAATGGGATTTCCAATACATTTAGACAATTTCAATATCATTTGGTGTGTGGTAAAGGAAAATGCATAGCATGTGCATGGAAAGATGCAGTTATCATTGGCTGCAAAAAGGCTCAAGGAATGACAGCGCTACCAAGCGTAGACCTCTAATTGCACAGTATGTGTTAACTAAGCCTAGCTTTGACCCTGCTTACGAATATCTATAGTCTAAGCTAGTTGCCTTTGCTTTCTCCAGAAATGTGTTAAAGCAATAGTCATTGCATGGCCAAATGCATGTATCATTGCCTCACGACAATGGCTTGAGAAATGACTTGCCAGAGGAGAAAAGATCAGTCATCAAGGGCCATTAATTGTGATTGTGAGCCATTAGACAACATTCTTTTGTTAGCAAGAAGAATAATTAAACAGAAACACAATGTTATTATTTTTGTGCCAAATACCCTGTGCATGCAATAGTGTATTTTATGTGCAAAAAGGCGTGCCCATGTGTAAAGAATTATTGTATTGTAAAACCGTGTATCTTTTTGCAAAGAAGGGCAATGTGACACTTTGTTTCTAAAAAAAATTTACCCAGTCATCAATATTTCCCCCTCATCCCTCATAGGTTGAAAATCTGGTGCAAAAGCTATGCGCCGTTGAGCATGTGAGCAGTGAAAGCTCTGAGCACACAGAGTATGTATGAGGAGAGAAAGCCAGTGAGATCTTGCACGTGTACTGCAGTCACAGAGATCTCAGAATTTCTGTTAGAATTTAATGCTTAAAACTGAGTTCCCATGCATGTAAAATACTTTTGCGTGCTTACAATATCCCCTTGTGTGTACAGAGTTGTGGCACAAAAATGGCTCCATAAAAACTATGGTAAGTGGTGGCACTGGTGCCTGCTGTGCTTTAGCAGCATTTCCC
Source organism: Sinocyclocheilus anophthalmus (assembly GCA_018155175.1). Taxonomy (NCBI): domain Eukaryota; kingdom Metazoa; phylum Chordata; class Actinopteri; order Cypriniformes; family Cyprinidae; genus Sinocyclocheilus; species Sinocyclocheilus anophthalmus. The sequence continues at coordinate 213,966 of JADLZN010005490.1, read as the reverse complement.
CTTTTGACTAGGTCTGATTGTTTCCATTTCTGTCTGCTGTCCTCAGCCGTGTGCATGCAAAGGTCGAGCCTTGAAATTCCAAGATCCTCTTTCCCCCCCTTCAAGCTACAATTAAGTCGACGCACCAAATTTTAACTGGCCCACCATGCATGACAGGGAATGCATGCGTTCAGCCTATTTTCGCTCTGGCAGTCACATGTAAATGTAATTAACATCTGAATTATCATAATTGCCGTTAGTGGGTGATCAGGGCAGTGCAGCAAATTTGGGATAGTTTTGAATTGCCATTGAGAAGCCAGTGGTTTTGTTGAGTTTGGTTGTTTTTGCCTATTTGATTTTGATTTTGAGCTATTGGGTCGAATTTCACAGGAAATTCCAGGCTTGCTTCATTCATTCTTGCAGGTTTACATCAAGTCTTTAAACACTTGTCCAGCTGCTATATCCCGTTTTTGATTGTGGAGTGGTTGTACCTTGTTGCTACATTAATAGTGTTGTGCTGGGACCTCTGGGAGGACCTCTGGGAAATCACCCTTGGTCAAAACAAAGAGCCCTTGAGCTGTGAAGGGTCTGAAAGTTACAGAGACCATGACAATACAAAATCTGAACCACAGACTCAGATATGATACTTGCAGTCGCTGTCAAAAATATTGATACCCATGTTTATTTGCTCCACAATTTCTTTTAGAAAGCTTTAGAAAGTTGATCTAAAAATAATAATAATTTTACAAATCTTAATTTACTAAATGTAAATCTGATTAATGAATAAAGTTAGATTTTAGTTTAAATATAAATTTGAATGTGAAAAACAATCAGATTTTGAATAAATCAGGTGAAGGATTCTATGAATCACCCATAAAGATAGTGAGTAACCTTGACTTGAAATGCTTTTTTTATTTTATGATGATCCCTGAGGTCCTGTTAATGTTTATTTATGCCACCTCAGAGCTGCATTAAAGAGCTTCTGTAAATGCACCTAAATGCCCCTTTACATGCAGTGCAAAGATGCTGATTTTATTTGATTGGTAGCAGCCCTATAGTGTTTTATTATTCTAATTGAATTAAATTAAATGTAAAAATTTGACAGATGATGGATACATTTAATAAGGTTATAAAAAGCCATTATAAAGGTAAAAAATGCCTCTGGAAATCAATTTAAGGGGGCAAATAACGTCCCTTAATGGGAATGTTCATTTCCGTCACTACTGTGGTTATAAAACCAGAGCTTAAACTAGGACATCTGCTGTGTTAATGAAAGTATAATTAGACATTCCTGTTCACAGTAGCATAGCTTTACATCAGTGAGCTTGTGCTGAACATACACAAAGCACTGGTTTGTTGCCATTAAACCTCAGGTAATTTAATGTTAAATATAAAATATTTCTTCTCTGACTGCTCAATATTAAACTGTTATGTTTCAGTTCTCAATGTTGCAGTAAAATATTTTTCTTCGAAAGAAAATGTAAATAGTGTCTCTTTAGCGGGAATGAAATCTCTAAGCCTGATCTCTGAGCGCAGAGATAAAATGAGTTGCTTGCATTAATATTCACAGGGAACGCAGCGAAGCCCCACAGCAATACCTGCCCGCAAAGCATCTGTAGAATTTACACCATCCGAAACTGATGACGCGAGATGCGTCTATGGGAGCCATTAAATCTCATTACCAGACTTTATGAGCTGTGTATTAAGCCTCAACTGTGAGTTGTACTTTGGGTAATTACATGTTAGCACAATTTCCAGCTTTTAAAAGAGTACCAGGGACACCGTTGTGCTCTTTAACTGCTGTAACAACACCCTGAAATGCTACTGCGAGTCGAGGAACAGAGAGTGTTAAATCCTTCGTAACAATCCTCCTTCACAATTCTTAGAATTCCACGAGGGCACAGACGGATTTGAAGCACGTCTGATTTATAAGGGAATCAGTGTGAAATGAGAAGCGTGCTATGAAAAAGCGTCTCGAACCACAATAGAGGACTGAGCTTTTCCCAATGTGTCAAACTTGTCAATATATACAACAAGATTTCTGTTTATATTCCATTTCTAGCTAGAAATCATCTCCTGTCATTTCACACAAATTCGTTTGATAATGAAATCTGTATAATAATGTTAGCGAGCCAGTCTTATTTTTGTTGTTTTTTCAGTGTTGAGCCTTCATATCAAATGTGAAATGAAGATGCACCCGAAAGGTGTTCAAATCAAGACTGACAAAAATACATTGGGCTAAATGAAGAACAAATGGACCTTGGTGTGTCTAATTTGACATTCTAATTCATTTAATCTTCTCTTTGTCTTTTCTAAATCTGTTATTCCGGTCTATTTATTTTGAGGAACGTGTGAAGAGCACCATTGCAGAAATCTACGTCTAGATTGTCCAAACAAAATGTTGTAGCGAGATGTGCTTTTCAATGACAGAATATACAGAGCACAATAGTAATACATGAAACACAAATATGGGTATGCTGTATGAACATTTGCCTACTGACAAAGCAAAGTTACTTTGTACGGTGAGCATGTCAGTTTTTTGGAGTTAGACCATCAAAAAATATTTGAGTTTTGGTTTATATATCAGAGCACTTGGTGGCACAGAAAACAGTATTGATGACTTGTACTCCACAGTAGAGTTTGGACTCATTTATTAGTACATTATTCCAGGTCCTCTCCGCTCACACTGGCTCCCACAGCTTTGACATTTTATCCACAAAATCCAGCAGGTTGGAGGCAATGAGGATTTTCCGCTCTCGTAAGGTTCTGTCCCGCACTGATGTCATAGGTTAAAGGTTCGTGTTGCACCCTCTATTGTACGAGCAGGAATTTTGTGCTTCCTTCAACCTGATGCATATTCGTTCCACTCTGATGTGAAAAGACCATTCATCTGCCATTTAGCTACCTCATTTTTCACTCATTTTCACAGGCCTTAAAGGGATACTCCACCCAAACATGTATGTGACTTTCTTTCTTCTGTGGAACACAAATGGAGATTCTCCATATAATATCAGTATATGGATCCCTGAAAGTTAAAGTTTCAAAAACCACATAAAAAGAAATAATCCGTACGACCCCATTAGCTGGTTTAAGCTGGAAGGAGTTGGTTTTAGCTGGTCTGCCTGCCTGACCAGCTAAAGAAGTGGTCAAAACCCCTTTAAAAGCAGCCTGCGCACCAGCTATGACCAGCTAAATCCAAGGGCACTTGATGAATCATTGTCTTCTGAAGCAAAACAATAAGTGTGTTTGAGAAAACTATAAACAATCGCTTTCAAGATAACCAGGTCACATGTTTCATATTTTTTTGTTGTTTCTCATCATAAGACATTGATTTATCAACTGGGGACGTATGGATTACCATCATTTCCATTGCATTATTTTTCTCTGAAACTCCATTTCCATTCCACAGAAGAAAGGAAAGTCATATACATCTGGGATGGTATGAGGATGAGTAAATGATGAGACAATGTTCATTTTTGGGTGGAGTATCTCTTTAATGGGCATTTACGGGATTCTCAAACTTGGAAGTCGTCGTAGGTGCATAAACGGCTTTAATGATGAACAGGAGACTAGTTTTGCGTTCCCGTTTCCTCCAACAGAAAAATTCCATGATAGCGTTTTCCATGAAGGATTGATTACAGCTGTCTGATGAGAGAAAGATGTCACATTCATCACATCATCACAGTTGGTAAACCATGTTTTTTTTCTCGTTGAATGTTATGTTACAATCAATGCATTAAGCTCCAGATGTCAAATTAATTGTGAGCATCAATTCATATTAACTGTAAGCACAGAACGAAAGAGTCTCGTGACTCATCGGTGAAACATTATATATTCAGAAAAGAGAGCAAGTCAGAAAGGAACCAAATGCATTTTTAAACTCTCATTGACGGCTCTTTCTTGAAAGAGAAGCTACTACTACTAATAATAAAATGCATCCAATCCTGACACTTTAACTTCTCATTTTGACAATTTAAAGGGGTCATATGATGCGATTTCAATTTGTCCTTTCTCTTTGGAGTGTTACAAGCTCTTGGTGCATAAAGAAGATCTGTAAAGTTGCAAAGACTGAAGTCTCAAATCCAAAGAGATATTCTTTATAAAAGTTCAGTCAGCCACGCCCACCTAAAACGGCTCGTTCTAACACATATCTACATCACTATGTGGGAAGATTTGCATAACGCAGCCCAAATGTTCACGCAAAGAAAGAAGGCATAACTTTTATTCTCGCTGTAGTATTGTTGTTGCCGCCGCCATGTCGTGAAGGCACTGTGTGTTTTGTTTTGAAAGCGAAACTACTTTGTTTGGTCTTCCAAAAGAGGACGATATCCGCTTCGTCATGCCTAGAGCTGATCAGTGCTGGTTGCTGAGGAAATACTTCAACTTCGCGCTGTCGATCCCCGGGGTCGTCACATGTGGTTGGCGCAGGCATCACAATATGGTAAGGGACGTAACATTTCCGTCACACGCTTGAGGTATTCAGCCAATCACAACGCACTGGATAGCTGGCCAATCAGAGCACACCTGGCTTTTTCAGACCGATGAGCTTTGCAAAAATCAACGCGTTTCAGAAAGGCGGGGCATAGAGGAGAAACAATAATGTACAGTAGGTGGAAAATAATGTGTTTTTTGAACCTTAAACCGCATAAACACATTTCATTACACCAAATACACAAAATAATGTTCTTTTTAGCATCATATGACCCCTTTAAAGCCATTTTAAGTGATGCACACGGACCATTTTGTCTTTAAAAAAGGTAAAAATTCGGAATCTGATGAGGCAAAAATTGCTAGGAATTTTCAGAGGTAAAGAGGAAGAAATTCAATGTCCCACAGAACCTAAATTGTGTGTAAAAGATGTAAAAGGCACAAAGAGCGTATAGCTACCACTGAAATTACATTTGTTTGGTTCATTTTGTTTTAGTACATAAAGTCATAAAATATAGCTTACTTAAAGCCAGTTTTGGTGCATATCAGCTTAATAAGAGAATAAAATGTGGTTTTGAAGGCCACTGTCCTCTGGGAATATCTCACAAGGGCGCCTCTGTGTGTTTTGAGTTTCAACATTTTGAGTTGAATCGAAGCATTCGCAGAAAACAGAACCGAGAACAGCGCGCAAGAAAAAAGGGAGTATTGTTCTGTTTTTTTCCCCTTTCGCCTCCTCACTGTTTGCCTGTTTTTCATTCTCCTGCTTCACATTTGCAGTGTATTCCTAGAGGCAGTGTCAGTCCCGAAGTTAATAAGCCACATTTCCACTCTCTTTGGTCTTTAGCACACATACATCAGCGTTTCTAAATGGAGTCTCTGACTTGGGCACCAATCCGTCTGGTTTTTATGTGCCTGTGGCTATTCACAGGGACTCACCAGTCAACCTGCTAATGCTGTCGTTTAGCAATGGAGCGTTTGACACCTGTTAGTCTGTAGTGATAAGTGGAAATGTAATGCCTGTGTGGGGTCTAAAGCTTTAAATCTTTGAAGAGATTCTACAAAACAGGTGTTTCTCTTGATGAAGCAGTTCTGAATCAGTTCTAAAATCAGACTGAAACGCCTGAAACGGTTTGCGGCGCGAGCATCACAGATCACAACAGCAAATTGTCATCACCCCTAAGCAGGCATTAATTAAAAATCATGCCATAGTACTTCAAAAAGACGTTTTGCATAGTACATAATATCTTTAGTGTCCTGTTGTGGAAGCCATAAGTAAGGAACGAAAAACTCCATTTGTTGTTGGATAATGGAGAATTAAAAACTGGGGGCCAGTTCTCCACTGGCAGCAGTGTTGGGGAAAGTTACTTTTAAAAGTAATGCATTACAATATTGCGTTACTCCCTAAAATAGAAACTAATTACACTACTTAGTTACTTTTTCTAGAAAGTAATGTGTTATGTTACTTTTGTGTTTCTTTTTCTTATCTGGGCTGGGCTTGCTTGTTTGTTTTTAAAATAAATAATAAAAAATAAAAAAATCTCCCTTTTTGGGCGATTTTTTTTTTTTTTTAAAAGACCTTGCACACCAAAAGTGAAATGAATAAGCCTCAGGCTGAATGAAATGTACATTCACATCTGTACAGTAGAGGGCGCAGCTCAAAAAACCTTTCTGCTTTGCTGCCTTTCAATAAATGGGAAAAAAAACAAAGTAACTGGTGTTGCTTATTTGACAAAGCAATATTTTCTTGTAAATGTAAAGTTGATGTAAGTTACTTTACAAGTTACTTGAAAAAAGTCATCTGATTGCGGAAATTGTAATGCTTTACTCCCAACACTGTCTGGCAGTACAGTCCAAATGTAATGTCAGCAATACGTGGATGCATTACTGCATTTATTGAACTGTAAAATTAGAGTGTAAGTGTTTTTGAGCTCCATTTAAGATTGAATGGTAAAGTGCAGGCAGATCCGAAAGCAGTAGCAGCTTATCTCTACAGTATGTGGTCTATTATCAACGGCTGAAGAGATGCAGATGTTAATCTACTGAATGTTTCCCATTGGTTGCTTGGCACAGGTTGCAATTTGTAGACGTTGGACAGCGACAACAATCTGGGCCTGGATCTTTTCACTATCCACCGGCATTACTTTCGTAACGAGCACTCCCTATCTGAGCCCCTTTAAGTACCATATGTAGGACACCAAGACTTAGTACGCTTCAGAACCAAGCAGATTACTAGAAGGTTAATTGTTGGTCTTTAAGCATTGCTATTGCTATCACTCATACTTACAAATTTAATAGGGCTGCCCCGAATAAAGATTTTTCTAGTCAACTAATAGTCATTCATTAAGCCATTAAGCCTGGAACACACCAAGACGACGATCGGCCGTCAGACAGTTTTTGTTCGTTGGCCGACTAAGTCGACTATTCATGTGTTTATATTCATTTAATTACTTAAAAAAAAAAAAAACCCCCATATAACTAGGTGGTATGAGGGTTGTGCTCTGGCTGATCCGTATTTAGAAACAAGGCGCGGTGGCCCGATTAGGCCATGAATGCTGAGTTTGGGACGATTTCTTTTTTTTATCTCATAAAAGGGAGTTTGAGTAAATGTTTATTGCAGGGTACAAGATAGTAATAGTAGTAGTAGCCTAATTCAGAGTAATAATACATGGCTCAAAACTTAAGCACCTTCTCAAAACAGTTCTGAAGCATGCTTTTTGTTTATAGGACCTTTCGCACCGCGGGAACCTTTTCATAGTACCAGAACTAATTGTGGAACTACCCACTTTTTGGCGTTTTCGCACCGCCGGAACTGGGTGCGATTTAAGTACCGGACTGCCTTTTTCGAGAACAAAATTAGCTCCTACTCCGAAGCAGGGTCTAAATAGCACAACTGGTACTAATCGTGACGCAAATAGACATTGATTGGCCAAACGCGTACAAAAACACCCTCACCCGCCATGATTTAAAAACGCCGTGTAAACATACGGTAAACATTGTGTCAACTTATTTCGCAAGTATGGAGAACAGCGATAGATGGACGGACGCTGAAGTGCACTTGTAGCAAATGTAGCACTGCCAGTTGTCGTTGGAGATTCTTAGTCCTCCTTTCAGTTCTTTCAAACGCTTTACGTATACGTCAACATTCCATGTCCATTATTGAGAAACCCGCGAGACACAACAAAAACACAGATCCGATCACAGCGTCATCCATCATGGTGTAATGTTTGCTCTCTTTTTTTGTTGAACGCCGCGCACAAATGACGACCTCGTCGTCCGGCTTACGTCACTTCCTAGTACACACTCTCGGTGCGAATGCGACCCTTTAAATGGTACTTGGAAATAGTTTGCGCAAAATCGTCCCAGTACTTTAGTACTGTACATTTAGTTCTGGAACTAAAGCGCTGGCTGAAAGGCCATATGTTTGTGACAGGGGGGGGGGGGGGGGACCACAAGTTGTTTTCCCACCCAGACTTGCAAATGCAAATTCATTCTCTGCTAGCAGGAGGTGCTGTTGGAGCGGGAGATATAGCGGTTTCCCTGGTAACGGCTGTAATTAAATAAGCACTGCGCTCACAAACGCTACTTTATCAGGCATTACAGGAAAGACGAAATGAAAATGACATCGAAGCTTTTCTGAAGATGGTCGGTTCTTTTCAAAGATACATTCATATAAAAACACCCGCGCTGCATTTTAATTTTTTTAAAACGTGCAGTGCTCAGTTTATTCAACGAAGTATAACCCTTGTGGGAAATCTATTTGTGGCGGTGACGAGCTGCCACAGATAACTCAATGTATGGGAGACACTGGACACTGCTATAAGTCAAATGGCCAAGTGATAACAAAAATAAAAGAGTTCACACATATTACACAGCCTGCTGCTCATAACTGCTTTGAGTGCACTGGCCACAAGCGATGACATCGTGGATGCTATTGTCGGACCTACACACACATTTCATGAGGATATATAATCAGCCCAGAAGCCCAGAAGTTTCGTCTGAATTGCATGTGTTTCTACTTTCACATGCAAATGACTTGTTGCACTTATGAATATGAATATGATAACTTTCCGGCATCAATTCTAGTAGGGTAAATCGTAATTACGCTTTCGAAACGCTCTGTTTTGCCCTTCCATCATTAGCTGAAGCTGAGAGAGAGAGAGAGAGATGCTCCGGTGTTCCGCAATAACGCTTAGCTGCCCGCAGATGCGCACCTGCCTATAAATCGGTCTAATTTGCAGCACAATGGCCAATGCCGATTAATTAAAAAATGCCAAAAATTGGCGATTAATCGGCCGACCTCTACTAAGGGGGCATTTAATATATAGCCTATTCATGTCTAAATTTTAAATGATAAACCATATTTGAGGTCGATGAATGATAGGCCAAAGTTGGGATTTCCTGCTCAATATTCTGTAATTATCTGAAGCAGCAACCGTTAATGAGCTATCTGTCATGGACACAGACCTTTTTTTTTTATTTGCGACTAACCGACTGATACAATTTTAGCCAACTAAGCCTCTTCACATTGACTAACGTTTAGTTGAATATTAGGGGGGAGAGCCCTACATATTTCATAAAACTTTAGATTGGACACGTACTTATGAATTGTTAATTTCTTAACATCTGTGATTGTCAGTGTTATAAATGGAAGTTTCCAGATGGTCTAAAACCCTATACTCTTGTGCGAAGTGTCTTTTCCCTCAGATGACCTGATCCTCAGTCCTCATCCGTCTCAATCACACATTACTGCTAGAGATGTCAGGGAAGTTGACTCTGTCAACAATGGAAACCGATATTCAGTCATTTAATCAATAGTGGAGCTGAAACCCTACAGATAGACTCTCCCTTGAGGGTTCTTAGGAGCTGCATGGACTAGAAAATGCCAGGCTAAGAGACATTTGAAGAAACTATTGATTGTAAGTGTACAGTGAATGTGCCTGAAGTGGGGCAAAAAAAAAGTATATTCAAACCACGTTTTTGGCCCAAAGCGGTGATAATTTACACCAACATGCATGTTGATGCAACACACCAGTAGTAGAATCACTTCTGTATGCTTATGTATTTTTTTAACTTGTTGTTGGTCTTTTTGTTCTGTTTTAGTGCAATTCTATTTTTTAGACCTTGAGATCTTGGAAGCACCAAAGAATTGGCACTTTGGTGCTTTCCCAGACAGCACAAACACATGCTGATCGTAAATTACTGTTTTGACACCACCAGTGTGTAATAAACCCACCTCCAAATGGCAACCAGCAGAAAACTCCAGCTGGAGGAAACTTTGGACAAAGACTACATTTGCATTTGGCAACTCCTGCTTTTAGCCTGATAGAAAGGAACTGACACCACTTAGCCAGTCTTCAGGTTTTATTCAGTGAAGCATCCAGAGCAGTAATAAGCACAAGTCGGTGTCAATTATGTGACAGATTTGTTTAGCAATCTCAACACTTTTCCTCTTGAAATCCCAATTTCTCAGCAGACCATTCAGGATTGCTCTTCTCTCTGGAGTCATGTTATTCTTAATCGTTGTGAGCTGTTGAGTGCTCTCGTCTTTGATAGCCTATATGTCCTTGCGTTCTGATTTCTCCGCTGAGGGTGATTTCAGTGACACTGACTGAAATGACAGCTAATTGAGGCTACTTTTCCTGAAAGCTCCGATGGACAATACTCCGATTCCTCCTCCTGGTGGTGAAATTGCCTGGCATAATAAAAAGAAAATTGCAGAGGTATGAGTCAGGAGATGTCAAAATAAAGCAACGAGGCAGGCTCAGCCATTGACAAGCAGTTTACCTCTGTATTTATTTGCTCTCACTCATTCGCTCCCTTTGTTTTCCACTTCGCCAAAGAAGAACATTTAAGTGGACACAAGGTGAGTGCAGTTGCTACAGAGCTACTGAGAGGTTAAGAATTGAATGGTGTTTCACAAAGAAAGCATGCTTTCGATGGCATTTTCCTTATCTTACCTCTGTATGATGCTTAGTAGTGTTTATAAGCGCAGCAGTGCTTTGTGTACAGGGGTAACTGCTGCATTTCTGCTTTTCCATAAGTGCCATCTACTGTCAGAGAATGAATTTGTACTTTCATTCAGCCCATCTGTTGGTTTTTATTATAAATTATATGTAACTTATAATTTATTAAAATGAAATGTAAGGCACTTTTTGTTTTCATCACAACTTGTATTATTTGAACGGTTGTTTAAATCATAGTTTTCATTTTCCTTTTACAGTTTAGGATGCTACTATGGACATTAGTGGTTGACCGATATATTGCCAAGGCCGATATATTGGCCGATATTTTGCTTTTTTTTTTTTATTATCAGCGTCTGCCAGTAGTTTTTTATATTTGGCTGATATACCAGAAGTGGGACTTTTATTTTGACGGATGTTTTGCGAATGTTAAAACCGTTGCGAAAACTATATGGGAAAATATTCCACCCCTGCTTAAAATTTCCAGTCATGTAGATTCTTATTGAAATTACTGGAATTCACAGAACAACATTAAACATTTTTGAGATGTTAACAGATATGTACAGGTTAAAAACAATTATTGAACTCACGTTTGTTATTAAGGCGAAAGTAGTTCCATTTCACTTTTCTTTTTTTTTTTTTTGATCTATAAAAAAGTTGAACCAATGTTGCAAAATTTGAGGTAAATGCGTAAAACTTGAATTGTGACTTTCTGGAGAGTATGTGTCCATGTAGTTACGTTCTAAGCATTTCATTATTCATGTTAGGTGTTCGAAGTCACGAGTTAGGCACGAGAATTTCAAAGTCACGTGTTAGGTATGAGAATTCTAAATAAAAAGAATAATAATAATAAAGTAAAAATAACATGACGTGCCATTTCAGCTCTGTTCAATCACCTCTGATGTTTCTGAGTTGTTGTCTATCAGAGATGTGGGTTGTAAGTGTGTGTTTCTTCAGTTTAGGAACACAAAGTGTTATTCCCCTGCAGATCGGTCACAGCTGGAGTTTGGGACTGAAAAGTGAGAATGTGAATGGTTAAGAAATTAACAAACATGTGAATTGACAAAGTGAATAAGTGACCATGACTGGCTGAGATTTAGACTTGAAATGCTACTAAACCCATCACCAAATTTACACTAAATTTAGTTCACCTACTGAGTAAAAAAAGTCAGCACTGGGGCAATGGTAAAAAAACAAAACAAAACATTTTTGGAGTATGAACTAACCCAAGGATTAGGTTAGGACGTCTACAACATCCAAAAAAAAAAGCACCACATTAGGAAACCATTGCAAACTGAACCACTTCCATACCGCAAGGGTTTATGCACAATATTGGTCACAGATGCATACTTTGAAAATCCACCAGAAATACTGAGTCTGAGTACCTTTGACATAGTTTTCACTCTACTATGCTTTATTTCCAATCTAGTGTGCTTTTTAGGAACAATATTATTCACATTCAGCCTATATTTGTTCAGTGTGAACTTCTTAGTGAATTGAAGAATGTGTGATTGTGAGTGAACTGTCAACAAATTAAGACATTAATTAACAGTGAACCTGTTTAATTATGCTGTATTGGCTACTTCAGAGATGGCAAATACGGTCTCATTCAACCATAAGCAGAACACACTTTCCTGTTGTTTTAGTCCTCTTCCATTTTAGATGCTGTTGCACACTGGGCTGTTCAGAGATATCTGGATCATAATCAGCTGATTTCATTAAATGGAGAAACAAAACCAGAATTTTTCCAGATTGGTGTTTTGGAAGCTCGTCCAGTGACTTACAAGTATTGTTTTCTCAGTAACAGTGAACTTTATCGATGCTCAATAACGATTTTGATCCCAAAATTAAAAACAGCATTCTCTATAAATTCAGAATAGGCAGTGATTTGTCTCATTTTAAAAATAATAATACTATTTGATTATTTATGTAATATTTGATAGTACAATTTGATTTAGATCAGCAGTCTAGTAAAAGTTATATAGTAATAGAAAAAAATATAAGCTATGTGTAATTGCCCTTGTTTCTGAATATTTATTGAATTATGCACCTTCAGAGTGTTGCAGCTCTGTTAAATAACCTAATGAGTGCATTGTAGACTAATAAAATACAAAATAATACATTATTTAAATGACTTCTATCTAGTTTTATTTAGTTCTAACTGGCAACGTAAAATAGCGTACATTTTTTCTTCAGAACAAACAATTTTGTTTTTAATCCCTGATTTTCGGCATACATGATGAGTAAAAACTGTTATAGCAGATTTAAAAACTCTAAAAAGAAAATCAGAAGTATTTTAATCAAAGCACATGCGAATGTATATTCAACATGCATTTATGATTTTCACAACAACATTTTTCCTTGGTCAAAAAAATACATGAAGCAGCATAGAACAACGCTTAGTCAATAAAAAATGAGTTATTTGCTGTAGGTTTTTTAAATAGAATAATTTAACACTGAAATAGATCGATGGACAGATGCTGTCTTGCCTTATTTATAAAGAAGAAATGAAGCGTGACTTTGAAATGTCAACCAGAAACGAGGTCTATGAAATATCTGACCTTCTTAGATTAAGAACATTAGCAACATTTGAATAAATTTCTTTTATCATATACTGTATTTACCGTTTGATATGTTTTACTTGTCTTTCTGCACGGCCTTGTTTTCAGAGTTGTCTGAACCATTTAAAATTTTACTGGACTGTTTGCATTATGCATTAATATAGAATGATTATGTTACCTTACCTCAAGGCTACAAGTGAAATTTGTAACTTTCATCGTGTTTATAGTGGAGTAAAAAAAAATGGATGGATTACATGATTACATATTATTCACACTATGGCAGTAAATTATCCATAAAGGATTGATTCTCTTCTTTGACATTTTCCTTTCTAAATGAACCTACCATTTATATAAATTCCAGTTTTTGTGTAATTGCACACGCCATCCATTAGTCAGGTGGCTATGATTACATAGAAAATGGATGCATTTTAATTAGTATTTGAATTATCGCTCATTGAATCATTTAACCATGCATTATAATGCCTTTGGACTTAAAACATAATAAAATGCAAAAATTCATGTAATTTATGGCGTAATCCACACATGCGTGCCGAACTGACTTCATTAGTGTGGTGACGTTTTAGTGTTGTGAATTAAATGTGTATTTAAATGTGTTTTTGTAATAATTTTTTAAATTGTTAATGTGACTCTGTTTCAGAAATATACATGGTCTGATCAGTTACCTCACATGGGTGGCATTTGTAATGCTATAAAATTCCTGTTCATAATTTTAGAAACAATCCAATGATGAAAACACAATTATTGGATTCTACGTCTGTAATGTATTGTTTAATGCATTTTATGATATAGAAAACAGAGATCGGAATATATTTTCTTTCTCTTTTTTTTCTCCAGTATGGTACACAATAATCATTCAAGTCTGTGATAAACGCAAGTAATCTAAGAGTAATCAGACTACATTACCTAATATATGTAATTCAGATTGTTACTAACTACAATTATTGTCATGTAATTTGCAATCAGTAATGGACTACAATCTTCCAGCACTGCTGACAGGTGACTGCTTTTAAATAGGGATGCACCGATACCATTTTTTTCAGATCCGATCCGATACCAAAAATTCTGAGTATCGGCCGATACCGATACCAGCACCGATACGTTTTTTTATAATCAATGTAGAATTTCTATACCTCAGTGTGTTGATCTGATCATCACTGTTTTGTGTGTTAAACACAATCTACTAAATATAGACAAGTCTTTGTACACAAATATAACAATATATAAGTATATAATCATAATCTGTGAAAAAATACTATTATAAACTAGGTTAGAGGATAATTCAGCAGCAAAAGTTATTCTAGAAAAATCTGAGGGTTATCATATAATGTATAAATCTAAAATGGTAGTGCAAATCTATTATTAGTGGCCAACAAATAAAAGTGAAATAGGTGTAGATAAAATCTGGTAAAATGTTACACATTGCTCTTTGGAGTGTTGTAAAAATACTTTAGGTGAAAAAAAAATAACTAAATATATGGTAACACTTTATTGCGATAGTCCACTTTAGACATCTATTAACAGTAAGTAACTTTGCAACTACATGTGAACTAGCAGTTAGTAGAGTATTAGTAGACTGTGCTTAACATTTTCTAACACTTTCTTTGTCAACTTATTCTACAAACCCTAAACCTACCCTAACAGTCTACTCTGAGGGTTAGTAGACATGTAGTTGCAAATTAATGAGAATTAGGTGACATGTAGTTACAAAGTTACTTATAGTTAGTTGAATGTCTAAAGTGGACTATCGCGGAGAATAATAGTTGTAACCATAAGATATTTTATATATAAATTTAGAATATAAAAGTCAAGACATTATGGGTGGTGTTAGATGTTATAGCACAGGAATGGAGGTAGCAACATATGATAGAGGACAGAACAAGAAAGGCTATTAATAAATAATCTTTCATTGCGCAAAAGTATTAGAATACGACAAAACTCAGAGCGGCACAAAGGCAGAATGAAGGCTTGAAGCTAACACGGAGTCACACAGCGCGCAGCATAGAAAGCTCAAGGTGAAGAGATATTGATGCGTAGTGTATAAATCGGGCGATTGTTCAAAGAAAAGGCTCAATAAACTGTTTAAACTTCAGTTACTGTGCGCTCTTGGAGAGAGTTTCATCATCTTGACTGTCGAAACCGAACGTCGACATGCAGTTTGAATGCTGAATGGAGGATGACTGACAGACCCAGCAGGGAGAAATGTTTACGTGAACTTGACTTAAATATTCATCTGTACCTCACATTCAACTATGTAACGCTTCAGAACACTTGGAATATAGTGCACGAAAACTTTATGGTGCTTTATATTGTTTTTGTGCACAATATCGGATTTGGATCAGTCTCGTGTAACCGATACCAGATCCGGCAGAAAATGACCGTATCGGAGCCGATACCGATACTGAATATCGGATCGGTGCATCCCTACTTTTAAATGCTCTCTTGCATTTGTGCATCTGTTTTCTGATGAACACCCACAGTATTTGACTTTATGCAACTGCATGCTACTGGGAACATGCATTTGATTCCACAGTGTTTAGCCTAGTGCAAAATGAAATGAACAGTCAGTTATGTCTTAAGGGATTGTAAACAGATGGGGCAAAATTACTGATGTGTCAAAATAGATCATTAGTGCATTAGTGTAGTAAATGGAGCCTATTAGACTTGCTGCTGTCTATAATGTCATCAATAATAATCAAACGGCAATAAAACTGAGAAAAGAAAATTACTTACTGCTCTTGTCTGGCAAACTTTAGCAGCTTTTTTACTAACTGTAGTCCTCTACAGTTAGATTCTCGAAGCACTCTTGTATGTGTTTCTTTGTTCTTCTTTATTACGGACTATTGACTTGTATGTTTTGAAGCTAAATTTAGTTAGTTGAAAATTACTTGACTGCATAAAATTGTCTTTATTTATTATTAGTTTTTAGCTGGTTATTCATTTAGTTCAAACAGTAAAGCAGATCCGGGTGTGATCCAGGGGACACGACAAGAAATAAGTAAATGTGTACCTTAGATTTAATTTGCTTTTGATAAATGTAAAAGCATTGATCAATAGCATAGTTTTTAATCAAGGTATTTTTTTTAATATAAAGAACAGAATAGTTTTAACTGAATTTGTCTGTCTTTTACTGATTTTTAAGAGTCCACTGCATAAAAAATAAAGGACGTTGTATATTGCTAACTCCAACAAAAAAAACAGCAAAAAAAAAAAAAAAAAACCAAGCATTAAAATATCACTTTTTAAAACAAGCGTTACAATACAATTTTAATTTTGGAGCAAGACAGTCTGTCAAAGTGGCAAATAATGGTTATATTTTGTCAGGTTTTTAATCATTTTGTTACTTTGTTACTTTGCATGGAAGGTGGGCACAGAGAGTAGTTTGTGCAACAAATATTCCTTATCAAGCACTTTGATGTGAAGGGTTGTACATTTTCCATCTTGTTCGATTTTAATCTGTCAGTAAATATTGTAACTTTTCACATTAACATCCCTTTTTTCTGTTTGTTTTTTTTTACACTGTGGGAGTGTTGCTAAAATCACAATAGACCAGATCCGACCTTATTTAGTTTATCTGTCAAAATGATGGAAAGTGCTTTGAGTCATCTATTAATGTTCTTAAAATTAGTACAAAACACACTTTAGCCTCTGTCCTCAGCTTTATCAAATCTATTCACAATGAAGTGTTAAAGCTTTTGGATGTTTGATATGACACACACACACACACACACACACACACACACACACTCACACTCACACTCACACTCACACACACTCACACTCACACTCACACTCACACTCTCTCTCACCACACACGCGCTCACACACACACGCTCAAACAAACACTCACACATTCTCTTCACACACACACACTCACCACTCTCTTCACCCACACAACCTTCACACACACGCTCACACACACACACACTCTCTTTCACACTCTCTCTCTCACACACACACACCGTCTCACACACACACACACACACACAAAAAAAAACACACACACACACACACTCTCTCTCTCTCTCTCACACACACACACACACACACACACTCACACTCTCTCTCTCCCACACACACACAAACACACACACAAAAACACACACACACACACACACACACACCACACACCACACACCCTCGCTCTCTCACACACTCACAGCATACACATCACACTTCTCTCTCACCCACACACACCACCACATCCTTCCCACACACACGACTACACAACACACGGCTCACAACACACAACATCACACTTCTCTATCACACAACACACACACGCCCACAACACACACACACAGCTCAACCACACACCCACACCACACACAACAAAATCACACTCATTCCTTCACACACACACACACACACACACTCACACTCTCTCTCTCACACACACACACACACACACAGCACACCTCTTCTGTCACACCCACACCCCACACGAGCGCTCAACACACGCTCACACACACACACACACAAACAAAAGTCTTTAGAGGCCGGGGTTGATGATAGTATGTGATTTACCTGTATAATGCTGCAAATAGAATGATAACCAGCAGTTCAGCTTCCTTCATTAGCGTTCGTCATGGATCATCGTACAGAACGAGCTCTGAATCCACTCAATATTACAACATGCTGCATTTTATTTCTCGTGATAAAGGGGGGATGAAGCCCTAAAGCACATCTTTTTAACATGTTAACAGACATGTACTGATTGCATATTGTTGAGAACAATATCACACATTTCTTTGAATACTGAGTGATTCATTTTTGCTACACTTGTCAAAAGTTTGAAATCATGACTTTTGAATGTCTTCTGCTCTGCATTTATTTGATCAAAATGTGAAATATTATTACAACTGAATAAGTATTTTCTATTGAATTATATTTATATGTAATTGACTCTGTGATCCAAAGCTGTATTTCTTAGCATATACCCAGTCGCAGGACATATTTCTAATATGCTGATTTGCTGCTCAATTCATCTCTGGTGATCAGTTATTACTAATGGTTGTTATTATTTAAAAATGTTTTTGCGGCCTAATATTTTGTAGAAACATTTTTTTTACAGGATTAAAATAGAAATTAAAAATAGCATTTATTTGAAACATTGTAAATGTTTTTACTGTCACTTTTAATCAATTTAAAGCATCCCTGCTGAATAAAAGTATTAATATCTTTAAGAACATGGCCCTGATTACACATCAATTTGTGGGAATACTATGGTTTCTGCATAAATATGGGGCGGCCAAATCCCTGTTTTCAACATAGATAATAATCAGAAGTGCCAAATCAGCAAATTATACTGATTTCTGAAGATCATGTGACACTGTAGACTGGATTAATGATGCTGAAAATTCACAGAAATAAATTGCATTTTACAAAATATTCACATAGAAGACAGTTATTTTAAACTGTAAGATATTTCACAGTATTGGATGTTTTACTGTATTTTTGAATCTAATTTGATACATGACGGCGACTTGGTGAGCAGAAGAGACATCATAAAACTTAACAAACTCAGTAATGTTTTGCAAGTTATGTATGCGTTTACTTTGCTTCCCTGGAATGCAGCTCGAATGTTCACACGGCAGTACTGAACGTGTTCTCAGTGTGCTCTTCAATAATGGGCTTCACCGTACAAGGGGGCAAAATTGAGCCGCACAGAGCATGGTTGTCCTTGTACACAAGAAAGAACAAGGATTGGTGCGCAGCTTCTTTATATGCGTTGATCGGTGACTGAGACACTGTGAAGGGTGGGCGGGTGCCTTATGCACCAGTTGACAAAGATTTTACTTACAGGCTTCAGCAAGTGACTGAAATAGGAAGGCAACTGAACTATTGATTCTGATCGCACAGTCATATCTTGGTATGCATTAGTGATTGGAGTAATTTCTATGCGCTCGCTGCTCTGCTCATGATAAAGGAAGCAAACAAACCACAGATGGAAGACACTCACGGAGTTATACATGAGCGGCTTCAGAATCACAGCCCTGTCATGTCCTATCTACTCCTTTGAGGTTTTTGACAGATTAAAAAAACACAGGCAAAGTTTTTTTTTTTTTAATCTATCTATCCTTCATCTATTCTATGCCAGGTTTTATCCTGTATGGGGTTGTGGAGAAAGTAGCTGGGAACTAGCCGCATCCAGAACTGAAGGCAGAGGAAACGTCTGGGGAAAAGTCCATCCACTGGGTACATGCACCGACACACACACACACACCCACACACAAAGTCACAGCACGCGCGCACCACGCTACAGAACACACAGACACAACAACACACACACACACGCACCACAACACACACCCAACACACACGCCACACATGCACACACGAAACAGCGACCCAGACACACACACACACAAACACACACACCGACACACACACACACAAACACACACGCGCGCACACACACACACAAACACACACAGACACACACACAGCAGCACTACACCAACATACGAGAGAACAGAACACACCAGACACACACACCACTACGCAGCGCTGCCGCTCACAGACACACACACCCCACAAACACAAGCACACACAGCACACAGCACACACACACCGACCCAAACCACCACTCACACACACACACAAAGACACACAGACACACACACACACACACTCACCCAGACACACACACACACACACGTTTCACACGCTGAGACGAATTTTCATCTCCATTTCACCTGCATGTCTTGGGGTTGTGAAGGAGACCGGTAAGCGCTACACCATGGGGCCATTAGGGTGAAAGATTCGCCATTACACAATAGTATATGCATTTTGACCAATTTTGGAAGTAAAGTTAATAAGTAGTTAATAAGGAGAGTAAAATAAAATAAGTACTAACTAATAATAAATAAAAGCATTTTATTTCTTTACTTAGCCAAACATGTACTAGCCTAACGATGTATCAGACATGGTCATACTTATTATTATTGATATTTTTTAAGTAACATTTTATATTTTCAGTTTTATGATTAATTTCAGTTGTGAACACCATTTCTAATTGGAATAGATAGTTTTTCCATTAATATATAATATTTTATGGACAGTCGCAATTCACTTCTACATGAATAATTTTAATATTTAATTTAATGAGTGCAGTCAAACGATGATGCGATCAATCGCATCCAAAATAAACGTTTTTGTTTGTTAATATATGTGTTTTATTATGCATATATAAATACAAACACATGATGTATATATTTAAGAAAAATATGTGGTATATATTAAATATGTTTATATCTATATAAATATAAGAATATGATATAATAAAAGTATAAACATGGAAATATTTTCAAAAGCAAATACTGTATGTTTGTGATATTGTAATATATACATAAATAAAATCTACACAGCACATTACATATATAATGTAAACCAAAAACTTATTATTAAATTATTGTTGGATGCGATGATGCGTTGACACACACTATTTTACATATATCTTTTCTTGTTTTTTATCGAGTTTTTAGGATTTTTTTTTGTTTTTCATTATTGCTTTCGTGTAAAGGTTAGTTAAGTTTTAGTATATAAACAAAAATGAGAAATTCTGCTTTTGCAACATTTTATTTATTTATATTTAATTTATTCTTTTATTGTAATCATTTTATGGCACACTTTATTTTAAATGGTTAGTTCACCCAAAAATTTTAATTTGTCCATATATTACTCACCCTCAATTCATCCTAGGTGTATATGACTTTCTTCTTTCGGACGAATACAATCAAAGTTACATTAAAAAATGTCCTGGCTCTTCCAAGCTTTATGCATCAGCGGGCGTGTTGCATTGCATCAGTCCAAAAGAAGTTAAATACAAAGTGCCCATCCATAAAAAAAAGCCTGTTTAAATGATGTCTCTCCTGTTCCCACAGTACCAACTGTCTCTGATGACGTTACATCAACGGTGCAGCCTAGAAGATCCACACCTCCCATCAGGACCACAGCTATCAGCATCACCCAGAGACCTGCGCTCAACATCACCGTCATGCCGAACCCCAGCGCCGTCAGCCCGCCCCCCTCCAGCAGACGCTTCTGTGACGGGACAGAGAGGAGAGGAATCTCCTGGCCGCAGACGCACCGAGGAGCGACGGTGGAGCGGCCGTGTCCTAAAGGAACTCGAGGTGCGTCCGCACTGGAAACAGGCTTTTGAATTACTTCTGCAATCAGCGTCAGGAATCTGGCTGTCTTTAGAGCAGAAGTGACACGTGTGCTGGTATCCGGCATGTGGGGTTTCTTATTTGAATGGCATCCATATGGAGACGTCCAAATGATCTGCAAGATTTGCATTCTGTAGCCGAGTTAATATGCAAATGTTATGCAGTGCTGTTTGTAATAGAAAATGTTTTCATAGCGTAAATATTTTATTACAAACTCCGACAGATATGTGACCCTGGACCACAAAACCAGTCATAAGTGTCAATTTTTCGAAATTTTGGAATGAGATGTATACATCAATCTGGATGTTTTCCATTGATGTATGGTTTGTTAGGATCGGACAATATTTGGCTGAGATACAACTATTTGAAAATCTGGAATCTGAGGGTGCAAAAAAATCTAAATATTGAGAAAATCGCCTTTAAAGTTGTCCAAATGAAGTTCTTAGCAATGCATATTACTAATCAAAAATTAAGTTTTGATATATTTACGGTAGGAAATTTACAAAATATCTTTATGGAACATGGTCTTTACTTAATGTCCTAATGATTTTTGGCATAAAAGAAAAATGGATAATTTTGACCCATACAATGTATTGTTGGCTATTGCTACAAATATACCCCAGCGACTTAACACTGCTTTTGTGCTCCAGGGTCACATATAGTCCTGCCTTAACACCTTCAAAAGTTTTAGGGTCAGTTTTACTAAACAGGGCAAATTAGTGTTGTGCGATTTTGGCCTCAATTTGGTCATCTGAGACAAATTTTGAAAATTTTTTTGAAAATACTGAAAGATTCCTTTTGGGCGCAAAAGAAAACAAAAATTACGACTTTATTCAACAATTCGTCTTCTCCATGTCACCCTATAGCCACCATTTTGGAGAGTAAATAAACTTAGAAAACGTATCCGCCACAGCTGACACAAAACAGCATACGCTGTTTACGTTCAGTTGATATATGTTTTCTTTTGCGCCCAAAAAGTATTCTCGTAGCTTCATAAAATTACGGTTGAACCCCTGATGTCACATGGATTATTTTACCGATGTCCTTGCTACGTCTCTGGACGTTGATTGTGTTACTTTTTTTTACATTGCTGTCTATGGGAGAGTCAGAGAGCTCTCGGAATGCATCCAAAATATCTTAATTTGTGTTCCGAATTTTGGGGTGGAGTAACCCTTTAAAGTCTTGAACAGGTTTCCTTCTGTCGTTCTGCAGGAATCGCTCTGTTCCTCTGCACGTCTGCCGACGGGACCTGGAGTCCCAAAGGTCCTGATCTCAGTAACTGCACATCCCACTGGGTGACACAGGTGGCACAGAAGGTGAGTCAGAAATAGCCGCTATAATGTAAATATAATTTCTGTAGCACTTCTCACATTGTTGCAAAGCAGCTTTACTGAAAATCATCATGTTAATGTTTCTAGTTCATGCCCTATAGTCGCATTTAGCAGATTAGAGCCGAGCGATCATGTACTGTTGGTGCATTTTGCATACAACAACAAAAAGTCATGCAGTTAAAATTTACTCTATAGTGTATATTGCATGAGTGTACTGTATGTATGCAAATAATGTTGTATATATATTTTAATGATTAACAATCACACTGCTGAGATTTGTATAGTAGGTTTGGAATTATTAAAATAACAGAATTTCTTCAAAAACATAAAAAAATCATTATTGCAGTCTGTAGTGTATAGTTCTGTGCACGAGTATACTGTAAGTTTGCAGGTAAAGCAAGATGCACTATATATTCAACTTTTAATTTGTCACAATTCTGATATGATGTGATGCAGTGTAGTAATAGCAAAATACGATCAGGACAGACAGCAATGTTTCTAAAAACTCTCACACAAACAAACCCACACACACACACACACACACACACTATTTTCCACATGGTATTTACACATTTACAAACCAAAAAGTAATGAAGAAAATTGTGTAATACAAAGAGGAACTAACACTTGATTGATGATTATCGGGCAAGCATGAGACTGATATATTTTGGTCTATTAATACTCAAAATTAAAATGTACATTTACAAGGCAGGAGATGGGTTTTTGATACAATAGTGAGCAAAAATAGTCACTTACACATTGTACATGGAAAAATGTTCTCTGAGCTGATATACAGGTCTATTAGTATGAATTGAGTTGGATGTTTAGGGTTGATTTTGGCTCCTCTTCCAGATCCGGAGTGGTGAGAACGCTGCGAATCTGGCGAACGAGCTGGCGCGTCACACTCAGGGTCCCGTGTACGCGGGCGACGTCAGCTCCTCTGTGCGGCTCATGGAGCAGCTGGTGGATATACTGGACGCTCAGCTGCAGGAGCTCAAACCTAACGATAAAGACACGGCCGGACGGAGCTTCAACAAGGTACAGTACACTGCATGTCCGGCTACAGCGACTGTGATTTATCAATGTTGTTTCGTTTAATTTGATAAAGTCTGAGTCCTAAAAAAGTCCTAAAAACGTCAGCAGTTCTGGTTTGACAATCTTTTCAGGAGATGTTTTTATCATGGCAAATTCAGTGACCAGCAAAAGTTAATTTATGCTTTAAAACTTTAACAAAGTTGATTAGTGAGAGAATATCAGTCCCTGTTGTTAGTTTCTTATTTTAAATCTGTATATATATATTGACAGAAAACACAGAATTGTTGACATTTTTGCAAGTTTATTAAAAAAGAAAAACTGAAATAAATATCACATGGTCCTAAGTATTCAAACCCTTTGCTGTGACACTCATATATTAAACTCAGGTGCTGTCCATTTCTTTGATCATCCTTGAGATGGTTCTACACATTCATTTGAGTCCAGCTGGGTTTGATTATACTGATTGGACTTGATTAGGAAAGCCAACAACCTGTCTATATAAGACCTTACGATCACAGTGCATGTCAGGGGGGGGGGGGGGACAGAGCAAATGAGAATCATGACGTCAAAGGAACTGCCTGAAGAGCTCAGAGACAGAATTGTGGCAAGGCACAGATCTGGCAAAGGTTACAAAAAAATTTCTGCTGCACTTAAGGTTCCTAAGAGCACAGTGGCCTCCATAATCCTTAAATGAAGACGTTTGGGACGACCAGAACCCATCCTAGAGCTGGCCGTCCGGCCAAACGAAGCTATCCGCCCCCCCGGGGAGAGAGCCTTGGTGAGAGAGGTAAAGAAAAACCCAAAGATCACTGTGGCTGAGCTCCCGAGATGCAGTCGGGAGATGGGAGAAAGTTGTAGAAATCACCATCACTGCAGCCCTCCACCAGTCGGGATTTATGGCAGAGTGGCCCGACGGAAGCCTCTCCTTAGTGCAAGACACTTGAAAGCCCGCATGGAATTTGCTAAAAACACCTGAAGGACTCCAAGATGATGAGAAATAAGATTATCTGGTCTGATGAGACAAGGATAGGAATTTTTGGCCTTAATTCTAAGCGGTATGTGTGGAAAAACCAGGCACTGCTCATCACCTGTCAAATACAGTCCCAACAGTGAAGCATGGTGGTGGCAGCATCATGCTGTGGGGGTGTTTTGCAGCTGCAGGGACAGGACGACCGGTTGCAATCGAGGGAAAGATGAATGAATGCGGCCAAGTACAGGGATATACTGGACGAAAACCTTCTCCAGAGTGCTCAGGACCTCAGACTGGGTTTACCTAGGTTTACCTTCCAACAAGACAATGACCCTAAGCACACAGCTAAAATAACGAAAGGAGTGGCTTCACAACAACTCTGTGACTGTTCTTGAATGGCCCAGCCAGAGCCCTGACTTAAACCCAATTGAGCATCTCTGGAGAGACCTAAAAATGGCTGTCCACCAACGTTTACCATCCAACCTGACAGAACTGGAGAGGATCTGCAAGGAGGAATGGCAGAGGATCCCCAAATCCAGGTGTGAAAAACTTGTTGCATCTTTCCCAAAAAGACTCATGGCTGTATTAGATCAAAAGGGTACTTCTACTAAATACTGAGCAAAGGGTCTGAATACTTAGGACCATGTGATATTTCAGTTTTTCTTTTTTAATAAATCTGCAAAAATGTCAACAATTCTGTGTTTTTCTGTCAATATGGGGTGCTGTGTGTACATTAATGAGGAAAAAAATTTACTTAAATGATTTTAGCAAATGGCTGCAATATAACAGAGTGAAAAATTTAAGGGGGTCTGAATACTTTCCGTACCTACTGTATGTATGGAATATGTAGTGAAATGTGTAGTTTCAAATGTAGTAAAGTGTGTAGTGTTAAAAATAAAGCTTAACATTTCTTAAATGTTACTTTCCTTATTGTAATCTTATAATATTACGACTTTAATCACATAATCATACTTGAACTTTATTGCTATGGTGGTATTCTTGTCATTGTATTACTGCTTTAATCTGGTAATGTTATAACTTCGTCAAGTAAATTCTAGTAAAAGGCCTATTATGAAAATGAAATTATTCCAAGATCACTATAAATATGAAACTTTGTTCTCAAAATCTTCTTATTCCTTCTTCTTCTGGCAGCTGCCGTTGAGTTTAATGGATTTTCTGGCTTCATTTGAAAGCATGCTCTAACGTTTCCATCTCTATATTTCCCTCCTCAGCCAGTGCCTTATAGAAGAGAGATGCACATTCAAAGACATGTTTAATTGAAATGGGGTTAATGGACGTGCTCTACAGTGTCCTTTTATACTCTATATGACCTCGGCTTTGAATATATA
The DNA here is from genome assembly GCA_018155175.1 of Sinocyclocheilus anophthalmus. Taxonomy (NCBI): domain Eukaryota; kingdom Metazoa; phylum Chordata; class Actinopteri; order Cypriniformes; family Cyprinidae; genus Sinocyclocheilus; species Sinocyclocheilus anophthalmus. The sequence continues at coordinate 188,164 of JADLZN010005490.1, read as the reverse complement.
CTGATATTTCTTCAGCTATAGGCACTTTTTACCCTGTGGACTTTCAGAAATGAAGAACAAGCTTTTCCAGCTCAGTAATAGGTTATGTAAGTTGTCTACTAACAATGACAAGAGAACGATACATGGAAACATATTTCTCTCTGTAAAGGTCAGTTTCATTATCTGCATTCTATGTATTCTAACAGTAAGTAATATTTTGACACCTTTTGTTTACAATTGCCGTTTTATAGAAATTGCATCCAAAAAAAATTTCTGTTCACATGGTTATATTATATTATATATGCACGTATTATATTTTATCTTAAGTATACAATTCCAAATTTACATTTTTAAATGAAAAACAAAAACAGATTTAATGTGCCATACAAGGAAGAAAACACAAACATAACATAAAAGTCAGTCACTGGAACATAAAAGTGCCTGTAGTTGAAGCAACACACATGCATGATATGACTGACACATAGGCTCTTATTTGTTCTCTTTCTCTTTTCTTCTCTCTCTCTCTCTCTCTCTCTCTCTCTGTGTGTGTGTTGTTCCTAATCTTCCGTCTTTGTGTTTGAAACCAAAAAAAACAAAACAAAGCGTCAAAAAAGAGAGAGGACTTGCAGGGCCTATATGAAGGTATATATGGACACAATCCCAGAATCCCCTTCTGCTGCATGCAGCTTGTTTGTCTGGCTGGAAGTCCATCTGTCTGTTGTCGTGCTGAGTCTGTCTTTCTGCTGATATGCGACTCTCTTTTAGGGCAGTTCTGCCTCGGTGTCTTTCTGTTCTGTTTTGTGTTGCTTTTACTGTCCTCCTCTTTCCTGTTCACCTCCCCCTTACCGCTTGTCTGTCTTAAAGCAGTAGTTCACCCAAAAGTGAAAGTTTGCTGAAAATGTGCTCACCTTCAGGCCATCCGAGATGTAGGTGAGTTTGTTTCTTCATCAGATTTGGAGAAATGTAGCATTGCATCCTCTGCAGTGAATGGGTGCCGTCAGAATGAGAGTCCAAACAGCTGATAAAAACATCACAATAATCCACAAGTAACGCACACCACTCCGTATTTTAGCCAGAAGCAACGGTTTGAAGTTAAAACGCCTTGATGGATTTGTTTGTGACAAACACGCAGCTTTTGTCTTCTCCAGATGTTAACTGAGTGGATTACTTGTGGATTATTGTGATGTTTTTATCAGCTGTTTGGACTCTCATTCTGACGGCACCCCCATGTCGCTGCAGAGGATTGCATGTTGATGATTTTTTTTTACTACATTTATACAATTGATGAAGAAACAAACTCTTCTACGTCTTGGATGACCTGAGGGTGAGCACATTTTCAGCCAATTTAGGTTCTTGGGTGAACTATTTCTTTAGCTGTACACTCTGCTTTCCTGTTGATTGGGAGTCACTGTATTTCTGGCTGGTTTCTGCTCATCTTTCTGTCTGCTGTTGTTCTTTGTCTGAGTAATTGACATCCTGCAGTTGTGATCGCTGGGGTCTGTCAGCTGATCCTGTGATCAAAGTGGATTTGCGCTGTCTTCCTCACCTGCTTCAGTCTGAGTCGTTCACGCTGCGGTTTCGTTGCATTTCTTTGTAATCTTTTATGCATATCTCTGCTGTTGTGTTTTCATTCTTTTAATACATATTTCAGTCAGTTACTCAAAGCTGCACTTGTGAAAGAATAATGCCACTTTATTGTTTTTTTCTTTCATGTGCTGATGTATTTTTCCTTTTGAAACAGGAAGTTGGAGTGGGTCATACTGAAACAACCAATAGGCTTTAGTTTTTGTGGACTATGATTGGCTGGTATGAGAACATTTTATTGATGAGTCAGCGGTATCTTCAGTCAAATTTTGTCAACTTTTTAGTTACAAATTGAGCTTTGCTTCATCTGTCACTCAGGACTGTGTTTAGGTGTGGTCCATGTGATGAGTTTTGATTTAGGTTTTGGGTTTGGGATCTGACAAGGCTATTAAAGAACATTCGCTGTCAGTTATTTCACTCACAGTACAGTTTTCCAGGACACACTGAAAATAAGGGTTTACTTTGAAAGCATTTTGCACAGAAATTGCTAGTAAATTCCATAAATAGTTACAAAGACATTGAATTAAACTGGATTTTTTTTTCGTGCGTCTTAATTCACACTTCCACAATTAAAGGCCTTAAAAAGGTCAAAAAAAATTTGAGTAAAAAGTCTTCAATTCATAAAATCATTGCTTTAAATGTTGCGTGCATTGCAAAAAAAGGTATTCCTCAGTGTTTTCTACAGTGGCCGAGAAGTGCAAAACAAATCACAATTCTGAAAACAAAATAACTAATTACAAACGCAAATGCAAGTCTAAAAAACAAAAATAACAATTCAGAAAACACAATAACAATTCAGAAAACATTATAACAAGTCAGAAAACACAACGACAAATCTGAAAACACTTCTCGGCCACCGTAGTTTTCCAATATAATTACCTAAACACCTTTAATGCAGAAGTAACACCTGAAATGCAAATCTAAATTCTTGAAAAAACGGAATAAAATTAAGTGAGTTCATGTTTAAAATAAGAACAAATATCTGTCAATTGGGTATGAAAACGTCTCTTTGAATTAAGGTTATTTTTTTGAGCCCACTGGCAGATATTTGTTCTTGTTTTAATCATAAACTCAGATAAAAAAAAAAAGATGTGTCAAGAATCTTTAGACATTTGAACTGGAAAACAGGACAAAATGACTAAGAATGAACATCACTTGTACTTTCAAACTTTGAAGTGTCACTAATACAAAACATTTACATTTTGAGAACATGAATGTATCGTGTTCTCTTCAGTTTATTCCTTAAACTTGGTTTAATTGGTCTATAAAAGGTCTAAAAACCTGCAGAAACCCGATGAAATTTTGAAGTGGAAAGACTCAAATTGTATTTTCTTGTTTAATGTTTGTTTTATGGACAAATTATCATTTTTTTTTACAAAGCAGATGCTTTTGACTTACTGTAGTGTAATTGCAGGGGAATCTCACTGGAGTAATCATGGGTTTTATTATCTTCTTTTTCATTTAGCAACATAACATTTAAAAAAATTACATTTAAAAATCAATATTAAATTATTTAAAATATTTAAAGTTGAATTTATTTCTAAGAAAAGTATTAAACATGCATTTAAAAAAAAAATCTTTGCAATGCTATGCAAACAAAAACTTGAGGAAAAATTGAAAAATGGGCCACATTTATGATGTATGGACAGAATTATTTTTTGTATAAATAATAAAAATCATTCTTACACAAATTAATGCTTTGAACTAAATGTTACAGCGTATATAAGAATGGCTTTAAACAAATGATCTACACTGAAATCTGTTTTATTCATGAAATGTGTTCTGTTTGAGGCTTTTAAATAATGAAGTTTTTGATAATGCTAGCGCATCAGACTTGGTGCACACATTTCTAGGGCCTCTAAAATATCAACATAACCAAATCTTTGCTGATAAACCTGTCACACAATCTACTCGTGCCTTGTGTCATCTGATTGATATTTTAGACTTTTTTAGATTTACATTTTTTTTTGAGTAAAAGATCTTTTTGTATAATTGTACAAACGTCCAGCTCATGCTTTACGTGTCTTTTTGCTGTGTCTTTTATAAAGTAAATGTAAGAATAACTCTTATATTGATAATATTTCAGGATGAACACCTACTGGATTGAAGCAGGCTTCGATATTCATTCTCAGCTATCGTTTTTATAAAAATCAAAGAGTCTCAAATTTGATCATCAGGCTTTTGAGGAACATTTATTTGTTCATCTCTCAATCATCATTTCATTGCATTATGGCTTGGTTTCACAGGCAGGGCTTAGGTTAAGCCAGGATTAGGCCATAGTTTAATTAGGACATTTAAGTAGCTTTTATAAATATGCCTTAGATAAAAACATTACTGGTGTGCATCTTGAGACAAAACAATGAATCTGGCATATTTTAAGATCACTAAGTGCAAGTTTCTTTCATTTGAAATAGCCCAGACGTGCCTTTCAGTCTAGGACTAGGCTTAAATCTTGTCTGTGGAACCGGGGGTATATGTTTTAATCTTAAAACGAAGTATTTAAATATCATTTAACTAAGGAGTTAAATATTATTGGAGAAATAGAGTGACGGCTGATATTTATATCATTTTATGTCAGTATCTGCTGTACTGTTATAAAGATCACATCCATTTACATTTCAAGCATCAGGATGTCCACCTTTGATGCTGCACAATTGCATATATTGCTCAATTTGAGCCTCTGAACAAAACTGAGCTGTTTTTCCTGCATATTCTCAGTATATCAGACTATGTGAGCCATAAAAGCCTGATGCATCAAATATGACACAAAGTATAAAACAATACTGTATGCTTTTGAAACTGTTATTTCATATGTCAGACTTTACTAGGTTAAAATCCTCCTTTACACCCAAAAGCACCTCAGTCACCTTGGGATTGGTTAATTGAATTGCATACTGGTTAAAGCCAATGCAAATGATATGGATATCAATGAGAACATCCCGTTTTCTGGAGTTTTTATAATCTGCAAGCTACATCCAGTCCGATATTGCTTTTTACTTTACAAAAATTTTTTTTTTTTTTTTGTGACAGCACGGCCATTAGATCCTGTTACAGATAGTAACGCATACAATATTGATCCCCAGCAGGAAATTTAATATGACAATCAAGTAGATTGTGCAGATTGCAGTTATGTCCAGCAGTGAAGGCAGTTTTTGTAAGCAGAGAAACTTGATCTTTGGAGAACTACAGACACTGTTTAGAAATGATGAATAATTGCTAACGGAACTGCATAAGAACTAGTGTTGGGTTCGAGTCCGAGTCCAGTGAAACTCTACTGTTTGTCAGTATCTTAACCTTGTTTTAACCTTTACAACTAGAAAAAGGCAATGCCAGTTTAAATGTAACAAACGCAGACCTCTATTGCATCTTGCCATTTAGATTTTTGCTTTTAAATCATCTCTTAATTAGTGTCCTGCTCCGCAAACTTAAAGTCATGCAACAGAAGTTATGGCTGACTCTGTTTATGTATTGTGACTTATTTCAGATTTTTTAAATGTGAGATGTTATAGAACGGGACTTGACTTTATTCATTGTTACAGTAAATGTATAAATGCATGGGTGGGGTTGGGGGATTGTGACTGGGGTAGATTGGTGGACCTGAAGAGCAGAAAATGCACCTCGTATCTCTGATTGTGGTTTTGGTTTTATATGAGTCAGGGTAGACAGCATTTAGAATTTTTTCTTGCATCAAAATGAGGCTGTGAGGCATAAACTTGTGTATAAAACTATGTATAAAAGCCCTACATGTGCTTTCCACAGCCAACTCACACCTGTTTTATTTTTGAATGCATTTTGAATGCATTTATAGGAATAATTGACGATGGCCTGTTAAACTATTAGAAAAGAATGCAGGTGTTTTTGGACCCATAAAAACTATTGCTGCAAAGAGTTATTTTAAATAATTTTTTCTTTGAAGTAGTGCAGTCAAACGATTAATCGCGATTAATCGCATCCACAATAAAAGTTTTTGTTTACATAATATACTGTATGTGTGTACACTGTCTATATTTATTATGTGTATAATTAAATAGCAAAGCACATGCCTGTATATATTTAAAAAAAATATGTTGTTTATATATTAAATACATTTATATATAATATAAAATATAATAATATAAATGTATATACGTACATGTAAATATATACTGTATGTATGTGTATTTATATATGCGTAATAAATATACACAGCACACATAAATATATTATGTAAACAAAAACTTTAATTTTGGATGCGATTAATCGCGATTAATCGTTTGACGGCAATTCTTTGAGCTAGAAGCTGCCACAATCATTAAAAATAATAATAATTTCAAAACAACAGCAAAAACTAATACTAAACTAATGAAAGTAAAACATTCTCAAGCTTACTGAAGGAAAGTAAACACTCCAATTATTAATTACAAGCAAAACGATAAATAAATATATTCATCAAATACATACATGAAATAGTTTTTCAGCTAGGTCAATACAGGCTACTACAGAATTAGCCCGCTGCAGACATTTAATGAATTAAATGTAAAAATAAAACACTGCACAGTCTTTACTGTATGCATTAAATATAAATGATTCTTATTAAAGTTACTAAACTGATTTAGTCAAGAGCAATGAGTGATTTTCTCCTTTTCTTTTGTTTGTTTGTTGTTTGATTAACATTTATGACACAGTCAGCAGCAGGTTACGATGCTGAACTTTAAGACATGTGACACCCCCCCCCCCCCCCCCCCCCCCCCCCCCCGCCCCCCCCCCCCCCCCCCCCCCCCACCCCCCCCACCCCCCCCCCCCCCCCCCCTCGATGAAATGGTTGAGATCTGTATTTCTCTCAACAGTTCAGGTTCACTTAAGAAAAAAACTGACTGCATTTATGTGAATAGTCTCCAAGATGGGCATTTTGACACAACTTTTCGTGTAAGTGTGTAGCAATAACATGCACAATGGAATTTAATTCAGCATTTGCACACTGACTGACAGGCACTTTCTCTGTGTGAGCACAGAAACCCATCAGCTTTCGAGTACTGGACGAGACTTAAAAACACATGCGGAAACTGAAATCACTTTCGTGATAATGCATCGAGTCAGTGACATTTCTGAGTCCTCTAAAAAAAATTGTACTCGAGAACCGGACTCGAGTCAGAGTACCCCAACTCTAATAACAACCACAAAAATGTGTTTGCAATCCTGACGATCTCTGATGAAAGGTGGCAGAAACACACCCAACACGTATTTTTGCAGGAATTACACTAGTTGTACAGTGCTTCATTTCCCATTATAGTTGTCTCGTGTCACAGGTCTCATTTGGTTCTCTTCTCTCCAGTGTATTCCATGTGCTGGATCCTTTTTCTTTTCCAGGGAAAGCAAAGGAAAAATATCAACCGCCTGTCATTTCTCTTGTTTCCATGGTTACAGGCCATTGTGGACACGGTTGACAACCTCCTGAGGCCAGAAGCCCTTAAATCCTGGGAGGACATGAATTCCACAGAGCAAACCCATGCTGCTACTATGTTACTCGATACCCTGGAGGAAGGAGCCTTTGTCCTTGCAGACAACCTGATCGAGCCCGCAGTCGTCAGAGTGCCTGCCGAGAACATCAGTAAGTGCTTTCATCTTAGCCGGCAACTTTTGATGTAAATGATGAAGGTTCGATTCGAGCCACGTGTCTGACCTGCCGCTTATGACTGATGGAGTTTTCCAGGAGTAATGTGCGTGTATGTAAACCAAAGCAGAAAGAAACCGAACTGGCAAGAATGCTCGGAAGAGGTAGAAAGGTCAGTTCACACAAATTCAAACCAATGCCAGAATAATGGACTAGTTCACCCAAAAACGAAAGTTTGCTGGAAATGTGCTCACCCTCAGGCCATCAGAGAGGTAGATGAGTTTGTTTCTTCATCAGAGCATTGCATCACTTGCTCATAAATGGATGCTCTGCAGTGAATGGGTGCCGTCAGAATGAGAGTCCAAACAGCTGATAAAAATATCACACCACTCCAGTCCATCAGTTAACATCTGGAGAAGACAAAAGCTGTGTGTTTGTAAGAAAGAAATCCATCATTACACATGTTTAACTCTCTATCCATAACATTGCTTCCTCCAGTGAAAAAGTCGCCTGGTCTGAATCAGAAGAGAAGTCTGCACAAATCAAGCACCGTTTACAAGCCAAAACAGCTCTAAACAAATATGTGTGTGGATTTTGATGTGAGAGAGAACAGGAGATGGACTTTATCACTGGAGGAAGCGTTATTATGGATTATGGAGTCGTATTTTAACCAGAAGCAGCAGTTTGAAGTTAAAACGCCTTGATGGATTTGTTTCTTACAAACATGCAGCTTTTGTCTTCATAATACATTAACTGATGGACTGGAGTGCTGTGATGTTTTTATCAGCTGTTTGGACTCTCATTCTGACGGCACCCATTCACTGCAGAGCATCCATTGCTCATCAAGTGATGGAATGTGATAGAAACGTTTGTGGTATAAAAGCCATGCTTTGTACAGTTAGGTTTAGCTTCTTTATCTTACATATTTTACATTTATAGCAAGCACTGATTCTCACTGATTTTAGCTAAAGCATACATGAGAAAAAAAGATATATATTTTGAAGAAAAACATCAATTAGAATGTGTAAAACATGCTGTCATTGCACTTTTTCCATAAAAACGACAGTTAAAAATTACATGTTGAGTACTGACTAAACTTATAAGAGATTTTCAATAAAGACAATCTAACAGCTTTGTGAAATGATCACTGGAACTGCCCTGAGAGTTTAGGTGAAGAAATGCATTTTTTCTTTGGAATAATAAATACACTTTGACACTGTGATGTTGGGTTTATATTTATTATTGCACCCACTTGTGGGACGTTGATTGAAAAATCTGATGTCCGCTGATCTCTTCCTATAACTGAAATAATGCCTTTGGAGATTTGGAAATATTTAAGTGAAAATATTTAATTTTCAGCCTTGTTGACAGTCGTACAGTAGGACATTTGGCAAATGGATGTAGTCTTTTGCACATTGCTGCAGTGCGGCTGGAAGAGTTAAGTATTTGAAATATTCAGCTGCAGATCCTCAGCGGTAACGAAATAGTATAGAGAGCAGATAAATTATTAATTAATCAGGCAACTCGCATATAAGACAGTATGCAAATCCAACACACTGAAGCAGCAGAAGAACTTCAGCAGGTCTTGCATTAGCAGATTCGCTCCAGTTACTGTTTCATGTACCTTCTTCAGTGCTGAGCATTTGAGTATAATTATGTATGAATTTAAACTGCACTGGATTTTTTTTTTCTGACTTTCTGTGCCCATCTACATCTGGAGACCTCTGCAACAGTGTGTTATTCAATCAATAGATGTTCTTGCCTCACAAAAAGGCATTTTGTCTCTTATAATTTTGTACATGCCTAGATGATGAAGGTTATAGTGGGTTTATTGAATATACTGTTCATCAGACGTGTTATCATAACTAAGCAAGGTCTCAATGAATGTGTGTTTGTGGGCAGTTTGACTGATAACAGTGCTTTAAATGAGAGTAACCAACACTGCTTTTGCTGCCACACACGTCCATCTCTGCAGATATCAGCTTTCCTGTGGAAAGAGAAGAAAAGACAAAGCGACCCTACACTGCTTAATTTAGAGAACCTTTCCCGGCAGATTCGATCTGGGCTCGAGAAATCATTGTGCTGATTGCTATTTACAGCCACAGATATGAGAATCTCCCAGGCAGTGAATAATGCAGGAATCTGAGCCGTTGACGGCTGTACAAGAGTTTACAGCGAACGAGTCAAATCTCAGGTTGCATTTGTCAGGTTGATTTCAGGCTGAATGTAGCAATCTGCCCTTCTTGAGTTTGCTAACCAGGCTTTATACAGTTCACAACCTATAAAAAAAATCCACCGAAAAGGCCACCGATGTAGTTTTTCTATCTTTCCTTTTAATAGGAGACTCTGACTTAAGTTGAGCGAAATGCTATTTTAAAATCAAGTCTTGTACAAATTGATGACATGCAGGTAAGTGTGGATTTAGGATGCGCAGTTTGGTTTTAAAAAGTTTAAATTTGCATGTGCAATTTGTGAAATATGTTGGGTGTAGGCAAATGGACTGAACTTGTATGTCTGGAGGAGACTATTGTGAGTAAGGTTACTTGAAATCGATTACTTTTTGTTATTATATTCTAAATAACAAGAGCGGTTGATTTGTAAAACAGAAGGCAGTTTTCATTTTAGATTCACCGACAATTAGAATGACTACATAAGTGAAAAGCATTTGTAAAGGAAGTGCTTTTAGGCATCAGGAGTGGAATCCATAGCGTAATCAAAAATGTTATGATTTAGATACAGCTGTTGTCTCGGGTGCATGTAAATAGGTGGATATTGTTCAGTTCTGCAATTTTTCATGTATGCATTCATCACTGTGAAAGGGCTGAAACCAAATCGACTTCGCTCCGGTCTCAGCATGTGGCGACTTTAACCATTCAGATGCTGAGAGGATCCAGCCCAGGCCCCTGCCAGTGGAATTTATTAGTAATGTGATCTCATTCATATAAGACAGCTTTGTGCGCTCATCTGTCATTTCACTGTACAGGCCTCTGGGTTACTGCAGGCTTTTTCCTTTTAACCTTGGCTCAGTGCTTTTTGACTCCCTTTATTTTCTTCTCATTCCTTTTGTGTAGCTATGTTTTGCTGTTCTCAGCCATATAAAAATGTGGCCATGAAACCATGAAAATGTAGATGCTGTTGTAAATAATAGTGAAAATCACTTTTTAAACTGTTGTTCCATTATTACCTCTTAGCTGATTTTGACCCAAATACATTGAAAGCAAATAGGGATGCAGTCTGTAACGCTTTATCGCTCGGATCTCTTGCTTTCACATCAAAAGGGAAATGAATGTCAGAAATCATAACAGTCAATGCAGCATCTGTAGGAAAGGAAGTCTCATCTTTCAGTTAAAAGCGCCAATTTTAGTATAAGGTAATGAAGAAGCTTTTCTCTTTTTTTTAAAGGCACAAGTTAATTTTCTTGAGAAAAATGTTCATTGTTAAAGAGAAAATATTTTCTGCTTGCATTAGACAATACACCTTTTTGTTCTCTGCCTCTCATTTGAAAATTATATGATGCGGTACAAATGCGGAGTTTGTTGGCCCGAGGTGCATTAGAAAACTTTGAAACCGTCTTTTATATGTGCACAATGTCTCGGTTTAATTAAATTACCTCGCATTGGCTTAATGAAACAGTCCTTCATTTCCATCTGGCAGAAGAATGTGAGAACCTGAATGTGAGAAGCCATGTATGCAACTGCCATTGTCTCGTGTTTTGTTTAAAAAGACACCAAATGACACATAGGAATCCATATCTTTCTGCTTTTCTTTCTTCATTCAGTGTTGGACGTGTACGTGTTGAGCACCGACGGCCAAATTCAGGACTTCAGGTTTCCACAGACCAGCAAAAGAGGAGCCACGATTCAGCTCTCAGCAAACATGGTCAAACTAAACAGTAAAAACGGTAAATAAAAGCAAGGTTATAGTCATTTCAAATGCTTTAATGCAAGCCTTCAGATGCTTAGTTAATGAACTCAATGGTTTTCCTGATCTGTTGGACATAAACACTCTGCACAAGTACTTAGTCAGTGCATTGCAAGCTTTACATACATTACATGCTTTCTTGCATTTCTGTAGCTGTAGCAAATGTCAGTACTCAAGGACAGCATTGAATATTCTTCCACATGATGTTATTCTGGTTGCTAGCAAAAACATGCTTGTAAGATCTAAAGTGCTCATCAATGTTCTCTTCAATCTGTTGTTCCACTTTGACAGTTGTTAACCTGAAAGAGAAAGTTCAAAATAAGAAAAAATATATAGATATTTTATGACCCTAAGGCTGTTTAAAGATAATATCAGTTTATTTTTCTATCGAAATCCAGTAAGTACTAATGGTGTTCTCCTATCATCTGTTTACTCAAGGTGTTGCCAAGTTGGTTTTTGTCCTGTATAAGCACTTGGGGCATTTCCTTAGTACGGAGAACGCCACAGTGAGGCTGATGGGAGAGGGCGGAGTCAGAAACCACACCCTGACAGTCAACTCCCACATCCTCTCCGCCTCCATCAACAAAGAATCCAGCCGCGTGTTTGTGTCCGAACCACTCATCTTCACTCTGGCACATTTGGATGTAAGAATTTAAAAGCTTAATTAAAGACATGTTCTCTCTTCTTTCTTTGCAATTTATTTTAAAGGGGTCCTATTATGCACTTTTACGAAGTCTTGATTTTGTTTTGGGGGTGTACTAGAACAGGCTCTCATACTAGGTTGTTCGAAAAACACATAATTTTTCACATATTTTACATTATTACAACACCTCTCTCCCCAGTCTGGCATGAACGGCTCAAATAGTTCCTGTATCAAATGAAGGCCCGCCTTCTGAATTACGAAATGTGCTGTGATTGGTTAGCTGGGCCAGTGTGTGTTGTGATTGGTTAGCTGGGTCAGTGTGTGCTGTGATTGGTTAGCTGGCCAGGGGTGCTGTTTGGTTAGCTGCTGGGCTGTGTGCTCGTGGATTGGGGGGGGGTTTTTTTTTTTTAAGCTGGGGCCAGTGTTGTTGTGATTCGGTTAGCTGGCCAGTTGTGGCTGTGATTGGTTAGCTGGGTCCATTGTGTTGCTGTGATTTGTTAGCTGGCCGCCCCCCCCGCCAGTGTGTGCTGTGATTGGTTAGCTGGTCAGTGTGTGTTGTGATTGTTAGCTGGTCAGTGTGTGCTGTGATTGGTTAGCTTGGGCAGTGTGTGGCTGTGATTGTTAGCTGGGCCAGTGTGTGTGTTGTGATTGGTTAGCTGTGGCCGGTGTGTGTTGTGATTGGTTAGCTGGTCAGTGTGTGTTGTGATTGGTTAGCTGGGCCATTGTGTGTTGTGATTGGTTAGCTGGGCCAGTTTGTGCTGTGATTGGTTAGCTGGGCCAGTGTGTTGTGATTGGTTAGCTGGGCCAGTGTGTGTGTGTTGTGATTGGTTAGCTGGGCCGATGTGTGCTGTGATTGGTTAGCTGGGCCAGTGTTTTGTGATTGGTTAGCTGGGCCAGTGCATGTTGTGATTGGTTAGCTGGGCCAGTGCGTGTTGTGATTGGTTAGCTGGGCCAGTGTGTGTTGTGATTGGTTAGCTGGGCCATTGTGTGTGTTGTGATTGGTTAGCTGGTCAGTGTGTGTTGTGATTGTTAGCTGGTCAGTGTGTGCTGTGATTGGTTAGCTTGGCCATTGTGTGTTGTGATTGGTTAGCTGGGCCATTGTGTGTGTTGTGATTGGTTAGCTGGTCAGTGTGTGTTGTGATTGTTAGCTGGTCAGTGTGTGCTGTGATTGGTTAGCTGGTCAGTGTGTGCTGTGATTGGTTAGCTGGGCCAGTGTGTGCTGTGATTGGTTAGCTCAACCAGGTCTCGTCCCATTCGTCGATATTTGTGATATCACAAATCCCGGAAAATATACGTTGTAGTCCAAACGAGTAGTTCGTTGTAGTTTTTGAAAAGTGATTTCTGTTAAATAAAATATCTCCTTTTTGAAGTGGACTTTGAGCTTTGTAACTTTGCAGATCTTTTTTATGCTCAAACAGCAACATTACAGACTAACTAAAGTTGAAAAAGTGAAAAAGCATAATTGGACCCCTTTAATATTAGTTTACTTTTCGTTAACTAATATTTTTGTCATAGTTTTCATTAACTTAATTAACACTACCCAGTAACACACTATGCCAAATATAAAATAAATTCCAGAAATGATGAGGAAGAAAGTAATTAAAATACATCAGTCATTTAAGTTTAAGCGGGCAATTAGCTTTTCACGTGGGTGTAAGACAACTTCTTATGCTTCAATAAAAAAAGTGTTTAATCAGATTGCCTTTGATTCATGTTGTATTTTATTTGAATATCTACAACTATTTAATATCATACTATTTTTATCATGTTGGGGGTAAATACATTTTCACAGCACTGTATTTATATGAAACAGGTGCTGAAAAGCAGTGAAGGGCCAGAGTAAGGCCAATCTATTTGCTTCAAAATCTAAAATTCTTAGTTTCAATAGAATTACTGGTACCTGGGATGTATCTTGTTGTAGCATAAAATATGGGGTGTGTTATTTTAAATAACCAAGTAATCAGTGCCTTCTGATTTTAGGACTGAGTTAAAATTAGAGCCATGAAAAACATGCTTAAACAAAATCAAAGAACATACTTGTCTGTCAGCATGGTTTATTAATAGAGATTGTTGGTATAAAAGGTTTAAATCTCTAAACCTTGCAGATGTCAGCTGTCACGTTCAAATAAAATGACATGTTTCTCCGTTTATCAGACTGAGAACTACTTCAATCCAAACTGCTCGTTTTGGAACTATTCTGAGAGGAGCATGACAGGATACTGGTCAACACAAGGCTGCAAACTCCTCGCGACAAACAAGACTCACACCACTTGCTCCTGCAGTCACCTGACTAACTTTGCAATCCTGATGGCTCATCGAGATGCACATGCGGTGAGTATCAACTGGTCCCAGTCCAGCCCTGTGGTGGGACATCCGGTATAGAGGAAATCAACATAATGATTCAGTTAGTAACTATAATTCAACAGCTACTCTTCAAAGCCAATTTTCTGCTTTCTGCTTTTCATATAACCATAATGCTGTTGAGTATTGAGTCTCTTGAGTTTCCAGAATGTCATTTTCTTCTGCTGATACATTCATTGGACGTAATTTGTGCTCATCACAGCAACAGCAACGTATCTCTACAAGAGAACAAATGAATACATTGCAGCTGTTTCTTAATATAATTCTTACTCTACTTTGATGAATGAATCTCTTAGGTCACTTGTAGATTTCTGGGAACAATGCAATAATGTCAGTATGTCAGTTGTTTGATAGCACCAAACATTATACGATATGCTAGCATAGCTGTCATTTAAGCTGTAATGAATGTGGAAATCATGGGTTTTGTTGTGCAAATGTTTATATGGTCTTGGTCCACAAACTTACCTAATTGATGCAACTGTGGATAGATATATAACCATTATGACAGCAGAATCTTATTTTCTGCCTACATATTACATATATATTGTGTTTTGTCCTGTTGAATCAGGAATATTCAAAAAGATTCCCTTTCTACTTAAGAGTTTTCGTTAAACAATATAATTATGATGCACACATCTGTTGTGCTCCTGAAATAAATCTTTTACAAGATTGTAAAAGTTGTGTAGAGAAATGGAAATCATTGATTTCACAAATGGAAATATCACATTATTTTCAACCAAGCAGTAATTGAACCAGTGCCTGCAGTGCTGGAAGAGCCAATTAAAAGCCTTGGATGCTGGTCTGATGTAAACCTAAACAACAGGCAAGTACAACAAATAAAGGAGGATATAATCACTGGCCTCAAGCATATCAACAGTACTGCTCTCCTACGAAAGAAAGGGCAACAGCCCAAATTGGAGGCACCAGAGTTTCAGCTGCCCTGTCTTTCTGGCCCATTACCTTGTTCAAAGTCGCCCTTTCACAGGTCAGCAGGCTGGGGTATTTGATTAGCTCACATATGAGAAGTGGCTTGGATTACCAAGATATGTCAGCAGGATAGGACTGTATGGTAAGGGGGTTCTTTCACTCCCAATTACGAGCCTTATGAAGGAATACAAATGTGCTAAAGTTAGGTTAGACATGATACTCAAACAGTCCCAAGATATCATTGTGAGAGAGGCAGCTCTATCCCTAGTAATGGACAGAAATGCAATCCACCATCAGCGGATGCAAAGTCACCCCCTTGACACTGGGATATTGTAGGCCAGGTACAACATGAAAGAAAGGGTTTGGGGGAAGCAAGCCCACCTTGTAAAATGGCATCACCAGCCGACAACTTGTGGTGGAAGAGATGCACCAATCAAGAACAAGTCTACAATCACTAAAGCCATATCTCAAACCAAGCAAGACAGCTGGGTGAGATGGGAGAGTATTGATAAGAAAATAACTACCTGCAAAGACCCGTGGAATATGGTGGAAGAATGCGTTTTCTCATCTGTACCACAAATGAGGTCCTTCCTTGTCCTATAAACCTAAATTGGACTTGACCACAAAGAACAACAACCAGTGCTATGCCTCAAAATGCCCAGTCAACCCACCCATTTCTGATATCTTTGCTTAAGTAAGGAAAAGCAGAGTCCTTGCTTCCTAAGGCTGGCCCACTGGTTGCCACCAGGGACTGGAAAATTACATTGACCTAGACCAGAAACTTGGATACTTTTCTCATGGAAATCGCCAGCACCAACCTGAGACCAAATCTTGCTCTGTGGTCCAGATTACAGCACTATGTCTTCATTGTCCAAGTTCTTTTGGAGGACTCTGTGGATGAGGCACATGAGCAGAAGAAACTGCGATATGCCAACCTTGCAGGAGAAACAGAGATTTGAGACTGGAACATCCAGATGTGCCTAGTCGAGGTGAGATGCATTGGCTCCAATATAATTCTCAGCTCCTCAGGGTACCGAGAATTAGAGGACAATCCAGCAGATAGTAAAGTAAAGACATTTGTGGAGGACACAGAGCAAAACAATCATTGACCATGGCTGAAAAGGAAGGACAGCTCCTGGACCAACAATTGAGACCATAAGAGACCAGGGCTGCGTTTCTCAAAAGCATCGTGAGATAAGTTGATTGTAAAGATTATTGGTGGCAATGGATCTACGATTTACTTAGGCTTACGATGTTTTTGGGAAACTGCCCTAATCAGCCCACTGCTTGTTAAATTAGATGGCTCTTTGCAGTGTTGGCAGTCTTTGCGTCCTGGCAGTCGTGCACTCTGAGCAATCATTGACTGTCGCTGAAATGTAAGGACACCACCTGGACCAGCAATTGAGCACCATAAGAGACCAAAAGGTGGCAAGACATATGCCCAAACCTAAACAGCCCACTGCTTGTTAAACAAGGTGTAGCTCCTCACAGTGTTAATCTTTGGATCATGGCAGTCATGCACTCAGAGAAACAGCTTAACATCAAGAGGCATTGATTAACTAGATATCAAGAACAACTGGCTGTAGGACATACATCAGTGTCTAAAGAGCCTGTGGTGGGCGAACCTCATGAGAGGGTGTATTAGTGTTGGGCGATATGCTTAATTTTCATATCGTCCTAACGTCAGCCTGTGAGATCGCTAATACACGATATTATCGTGCTAATTTATTATTTCCTCAGTTATTCAAAAAGCAGCTACAGAAAATGAGCAAAGAACATATGCATTACCAAAGAACATCATCACTAGCTCAGTCTAGCGCGAGCTTATGCAGTCCCGTGAATCAGTGAATCTACACTGTATGATGAATAAATATCTTATACTTGCATTGCACGTACATCTGCACTTTGTTGTTTATGATGAGAGAATTCGTGGGTCAGAATTCAGTCATCGTGCACTGAACAACAAAATTCCGCTGTTTCAGCGATGACTCATCTGAATGCATCTGATTGGCCATTGCATTCATAAACTCAACAGAATTGTGTGTGATTGGATATAATGCGCAACACTGTAAAAACGCAGAAAAATAAATATAATGGAACAAGTAAGCCCTAATATTAATTAGATAGTTTTACTAGCCTGATAATAATAATACTATTATATTATATATTATTATAATCGTCTTGATATCATCAAAGGCATCAGCCACAGGCGATATCTCTGACTATCGTTGATACACATTATGATAAACTGGTAAAACACCCAAGGATGCTGAGGTACACAACTGATGACGTGTCTCAATACAATCCTTTAAGCTTCTGCCCAGCATGATCCACAGGGATGGTGCTTTCATGCATACAGCCTTTCAGTAAATGTATCATTTTGTTGTTGTTGTTACTGCTGTTAAGAGGATGTGTAAACAGAACCTGTCAGTGTTAAAACATCTTTAGCTTCTGTATTGGTGCCATGTGTAAACAAAGACGTAAGATAGACTATTCAAACTCTAGGAAGTTAAGACATTATGATTTATGATGTCTGCTGTCAAAAACTTGGTCTATACTAGACGTGAGCTTCCATTGTAGTCAATAGTTGTCTCTACTGGAAGTGATCACTGCGGTGCATTGACATCACAGATTCAACAGCATTTTGTTGCTAATATGTAAATAATAGAAAAGCTTATAAAAGATAGCTGCTGTATGTGTGACTGGCACGTTTAAGATGCATTTTTGCTCTACGCATTCAAAAATCAAAAAGGATTAAATTCTGACAAGTGACATGTTCGAGTTAAGTAACTGGTTAATGCTAATGTTTATTTTTCAAGGGTGTGGGAAGCGTTCACGAGCTCCTGCTGACAGTTATCACACGAATGGGCATAGCCGTTTCACTTGTCTGCCTTGCCATAAGCATCTTCACCTTCTGCTTCTTCCGCGGCCTCCAGAGTGATCGCAACACCATCCACAAGAACCTCTGCATCAACCTCTTCATCGCAGAGCTTCTGTTTCTTGTGGGCATCAATATGACCGAACCTCCGGTGGGTACATTTTTTGCACGCTGGGCGGGGGGGGGGTATTGGTGTGAAGAGGGCTTATTTTAACCCTAGTGAGCTGCCTATATTTTTAGGCATCAAACCATAGGCAGGTTTGTTTGATTCTTTGTGTTTATTTCTTCCTGCTCAGATTGTGTGCTCTGTGATTGCTGGAGTTCTGCATTTCTTCTTTCTTGCCGCATTTGCCTGGATGTGTTTGGAGGCCGTTCAGTTGTTCCTCATGCTTGTGGAGGTCTTTGAGAGCGAATTCTCCAGACGAAAATACTATTACGCATCTGGCTACCTGTTCCCCTGTGTGGTGGTTGGCATTTCAGCAGCCATCGACTATAAGAGCTATGGGACGAGGAAAGCGTGAGTAATGTTGTGTATTGATATCGGCTTGCAGTTTAAATGCAGATAGAGACCTCCCTCTGTCCATTAATGCTGTTAATATTAAACAATGTTGACAATTGAAAACTAGCCACTGCTCTTGACTTTAGCTTTAATAAGTATTAATTCTAATGAATCTTTCTGGGTAACACTTTAGTTTAGGGGCCAATTTTCACTGTTAATTACTTGCTTATTAGCATGCATATTACTAGCATATTGGCTGTTTATTAGTACTTATAAATCACATGTTAATGCATTATTCAGCATTTTTTAGATGGCTTAACCCTACCCAATACCTAAACTTAACAACTACCTTACTAACTATTAATGAGCAGCAAATTTGGAGCTTATTGAGGCAAAAGTCATCATAAATAGTTAGTTAATAGTGAGAATTGGACCTTAAAATAAAGTAACCTTTTTCTGAATATTTGCTTGTTTACTTGATACTACTGTTAGGTTCCTGATAAGCTACACCGCTTACTTTATTTGTATCTTTGCTTTATTGAAAATTTGAGTTTTGTATTTAAATTACTTGTTTTGCTATGGTAGCAAAATTGTATTGATTTCATCATTAAATTTTGGTATATATACCGTCACTGTAAAATAAAATTACTTGCATTGTGATAATACAGTATTTTGGTCATACCATCCAAGTTGACCATTAACACTTTCTCCAAAGGTAGATCTCACCAAATCTCTGATAAAATTTCTAGAATATTACGGTGGTTATCACTGTCAAACATCACAATATTTGGGGCCGCCTGAGTGTCTTCTTTCCATTAGACAAAACAATATTTTATGGCAGTGTTTCCCAACACTGCTTCTGGATGGAGGCACACCAACAGTGCATTTTTTCGACCTCTTCCTAATCAAACACACCTGATTCAACTCATCAGCTCGTTAGTAAGACCTGAAATTGATGGGTTAGAAAAGGGAGACATCCAAAATGTGGAGTGCCTCTGGAAACAGGGTTGGGAAACACTGATTTTGGGAATTCATTCCCTCCAATGAAATTGGTTGTCACTCTCAAAACTTTGCAGTGTGTTCATAGCTTTAAGTAATTGCTTTCTTTCTTTTTTTCCTCTTTCCAGATGTTGGTTGAGGGTTGATAATCATTTCATTTGGAGTTTCATTGGCCCTGTTACGTTCATCATAATGGTAAGTTTTTCACATTTCCCACAAATACCTTTATTTACAGTTGGTGTATGGAATTTTAATTTAATTGCCATATTTTCATCGTGTTGTGGTTCTTTGCGATGGGTTGAATTGTCTATAGTTTTTTCAGTACAGTTCCAACTGAATGCATGTTTTGTTTGCATGTCTTGGTAATGTATGTTGCATTCAAATAGCTCAGTAATATTTCTTCTTATTGGTTGATAATTTACTGTATGCTGTTTTGGTCTGTCATTTTGGTTGGTCCGTAATGATCACTGTGTTCCCATTGGTCAGACTTCATTCGTAGGGTGAAACTTCTTCCATTTAATAATTATTGAGGCTACTGTGCTCTTGGAAACCATCAATACAGCAGATGTTTTTGTGACCTTCACCAGATCTGTACCTAGACACAACCCAGTCTCTGAGCTCTGCAGGCATTTTCTTTGACCTTATGGCTTGGTTTTTGCTCTAATATCCTGATTTGCAGCTGTTAGACCTTATATAGACTGGTGTGGGCTTTTCAAAATCATGTCCAATCGATTGAATTTGCCACACATGGACTGGAATCAAAGGGTAAAAACAACATGAACCAAAGAAATGGGTAAAAAGAAAAAAAAATCAATGAAAATGAAATGCCCTGAAATGCAGAGATACTGAAGTGTGCAGTCAGTGCTGTTTAATTTATGCATGCACTTACTTTAAATGTGCATACAGCGGCTTTTCAGAACAAGAAACGGTTACACCTAATACATCCGTGTTCCTCTTGTCTCAGAGAGATCTCGTTCTGTAACCATGAATTTAAAGCAAATGGGTGCATCGCATATCTAGGCCACATTTTACCCCAAAAGCAAGGCTAAAACCCTTTGTGTAGGACCATTTCTTTATCCATTTATTTAAATATGACATTGCTTTCTCCCTCAACTTCTCATTATCATAATGCTTGGCACTTTATCGCAAAATATCTTGCTCATGACAATTAAGCAGATCCTCCCCTGTACCTTTCAACTGGAAATACTAAGATATACTTCAACATGCTCAGTCAGCTAGCAGGGTAACGGGTCTCTGAACTCAAACTGGTTTATATTAAACTTGTGCTCGTGGCTCTATTTTGGGGAATGGAAGGGTGAGATGGAGGAAGGGAGGCACAGAGGTGCTTCGGCTGGTCTTGTGCCATGCCTGGCCGTCTCATCAGATCTGTGTCATCACTCCCAGTTGTGTTATAAATGCATTCCTGGCCTCTCCACACATGCCGGAGCGAAGCGGCTCCTGGTGGCTCAGCAGCAACACTCAACAGCGCCATAATCAATGATCTAACAGACCCCACCTCTCTTTCTCTCTCTCTCATGTCTTTTCCTTTTCCATTACTATATACAGAAAATTTAATTAAATCTCTTATCAAAGAAATAATTAATGATATAATTCATAATCAAAATAACTGTTAACAGTACAGCATGGTGCTAGCAATACCAAGAGAACAATACATCTTATTCACAGGGAATGCATGTGCTGATAAAATATGCACGTTTACAATATTTTCATCTGAATATAAGCTGCACCGAGTCAAAATTGCATTGTTGAGGGGGAAAAAACACACACTGATAAATCACATGGGTTGTATAGTTATATTGTATACAAAACAAGAATGAAGAATATGAGTATAAAATAAACAAATTAGAGTGGCATTCATTACAAACATCATTTATTACAAACACAAAGCGAACAGAATAACCGGTGTGTGGGAAGTGCGCTAAATAAACTTCACATGCCTTACCTTGCCTAAGAAAAACAAACCATTAAAGTTGAATGGGAGGAGATCCACAAGAAAACATTTCTGTACAAACGCTCAGACCATTCATGTCTAATTCACAGACAAACTAGAAAAACATAATGATTTCTGCCATTTTAACAAGTATAAATATATCTGGTCTACTGTGTTTTTCTTTGTAGCCATATTGGATGTGAAAATAAGGATTAAAAGTGAATGAAAAGAGGAAGATAAACGTTTATCTGAACAAGTCCCATGTGACTGAAACAAGAGATATACTATGTAGTCTAGGGGAATAACCCTAAATCAAATGTTGCCATATTTGCAAAGTGACATTTTGTTGCTGAACTATTATTTCTTTTGCAAACATGGCTTTTAATTGCATTGTAAAAGCCATATTCTACTGTAAGTAAACAGCTTTGGATAAGTCAAATAGAAGTAGCGAACAAGTCTAAAGTACTGCCAAATGCAAAGTATATATAGATTTAAACTAATCATTTGCAATTGTTCAAAATGTGATTTTCTTTTTTCTTTCTTGCTTGCTTTTAGTCTTCATCTCCCCCAGTCCTGCTCTTTCTGTAATTCTTTCTGTTTTAGAGCAGGCGCTCCTTATTTGAAAGGCTCTGAAAAATTGAGTTGAATTCTTTGGTGTTTACATGTGGTTTGTGTTGATGATCGACGGAGCAAAGAATTCAGTGCCTTTCTTTTCAAAAGGCATATTCTTTTTCTCTCTCTAGCTGCATTCTGTATATACAGTGTGTGTGTGCCTCCAAGAAATAAACCAGATGTGTGTTTTTCATTCTCTTGTACGCAAAGCTAAATGTACTCACTTATTTGTAATGTAGGTTTTCTCATTTTGGATTGAAGTCAAACACAATATACTAATCTAACAACGTGTGCTTTACATTTTCAATATGTGACCCACATTTTGGAATAAAACATAGTTTCAAAAAAATATAGTTGAAAAATAGTTCTCCACTTACTTTTATGCCATTTTAGACTTGTGTTTTTGAGAATTTGATCAAGTAAACTGTGTAGCGAGAGCTTCTAAAATCAGGATATTGTTATAATATGTGACCCTGGAGCACAAAAGCAGTGTTAAGTCGCTGGGGGATATTTGTAGCAATAGCCAACAATACATTGTATGGGTCAAAATGATCGATTTTTCTTACCAAAGTCATTAGGATATTAAGTAAAGATCATGTTCCATGAAGATATTTTGTAAATTTCTTACCATAAATATATTAAAACTTAATTTTTGATTAGTAATATGCATTGCTAAGAACTTAATTTGAACAACTTTAAAGGCGATTTTCTCAATATTTCGATTTTTTTTGCACCCTCAAATAGTTGTATCTCAGCCAAATATTGTCCGATCCTAACAAACCATACATCAATGGAAAACTATTTATTCAGCTTTCAGATGATGCATAAATCTAAATTTGGAAAAATTTACCCTTATGACTGGTTTTGTGGTCCAGGGTCACAAATATAGGGGGAAATTTGGAAAGTCTGGGGACAAAATAACTTTCTTGCACCACATATTTAATATAGACGATACTCATTTTTTGTTTCCTGAAGTATGTTTCTGTAAAAGGTCTTCTCTGCTCAGCCTGAATTACATTCCCATGTTCAGGGCGCTGAAGAAAAACACAAGCTCTTGCCAGCAAGCAGACATTTTCAGGGCCAAAGTTATGACTTACACTCGTCTGAGAAGGCGCCTACGCGCAGTTCGTCTCCGATAATCTTTAAGATCAGAGTTAGGAACAAATGGTAGCACTTTGTTTTCTGGGTGATAGTTTATGTCTCGAGAAATATCAACGTTCTTACAAGCTTCTGTACTGACTTGAATCACGTCTTCATCCAAAATCTATTTCAATTGTCATGCTAAGAATGATTAAAAATAGAAAATTGTCAAGACCTTTTCAAATGGTCCATGCATAAAAACCATAGTTTATGAGATGTCTTGGAAACTCCCAGCAGAGTTCATGCATTCTTGCATTTTGACGTTGCTGTCTGCTTTTTGAATTATTGAAGGCTATGCTTTGTAGTTCAGATCAGCCAACATAAAAGGTGCTTTATTTTTATTTTTCAATTCCACTGATAGCCGTCTAATAGCCTGGTGATCACAGATCCCAAGAAAGATCATTGCACGGTGCTCTTAGGAATGTGAATGTAAATATGAAATGATGTTTGACAAATATGCCATCTGAATGATGAATTGCAATCGTGATTTCCAAGAGCTGTGGGAAAGCTGTGTGGTCTTCTCAACATGCTTTATCTTTTCCGACAGCTCAATCTCATCTTTCTGGTGGTGACTGTGTACAAGATGGTAAAGCACTCAATGTCTATGAAACCTGATTCCAGCCGACTGGAGAGCATACGGTAAGCTCAGTCTTCAATACTGTCGTACACGCTTAGCAGCTGTGCAATTTTACGCTCTGACGTTTTCTTTTATGTTTAGAACTCAGCTATTTTGCTGTCGCAACTTATCATCCTGATTGCTTCATTCAAATTGTCAAGATGCTAATAACAACAGCGTGGCCGTTGCAATGTGGCTGAATGAACGGGTTCACGAGGTAGAGGTTGCATCTGGAGCTGGACGTGTAAATACTCAAATACAGCTAATTGGGGTTTATGGGAATAATTACAGAAAACATTAACTAATTCATTTGCTTCCTGCAATGTGAGAGCACAGTCTGACCCTCTTATAAACATTGTCCTTGGGAACTAAATGCATATTTCCAGATGGGCTGTACAATGGTATGATAAGCAAGATGTTTTATTGGACCCAAAGTCGTAATTACTTTTAAACTTGCTTCTGGGGGCTGTGAAATCTGCTCTTGTCGTGTCCATTTGAAGGGATCGTCCGTTCAGGACATTTGATCCACAAAAATATTGGCTGGAATCTCTAATGGGAAAGAGTCCAGTGATACACGGCTGGGTGGTCTAATGGCTTGAATTTATAAAAGTATTTAGTGTTTTTTCACTTGTGTTTGTGTATTGGGAGTAAAACATAGCACATGAATGCAATAGCCAATCAAAGACAATTAACTGAGTCACTGACGGAGAGGAAATAAGCTCAAAACCACTCAAATCAGCAGCGTTTTGCTCAGCATGACCTCACCGACTCAGTGCTGTCATTATAATCAACAATGATGTCAATGAGATTGAATAAATGCATAAAACAGCTATAAACTAATTCAGAAGCACACAAAGCTAATGCAATCTAACTTCTGTTAATTGACATTAAAGGGATAGCCTGGTTGGTCCATTTATTCACCCTCAAGTCGTTCCAAACCTGTATGAGTTTGTCTTTTGCGGAACACAAAAGAAGATATTTTAAAGAATGTGGGTAACCAAAAAGTACCCATTGACTTACATAGTATTATATTATATGCTATGAAAGTCATAAATGATAACAGAGACGTAAAAATTTATTTATTTATCATTAGAACCATTACGTCAGGCTTTGCTGAGAGTTTGGCGCTTTTAAACAGATATTGTATGATATTGCTCACAAAAGCAACCCAGGCTGATTGGAAATATGTGCTTGTGCTGCACGGATGTTACGTACCTTATTGTGGCAGTTTCAAAGTGAAATATCCAGTGAGTGGCATTAAAACACGCATTCAATTCGTGACCTTGGCACGCTTTTATTACGTTAGTGCAGGCACATATTGTGGTATTTTTATTATGTTGCTTCTGGTACATTGTTCAGGATTCAAATGTGTGGTGAGTGTTGCTAAAAGATTAATGCTCTATCCCCACATGAAAAAATACTATAGTCATTTATAGTAAAGTGTTTCTGAACCATACTATAGTAACGTAGTTGAATTAATTTGTTGTGGTAATTCTATAGATGCTGTGGTAATATAGCAACTATAGTAATATGAACAAATGACTATTTCTACAATTATAGGCTATGTTATACTACAGTGCACTAGTAAAAACTAAAGTACAGTATTTATTACAGTTTATCAGTTCACTATAGTGAATACTACAGTATGCTGTTGCATTCATTAACAAAGTGTTGTAAATACTATAATATATACAGTATAATACACTTTACTATAGCATGGTTCAAAAACACTGTAGTATTTACTATAAATTACTACAGTATTTTTTCATGTTTGAAAATAACAAACCCTCTACGCCAAACCCTACCTGAGAGTGTTAACATTTACATTTAGTCATTTAGCAGACGCGAGGCAATCAAAACCAACAAAATAGCAATAATAAGCAAGTGCTATGACAAGTTAACGAAAGCAAAAGTGTTATAAAAATGCATTTGCACTATTCTCTTATACACAGGCTTCAGCTCACAAGTGCAGTATCGTATCGCCGAGGAGATCTACTGAATTAGAAAACCCATACATATTGAGCTGCATATGTGACACTAACGCATGTTAAAATCGTTTTGGTCATAACTTAATATTCTGCAAGGAACTGTGTGAAAATGTGGCTTTCTTAATAGAAACTCTGGCCCTGTTAATCATACTTTGAGTGAAAAGAAATAAAAGTTGTCAGAGTTTTGACGCCTCTAGTGTTCATTTAAACTGGAAACTGCAGCGATTCATACGTTTAGGTACGTTTTTGCAGAAATGTAGGTAGAGGCACGTATTTCCAATGAGCCTGGGTAGATAAAAGAAGGCTATGAAATGTATTTCTAACTGTAATCCTGTGGTTTTCAGGTCCTGGGTGTTTGGTGCTTTTGCACTGCTGTGTCTGGTTTGTCTGACGTGGTCGTTCGGCCTGTTTTTCTTGAACGACACTTCAGGAATCATGGCGTACCTCTTCACTAGCTTCAACACCTTACAAGGGCTGTTCATCTTCATCTTCCACTGTCTTCTGCAGAAGAAGGTAAACCCATGACATACTGAAGGAATCAGTTTGTCAGACGCCACTTTCTTTATTATTGATGGCCGCTGAATGTGTTAACTATGGAAGCCCGTTTCCGCCACTAAATAAAAAATAAAACAAGGTAGTTCTGACTTTATAACTCGCAATTCTGACTTTATAACTCGTAATTGTGACTTTATATCTTGCAATTCTGACTTTATAACTCGCAATTCTGACTTTATAAAAACAATTGTGAGTTGAAAAAAGTCAGAACGGCGAGTTAAATCAATTGCCTGAGAAAAAAAATCTGAATGCGAATCTCGCATTCTGACTTATATTCTCGCAATTTTGAAATCATAACTAGCAATTTCGATTATATCACGCAGTTCTGACTTTATACTCACATTTCTGACTTATAACTCACAATTGACTTTATAACTCACAATTGCGTGTTATAAAGTCAGAATGGCAAGATATGAACTCGCAATTCTGAGAAAAGAAGTCAGAATTGTGAGATAAAAAGTCGCAATTACCTTGTTTTATTTTTTATTCAGTGGCGGAAACGGGCTTCCATAGTTAAGTGTTGGCTCATAATGCATTTTCTGGCTGCAAAGTTTATTTGTCGTATTTAATTAAACTCAAATCCTTTGAGCTCATGCCCGATGATTTTGTTTTTGTCAACAAGTCAGGAGACAATTTCAAACCTTGTTTTAAAAGGTTATAACTCTTAAATATATGTTACATATTTTAATACATAATTATAAAAGATGAAAATCAACACAAAACAGTGTGTGCAGTCCAATTTTACTTCTGTGAGTGAAAGCTCATTTAATGTACATATAATTTAATTTCCTAAAGGATGTTTTCATAAATAAAGTCACTCACTTTCTCTTGCTCCAATTGAAAGTGATTCACAGTGAGACACAAAATTGGCCAGCTTTTGCTGGTGATTATTTATCATATGTATTTAATATGAATTATGAATGTGAATGTTATTTATATTATACTTTTAATCAGAAGTCAGAAAGAGCTTTATTGCCAAGTACGTTTACACAAACAGAATGCATTACATGTGAGGAGTTAGGAGCTAGCTTTTAATTTAAATTAGTATATACATTAAAAAAATAACTTTTAAGGCCATTTAACACATTACACAGTACGAAATGAATAAAATGAAATGCAAATAAAAAGATGCAAAAAAAAAAAAACCTCGCCTTTACAAATGTTACAATAAACTGGAGAAACAAGTTCGGGTCGCTCATTTCAGCAAAAACATTTAAAAAAAACTAAATGAAATAGAGAGGTGATATTCAACTAATATAAAGACAGTAACACTTTATTTAAGAACCCAAGTCTTACTATTAACTAGTTGCTTATTAGCATGCATATTACTAGCATATTGGCTGTTAATTTGTACTTTTAAAGCACATATTAATGCCTTATTCTGCATAGCCATATCTTAGATCCCTTAATACCTAAACTTAACAACTACCTTACTAACTATTAATAAGCAGCAAATTAGTTTATTGAGGCAAAAGTCATAGTTAATAGTTAATTAATAGTGAGACTTGGTTCTTAAAATAAAGTTTGACCTTAAAGACAGCAGCAAAGATGCTAGTAAATAAAGTGAGATTAAATCCATAAAGTTTATTGGTATTACGTAACATCTTTAATTATTGCATGTGTGCATGAAGTTCTGTGTTTGTACTTCCTTCTGGGTCTTTATTCATTTCAAGGAATATTAAATCGTGTTTTTGTGCTAGTGAGATAAGCGAATGACATCTGTTGCAGAATCAGCATCTGTCTGTATTTTACCACGAGTCTAATCCAAATGAATCATTTAACCAACTCACACTTTTTTTTAATCTGTACTTATCTTAAGTGTAAATACAGGATGTCCACAAATGAATAAGATAAATTGTAAATCTCACACAAGGCAAAAGTATGAATATTTGAAGAACATTTCATGCAAACACCTTGCTAATAAAGGGTTATGCATGTAGCTCAAAGGGTTCATAATCTGCAAAAATTTGCTCAGTGGCATTTTCAGTGTGCACAAAAGGCTCTGATATGTGACTAAAATATTATATCTAATATTACCGTCTAGCAATGTCGTTGGCTGAAAGACTTCTAACGGGTAATCGATTCAGTGCCTGATTAGAAAACATACACATTAGTTTTCTGATATGTCATATATACTGTATGTCTCCTACCCTTTCCTTTGCTGTGAATAGTGTATTGTTTGTGGCTGTTAACGGAGCTGCGGTTGGATTGTGTCTTCAGGTGCGTAAAGAGTACAGCAAGTGTTTGCGGAAGTCTCAGTGCTGTACTAGTCTTCCCTCTGAAGGACCTCACGGCGTTAACAAACCCTCGGCCTCCAGGTCCACCGCTCGATATTCATCTGCTACACAGGTACATCTCAATCAAATTCTGCATTCACGTATGCAATGTGAATGTTTTCTCTTCTTTATTGATATGGTCTCTCTCTTGTCTGCAGTAGTGATTGTAAAGGATTGCTCGTCGTGATTGATTCCCTTAAAAGTTAAAGAATCAATCACCCGGCTGTTTAGAAAGCTCTGAGGATCTTCCCGTTCACTTTGAGCCAGAAACGAACAATTCAGCGAGTCGTTAACTGAATACTCGTCCTGAACAGATCATTAAATCAGCGACTTGTTGACAGTCTTATCAGTCCAATTCACATTTGAGCCGGTTCAACAGAATTAGCTCGCTCATGAGTCAGAAATCGATTAGGTGTCTTGAAATGGATGTCTATTTACTCGCATCAAAATAATGAATAACCATTTTTATGAAATGTAGTGCAGAGAAAAGTATGATATTATGCTTTGAAAGGACACAACAAAAACTCCCTTACAGATGGATAGAATTTATATATTCTATATAACTGTTATGATGTTGTATATATATTATATAATCTATATATATATAATATATATATATTAACGAACAAATTATAAATGCAACACTTTTGTTTGTGCCCCCATTTTTCATGAGCTGAACTTTTTCTACGTACACAAAAGGCCTATTTCTCTCAAATATTGTTCACAAATCTGTCTAAATCTGTGTTAGTGAGCACTTCTCCTTTGCCGAGATAATCCATCCACCTCACAGGTGGGGCATATCAAGATGCTGATTAGACAGCATGATTATTGCTCAGGTGGGCCTTAGGCTGGCCACAATAAAAGGCCACTCTAAAATGTGCAGTTTTACTGTATTGGGGGGACCATTTGCCTCACGCAGTGCAACACAACTCATAGAGTTGATCAGGTTGTTGATTGTGGCATGTGGAATGTTTATCCACTCCTCTTCAATGGCTGTGCGAAGTTGCTGGATATTGGCAGGAACTGGAACATGCTGTCGTATACGCGAGCAGAGCATCCCAAGCATGCTCAATGGGTGACATGTCCGGTGAGTATGCAGGCCATGCAAGAACTGGGATGTTTTCAGCTTCCAGGAATTGATTACAGATCCTTGCAACATGGGGCCGTACATTATCATGCTGCAACATGAGGTGAAGGTCGTGGATGAATGGCACAACAATGGGCCTCAGGATCTCGTCACGGTATCTCTGTACATTCAAAATGCCATCAATAAAATGCACCTATGTTCGTTGTCCATAACATACACCTCCCCATACCATAACCCCACCGCCACCATGGGCCACTCGATCCACAACGTTGACATCAGCAAACCGCTCACCCACACGACGCCATACACGCTGTCTGCCATCTGCCCTGTACAGTGAAAACCAGGATTCATCCGTGAAGAGAACACCTCTCCAAAGTGCCAGAGCCATCGAATGTGAGCATTTGCCCACACAAGTCGGTTACGACGACAAACTGCAGTCAAGTCGAGACCCCGATGAGGACGACGAGCTTGCAGATGAGCTTCCCTGAGACGGTTCTGACAGTTTGCGGCAGAAATTCTTTGGTATGCAAACGATTGTTTTTTTTTTTTTTTCTTGCAGCAGCTGGCCGGGGCTGGGTCTAAGACGATCTGGAGGTGAAGGATGATGAGATGTGAAGGTCCTGGGCTGGTGTGGTTACACGTGGTCT
This sequence comes from Sinocyclocheilus anophthalmus, assembly GCA_018155175.1. Taxonomy (NCBI): domain Eukaryota; kingdom Metazoa; phylum Chordata; class Actinopteri; order Cypriniformes; family Cyprinidae; genus Sinocyclocheilus; species Sinocyclocheilus anophthalmus. The sequence goes on along the minus strand of JADLZN010005490.1, from coordinate 157,911 downwards.
GCGGTTGGATGTACTGCCAAATTCTCTGAAACGCCTTTGGAGACGGCTTATGGTAGAGAAATGAACATTCAATTCACGGGCAACAGCTCTGGTGGACATTCCTGCAGTCAGCATGCAATTGCCGTCCTCAAAACTTGCGACATCTGTGGCATTATACTGTGTGATAAAACTGCACATTTTAGAGTGGCCTTTTATTGTGGCCAGCCTAAGGCACATCTGTGCAATAATCATGCTGTCTAATCAGCATCTTGATATGCCACACCTGTGAGGTGGATGGATTATCTCGGCAAAGAAGAAGTGCTCACTAACACAGATTTAGAAACATTTGAGAACAATATTTGAGAGAAATAGGCATTTTGTGCACATAGAAAAAGTCTTAGATCTTTGAGTTCAGCTCATGAAAATGGGGACAAAAACATTGCGTTTATCATTTTGTTCAGTATATATTTTTAGGAATATATCTGATTCGTCTCCATGAAAAGTTCTTTCGGCTAGATCGTTTTAATGAATCAGTTCAAAAAAGATTCAGAGGTCATTTTACGGTGGAACTGGCTTATCAATTTTGAGTGCTGCACGACAGAATAGATCATGACGTGATCGAGGGTCTTGATCTTATTTACATCTTAACTAAAATGCAATTTTCTAAACCTTTCTATCAGCCGATGATAATTCTGAAAGAAAACGCAGAGAGCACAGATCAGTGGCCGAGAGATAAACCACGAGCTCTAATGTGTTGTTGCTGTTCTGGTTATTTTGTTTCTGCGTACAGTTTGTTAATTTTGTGTAAAGCATATGGTTAAAGTAAACATCATTCAGCTTAAAGCAGCACTATGTAACTTTTGGCGCTCTAGCGGTTAATAAACAGAACTGCACACATCCCGCAGAAGAACATTCCAACCGGAGCTACTTCTCTAAGTTTATGTCTCTGGCGATTCACGCAGGTATGTGTTCCTCCGCAGCGGTGACGACCCGACCAGGCTACAATAGTCCAAATATAAGTACTTATTATAAGTGTACCGTTGTGATTCGGAATAAGACAAAAACATGGTTTGGAAGATGAATTCATGATGTACTCGCTCATTATATACATTTTGCACATTTTGAACACAGAAAAAGTTACATAGTGCTGCTTTCACTGTCCACGTTTTAGGCACTTCATGTCTTGTTCATGCTATAAACGCATGTCCACTGCTGAGCTGTGGGCTATGACTAATTCCATGCGCAATGCAGACAAAATTGCTTTTTAAAATCAATCAGATGTATCGTAATTTTTTACATCGATTCCAGAACCGGGAATCAGAATCGGACAGACCTAGCTGGGGGTAGCACTGGGCACATCGCTAGACCCAGGGGGCGTGCTGTCTTTGAACATCAAAATTTGATTGGCTGATGATTCTGTCACTAATGCTCGCAACAAATCAGATGCGACATCTTTCAACAAAAGGGTAGCACTAGCTGTAGTATCTCAAAGTATCTCAAAAGTGTCTCAAAATGATGATTTATACACCTTTATGCTCAAATAATAACTAAATAGTTTATATACTGTAAGTGTTTTAACAAAAATAAAGCTTCATAATAAATCATTCCTCAATGTCTTACTCCATAGATAAGTTCATTACTGTAACAGCAATTGTTTTTTTTTTCAAATTCACTTTTATTTGTGTTGCTCTTTAAAGCAGCTTTACAGAAAATTTTAACTGAAGGGTTCATCGCGATTTTCTGTTGTAGTCAACATTACACCACAAACAGTTATACCACAAATAATTGTTGATAGAGCTCAACCTGTACTGAAACTACAACTTTCCTTTAACAGGAATACTATAATAAGTTGGTAAGTATTGAAGAGTAAGTAGAATGTTGTTTGCGCTTGCAAACAAACATTGTTATTGTAATTATCGCAAGGGATTTGTGAAGCTGCAGCAGATGTAATATTCAGAATGAGTTGTTTAGACATTTTCTGGTGCAGTTTTTTCCCCACATGTGGTGTTGTTAGTCCCGCTATACGCTGCAGAGCTGTTTGCATGAATATCAGCCGCATTAATCAGCGAGCGTGTCTCTGTGTCGCTGCAGAGCCGCATCAGGAGGATGTGGAACGACACTGTGAGGAAACAGTCAGAGTCGTCCTTCATCTCCGGAGATATCAACAGCACTTCCACTCTAAACCAAGGTAACAGATGAAACGCTGGGCTCTCACACACGCTGCTGTGCGTTTATAGATGCTGTAGGGTTTTTCTACTTGTTCCAGAGATGTTTATGTGAAAGGTATAATTATTTTATCTCCTTCTGTCTTCATTTAAATGAGCGTAAATAGTAACAAATTCTGTTTGCCTTGGGATGCATTCATGATTTATTTTTAGTTTTATGTATTTATTAGTTGGTTGGTGAATGCAGCCTGTGGTCACAAAGTGCATTGAACAAACTCGGGATCTGTTTCAGTTTGACGAATTCAAGCGAATGAAACAGATGCCACTGCACTCAATATAAACTTACTGTGTCACAGGATTGAACCTTGTGAGTTTTGGTTATTTAGCTCACGAGCGCATGTACAGGGAGTTAAATTAATACTGAGATGAGGATGGAAAAATTATTATGGACACATTTACACAGTACAAGAGATTATTAAGAAACTATGACCAATTGACACAGACTTACACGCTGAGAGACATCACCACTGCTGAAGGGAGAAGATAAGCGGAAACGAATATAATTTGAATGCAAATAAAAGCATTTTATATAGATCCACAGCGAGAATGCATTGTCTTATAAAATAATGTAATGCCTTTATTTAAATTTTTTAAAATTAAAATATGAATTTAATTTCTGTTATTTTGCAGACTTTTTTGCAAGCACAAAACATTCAAAGTGAACAATGCTTGCAATTGCCACTGATACACTTGTATGCATTAAGACGTATTTTGCTCTTTCTTTCTAGCAACACGTCAAGTAATGAAGATATATTTTGTGTACCAATGTCTCTTTTTTTTAACTTGGTGATATACAGTTTGTTCATGTCACAGCATCTCATCCTGCTGTGTGGCCCATGATGCATTGCATCAATCCGTCTTACTAGCCATTTTATCGATCTGTAATATATATATATATATATATTAGCACTGCATTTTTTTGAGGTTTTTCCATCCCCACACACTACATACATGTTTAAACTCTTATAGAGAAGCACAAATCGGCAATAAAACATGTGGCTCCAAATGCATAACAGGATATTTTACTATTTCTTCTCTTTCGTTTTCAGCTGTTTTGGTCTTTTCTGTTGGATCTGTGTGCAAATAGTCTCTGTCTTTTTTCATTAGGACTCTTACATGCAATCCTTTATTTTCTTTCTTTCTTTTTATTTGGCAGTTTAAAATGCATAAAAAATAACAAGATAATGCAGTTTATAGACAGTGCAGGGAGAGGTAAAAAAAAACCACGAGGACTTATTTAAAGCCTCCACCTAAACAATATAAAGTCTTCACAAAATTATAAAGAAAACCAATTACAGAGGAAGTTATAAACTACATCCAAAAAAAGTAAATACATTCATGCATACAGTATGTACATACATGTTAAAATGCATCTATGCATGCATCTGTGAAAAGTGCATATATACACACAAGAAAATATTGATTTTACACATAAAGATTCAAGATTTCTTCATTTGAGCAATCCTAACAGTGCAGTCACATGTAACTTAAACATCTGTAATACAAAAAAAAATTAAAAAGTATGTTATTACTATACAATACAAGACAAACAATACTTAAACCAATGCAAACAAGGCGATAGTGCAAAGTTAAGCCTTATCTGCAATACAGTCAGCGATAAACGGTATGCTGTTTAACAATACAATACAAAGACAGTACAAACAAGGCGATAGTGCAAATTTAAGCCTTATTAAATATCGTATTGCACAGTTGGCACATAATAGAAAATATGTACATGTTGTATTGTTTGCATTCTAAAGGCTCCAGTGAGTGGACTATAAAACACTATAAAACTGGTCTTTGTCTTAGGTTAGTTAGAGAGCGACCAGAATGCTTTTTTAAACACGATTCATTATTTAGGCTTTGCACAAGTGTTGCTGATGAGAGTTTGGTGTTCAGTTCAAGCTGCTAGAGACGTGACCGAGCGAGAGGAAGAGTGACTTTGAGTCAAACTAGCGTAATGTGCTCGGGTGTGATGCAGGACCCAGTGTTCTTTGGTACACTTCAAATTTGAAATTGAAAGTAATAGTTTTCATGTTTTTTTTTTGTGTATTCTGAAAAGATTTAGCTGTGATCTGGCATCGGGACAGATGCATGCTCTAAACAAAGTCATATTTATAAATATTAGTGTCTGAAAGTCGAACATCTTATCGGTTCTTGTGAGATAAGATATAGTTTTGTGTCCAAGTAAAACATTTGCTTGGTGGGCCATTCTGTTCACATAATCTGAAATATGTGATCAGTCAACATTTAGTTCTTGTGTCCACTCAGAGCAGCTTTTCACACGCATAGCAATGTCATCTGAGTTTCAGTTCACAGTTCAGTAATTCTGTCTAATTCTGTTCTGCTTTTCTAAAGCTCTCTTGTTCACACTCATTCTCCTCTCTTTATTTGTTCAACAGGAATGAGCGGCAACTATCTGCTAACTAACCCTCTCCTCAGGCCTCATGACACTAACAGCCGCTATAACAACCTTCTCGCCGAAACCATCGTCTGCAACACCCCTTCTCCTCCAGCTTTCCGCTCTCCAGGTGCTTTATGGGCCAGGTCTCTTTCTGTCATTTGGGAATGTGGGCTGGAAAAATCCCGGCTTTTTCACAGCATGATTAACACAGGACTGCAGTTTACAGAGAATCTGGAATGAAATCACTGCAGCCTTTCTCCCTTTGAGCTGCATGAATCTCTTGCTTTTTTATACCATTACCTCCAAATTATTAATTAACCCTTTTAATTCAGTTTTTTTTTTGTTGAGACTTTTTGAGAGTGATGGATTAGAAGAGCTTTCCCAGATTTAATTTGTTGAGATGACACAAATATTCAAGTTGTCACTTAATACAACTTGTGTTAATAATAAAGCTAAGTTGACCAAACTTTACATTTTAAGGTGGCACAAACACTTTTCATAAGTTTTTTCATTCATTCATTCATTGAAGCATTTATTATTTATTAAAAAATTTTTTTTTACCTGTAATTGGATTATAGAGTGCTATCTATTCTACTCATTTTTATTTTATTTTTAATATAAATGTTAATTGATTTATTTTAATTTTTGCGGATATTAAAAAGAGCATAACCCTAACCCTATTAATAATATATACATATTTTAATGAAACACCAAATTTAAGGGAACAGCCAGCGATCGCCATGCATTTTCACTTATATGAAAGAGCATACATGAAAAAGAATGGTGTATAAACTATTTCACCTCAGAAGTGACAAAAGAAGAAAACAGCAAGCAACACATTAAGTGACATTTCAAAGTACAAAGACTGAGACAGTATGCAAAATTGTAAATGGTTGCTCCAATAATCTTGTTGTATGTACAACAAGGAAAACAAGCCATCTACCAAATCACACATTATACAACGTTTTCATGTAATAATTTATATTGCCTTGTTCATGATTGAGTTAGATTTGTGCATTGAAACTGTATTATATAATATAATATAATATATCTAATATATATATATATATAAACATTTTAAGCAACTTCAACATAAAACAAGTGCATGGGGATATAGTTTCTATAAAATAAGGAGACCCAGAATTTAATAAATTATACAAATATTGTAGCTATGTATTTATTTATGTACGTTGAAGTATGGTAGAGTATGTAAATTCACATAATTGAACGAAATAAATTGAATAGTCACTGTATTCATAACTGTCAAATAGTATAGAAATGCATAAGCTAGAAATGCTGACAGTTTCAGTGCTGTTTACAGACTTGTAGACAAATGTTTTCACTGTAATAGAAAGTAGGAGTTTTATTGAAATGTTTGATTTATTGTGGCAGTGTAATGTCTCAGGGGCTGACTGCAGCCTGATGCTTGAAGCGGAAGTGAACGAAAGAATTGCTTCTGATTACATCTGAACAGCTCGCTCAGACTGAGACCTTCGCTCTAGACAGAGAGCAGCAGGAAAAGCATTTGTACATTTGCAACGCTGAGCAATCAAAGATCTGGCTTTTCTCCCAGAATTCCTGCTTTCCAGCCGCGTTGGGTCTGCTTCTCCAGTCCAGACAGTACCTGACTGGACGAAACCCCTCGCCAGCGCATAAACAAATGCAAATCATCTAGGCTGAGATGATGTTTTATGGTTGTTTGCTTTATTTTTGTCCTTCATTTCTCCCCTCGGTCCCTCCCGTTCAACTCTTTGCAGAACACAGACGTGTTTTTCACATCCCTTATGTTTATTTCAAACAACAGAACTTTAAATCCATCCTATGCTCCACATGAAACAGCAGTTCATTAAATGTATGATGATTTTCCACACTTTCAGTTCTATCACCAACGTATTGTTATGAGTCAAGAAATACTGCTGTTTCATACTGCTTTGTAATTATGACTTGAGATGTTTATGCATTCATATACTGTAGGCCTGCAGAAAATAATTAGGTAACACTTTATGTTGATACTCCACATTTTACTAACTATAAGTAAGAACTAGCACTCATTAGAGTATTAGTTGTCTGTCTGCTAAATATCTGCTAACACTTTATTTTGATGCTCCCCAACACACATTACACTGACTACACTGCAAGTAACTTTGCAAGAACATGTCAACTTATTCTACTAACCCTAACCCAACAGTCTACTAATACTCTAATGAGAGTTACGTAGTTGACGCAGTTGCAAATTAAAAACGGTTAGTTGACATTTAGCTGCACTAAGTTAACTTATAGTTAGTGGAATGTCTAAAGTGGACTGTCAAAATAAAGTGTGACCAATATTTCTTTCTTTCTTTTAAAGATGGAGTGCTAAACCTGTTACTCCTGCCATATCCTGCATTCAGCCTTCCGATAGATTCGCTCACAGAAAAAATGGATTTAAAAAGCACATTCAAATTTGAATATAATTCGAATCGGGAAGATGCAAAAATTAGGGTTGTGCAAGAGAAAAGATAATTATTTTATATATTGTATAGATATTTTATATGCTTCTTAAATTATTTATTTCTATTAAATAATTCTACACTTTGATTGGAATAAATCTAAATAACGTAAAGATTTAAATAGGGGAATTGCAGACTGTCATAATAATAAACATACGTTATATGAAGATGATAATAGCCCAAATTAATTTTCACCACAAATTACAATTAAGCATTCTGTGGTGCCAATTCGAATGTAATTTTAACTTATGAACTGAAAAAGAAACAAGTTTCACATTTATAATTTTCCCTAACCCTAATTTATGGGGAAAATTACTTTCAGCCTTTCAAGCGTGGAACATTAAAAAAGTCTTGCATATTTCTTTATTCATGTTATTTATTTGTTCAAATTGTGAGTGAAATGAAATACATGTGGTGGATCTTGATGGACTGAATTCAGATCTTTGGAGTTTGTAAGCTTGTTGATTTCTCACTTTTCTGTCTTTGCTGCGATTTTTTAAAAACGCCGTTGTTTCGCTCTTTTTGTTTTGGCACATGGGCAGTTCTCAGGTCAGCTAGCCTGAGCAGACACACATGATGTGAGTGTTTGCACTCTTCGCCTTCGCTCTGTGATCTGTGGACTGGCATCTGTGTGCTCCATAAACACCATTCATCTCTGCTGTGTTCGATGCAGACGTTTACAGCATGTTTTGTGTTTATGCTCATGCTTTTTCTGTGGGAAAAAAAAAGAATGCTGATTGTTTTTGCAAGAGGTTCTTTGGCTGCCGTGTTGTTGCTATTACTGTTAAAAACATCAGTTTATGAAACATTGAATATTTTGTTTGAACAGTCTCTGTTTAGCAACATGCATCTCTACTCTTTTAATTTAATATTTTAGGTTTTAATTAGGGCTGTCAACCAATTACAGTTTTTAATCTAATTAGTTACATGACATGCTGATTAATGAATCGAATTAATCACGTTATTCACACATTGATTTTGGCTGAGAAATTACCCTCCAAAAATCATTTAAAGTCATTGTTGTGTTCGATGAGAAAAGCCTTGAATAAACATTACAAAAAAATAGCTTTTGATTCAGCATTGCATAAATAATGATAATAATTCAGTATTTTTTTTATTCAGTATTTTTTTATTTAATTTTATTATAATATTGAAATAATTCAATGATTCAATAAATATGCTTTTTTTTTTACTTAAACGCCAGTAGATGGCAGCAAGTCACTGTCTTAATGAGCAAGTCCATTCACTCAATCATTCAACTGATTTGTTAAAAAAAAAAACAGATTCATTCTAGAATGATGAACGAGTCATTGAATCATTGGCTCACTCGATTCATTCAGGATTCATTAAGTGACGAAACACTGCTGTCTACTGCTCTGTTTGGAAGAATGAAATTGAGCAAAACAGACAATATTGTATCAAAAATGAAACGTTTTAACTTGTTTATTGAACTACTGTATATAATCAGTATCACATTCACAATCATGCAGGAAAAAATAGTCGTGTTATATTGCTAAACTATATCATATGATACAAGACGACAAACCCATACAGGGATTTTTTTCTCGCTCATATCTTGAAATGAAAGATGACAGATCTGAGCTGTATTAATAAGTTTAACACATACATTTCCCATAATTAATCGCACCAAATGAACATTAAATCGACAGCCCTAGTTTTAATACATTATTTTTAGTTGGCATTTGGCATGTAATGAGTGTGATGAGAAAATCCCGTGTCCTTAATAGTAACAAATACCTAGTATTGTCCGTCATACCACTCACTATTTCCAACAATTGGCTTTTTGTTTTTATTTCAGGCCAGCACTCGCTAACCCACAGCCGTGATGTCAGCACCATGGACACGCTCCCTCTCAACGACAACTTCAACAATAGCTACTCACAGCGAGAGGACGACTACGAGGACCCCGCGCTGTGCTGCCCGCCCGCTGACACTCTGCATCTGGATGACGCTGCCTTTGAGAAGATGATCATCTCCGAGCTGGTTCACAACAACCTGAGGCCTCGCCTGCCGCCGCAAAACCAATCCAGCTCAAAAACCCAACCGGCGTCCGACAGCAGCCACCGGGGTCCGCAGGAGACCTTCGACGGGGGTGTCGGGAATAGAAACCGGAGTGAAGATGATGCCACAGTTTCCGACACCTCCGCTTTACCGCCCTCCTCCAGCCACCCGGCGCTGGAGCTGCTTCTTCTTCACCCCAACGACCGGGAGGCCCTTGAGGCCCCGCTTTTGCCCCAACGAACTCACTCGCTCCTTTACAGCGCTCAAAAGGCCGCCAGGCGGCAGAAGGACAGCAGAAAAGCAGAAGACGATGAGGAAAGCGCGAAAGAGTTAGACGACGCACCCTCGCCGAATAACAGGGACTCGTTGTACACAAGCATGCCCAATCTCAGAGACTCTCAGTCCTCCGAATCCCCCGACCTTGTCAGCGGACAGGACGACGGTTCTCCTTGCTCATCCGCCCAAAGTGAAACTGAGGAACAGTGCTACAAGAGCTTGCCCGACCTGGGAGACGGGACTCAACCGCTTTCCTACTATCAGATCAGCCGCCGAGGCACTAGCGAGGGCTGCATTGGCCCCGGGCTCCCCGAGGGCGAACCCGCTAGCGATGGACAGATGCAGCTAATCACCAGCCTCTGAGCCAAGAATGCATGCTTTCCTTTGTTTTCTTCTTTTGCTTCTCCCATCCAAGAGACGACATCAAGTCAACGGCACAATGAATTGTTTTTTAGTAACAGAACTCTGGTCAAACTCTTCTATCGTACTGATCGAACTGCTCGAAGTGAGCAGAAAGTGTCAAGACTGGCATCATCTACGTCTGCCAAAAGCTTTGTACAGTATATAAAAAAGAAACATGCCAATGTCTGATTTTTGTAGGACTTTGAAAACTCTCCCAGCCAGTTTGCAGGTGACTCTTCCCTTCTTGGAAAGACTGTGATACAGGAAATGAAAAGAATGAATTCAAATCCCAGACTCAGGCCTTATATTTTCTCTATTGCACAAATAACTGTTGTACGAATGACAACTAAAGAAAATCTATTTTGCAGTACCAGGTGTAAAGAAAGCCAGTTCAACCCGAAATCACCACATCTCCACTTGAGAATGATGTGTTCAGTTATGGATTTTATCATGGAAGTTGTATTTTGCCAACGTAAATGTTCAAAAAGGAGCTTCCTTATTTTTTTAGCTTAACGGAAGTTGTGTCTTGCACAAATGTGGACGGATTGGAACTAATATGTAATTTGTTTACTTAAAAAAAAAAAAAAAAAAAACTTTGACTTTGTCAGGGATCATTAACATTCATAGGTGTCAAAATGTCTTAAGAACATATCTCAGTATTTGGCACTAAATCAGGGCTGTCCAAATTCGGTCCTGGAGGGCCGGTGTCCTGCAGAGTTTAGCTCCAACTTGCCTCAACACACCTGACTGGAAGTTTCTTGCCTAGTAAAGAGCTTGAGTAGCGGTTCAGGTTGTTTGATTAGGTTGGAGCTAAACTCTGCAGGACACCGGACCTCCAGAACCGAGTTTGGTGACCCCTGCACTAAATAATTTATTATATGAAGTATGAAATAAAAAGGGTTGGAACGAAAGTGGGTGTGATGTAACTGTTTATTTTCACTTCAGTCTTTTTTAAGACCCCATTGTCGTTGCATATGTACATTCAACTCTTGTTTGATATTGAATAAATGTGATGATTTTTTCTTGTTTGCAGATATATCATTCTCATTCAGTGAAGCATCAAACTAGCCAAACAATCTTATTAGATGTCAAAATCAAAAATAACCTAAGATCTCTTCATAACTTGCCTGATGAGTTATTTGCAATATAAATGAATTGTTGTTAGTTATTTGTATTAATGTTTTTTTCATGTTTTAGCAAAACTTTGCTATTTAATTAATTGACAGTATGTACTTACTATATGGTTAGAATTAGGATTAGGGTTTGGTTTTGGGTAATGGCATGTAATTATGCATAATTTGTTATTACTATCTTAAGAACATGTAACATGTTTAAAGGCAGGGTAGGTGATTTGGTTCAAAAACATTTTTTGTTATGCTGGTTGAAAGTCTCTTAACATCCCGATAGCACTCACTTAAGTTCAGTGGTTTAAATGTATTTACATGCATTTATATCATCTGTGGATGGCGTAGGACTATAAAATAAAATGTTCGTCCAATCATATTCCTCGGTTTGAGGACTACAACAGAGTTACGTAAATAACATAAGGGAAAAAATATATTGTGGTCACAAATTGAGAATTAATTTATTAAAATTGTGGCCACAAATTAAACAAAATGGGGGAAAAAGACCTCGTTTCTTCCTGCATGTTGTGCATAGGTTAACAAATGCTTTTTTATCATTAAGCCATTTTTTTATCGTTAGGCCATAAAAAATACTTAATGCAAATATGTGAAATCTTGGCAAACACATTGCAAGTGCAGCTGAACTTGCGTAAAATGGGAATGAAGGAATGAGACACTGTGTCAGTAGCTGATACTTTGGACTGAAAACCCCAGAATTCCAAATGGAATCATTCAATTTTTGAGGGATTAGTTAAACCTTTCTTCACAACACCTGGAAGCAAAGGGTGAAAAGCCAAGAAAACACATGACTCTCCAACGCAAGCCATTTAGGTCAAAGCTTCAACCCCGCTGTGGGGAGCTTGGACTTTCAGGGAGAACTAAAGCAGATAATAAGTTTACTTCACTGATACAACTAAAGCCAAAAGTCAATTTAATTTGTCCACATTCTTTTCCAGCTTCAGGATTTTTGTCATCAGCTGATGTCCATGCAGACAGAATTGAATGAGAGCTTAAAAAGAAAGGTCTGCCTTTCATGGTGGAGTGTACTTTAAAGGTGCTGTATGTAGGATTGACACCGAGTGGTTGAACTAGGTATTGCAGTCCAAATTCAAAATATTGGAGAGGGTTTTTTTCACCCGGCCGTCCTTCACAGACTTGATGCACACGCAGGTTGCCAGATTGACGACACCAACAGGAACGAGCGCACTTGACAATGACTGAAATGAAATACGCTGTGTTTTCCGCCAACTGGCAACCCGGGGTCCCGAAATACAATTGGGTAAACTGGCAGTGGGCGGGTTTTACAAACCAAAACAGAGATCGACATTCCGGCCCGGAACGCACATTTTCAAAGGACAATAACTGACTGTAGCATTGTTTTTCAGATAAACAAGTATGTTAACTTAGCATGTTTCTTAAATATCTGCAAACATATTATGGCATTTTTTATGCTTTAGTAGAGTCAAAAACTTACATACAGCACCTTTAAAAGGCTTGCATGCTTGACTGTGCACAAAATGGAATGGAATGTGGACAATGAAGTGTTCCTAAGCCTTAAGTCCACTTGTGCTTCCATAAACACTCACCAAATCCTCGACGCCACCTGAGGATGCAGCCTACAATCTTCAAACATGACTCCCTGATGCAAGAGCAAATCTGTACCACAATTCAAGTGACCTGGTTTGTGCACAGCACAAATGGACAGCAACACGCTGAGCCAGATCTAAAGTTGGATATGAGTGCATTCCCTGATGACTGTAGACCAGTGGTTCCCAACCACGTTCCTGGAGTACTCCAACACTGCACATTTCACATTTTTCCTTAATCAAACAGGTCATCAGCTCATTAGTTGAGACTCCAAGACCTGAAATGGTTGTCAGACGAAGGAGGCATGCAAAATGTGCAGTTACTCCAGGGTACTCCAGGAACATGGTTGGGAACCAGTAGCTACATTTACATGGACACCCATTGTTTCAGTCGGAATGAAATCATTCCAACTGATGAATTTGACCATAGTGTTTACGTGAATGCCAAATAAAGTGATTGGGTTGATGTGAGCATTTATATGCCACAGGTTTCCAATTATACCGTATATATGTATGCCCTCGTCAGATACTGCGATTAATCCACCATGACAACTTTGCACCATGCAGAACTTTTGAGCCAAGGCAACTGCCTCTTATAGACAGTCCCTATCCCAAACTCTTGAGTATGTCTGCATAGTAGAGAAGCTTTCAGGAAGAGATGCCTAATAAGACAAAGCAGCAGCCAAAGACCTGGTGGAAACAGATCCTTAGAGGATGACATCTCTATCACCTTTAAAAGAAAGGACAAGACTTCTTGAATCAGGATCTGGTTCCTAGAACATTTGTCATGTAACTCAATCATGTTCATGCTTTCAAGAGCCCTAAAAATGGTCAGTTAAAAGCACAATTTTGTGGAGTTGCTAACAATCCAATTAATGGGATATTCATAAAACTTTTGTCCCAGATGTGCACCAATGCGACACTACTAACTGCAACAAAACAATCCGCCTGTATGAACATCAGCCAAATGAGATGCATAAAAGAGACCCATAAACAAGCAAACAGCATCAGTGCCCTTTTATCAGCATGTTTTTAAGACATAACACCAGGCTTAATGAAAGTCTTAAACACCTTCAAAAAGCTTTGCGGTGTTTTATGCATATATATTGCCTCATTCTTACTCGGAAAAGCAGCCCATCTCATCCTATTTCTATGTAATTATCACCCTTCAGGTGAAGCAGATGGCAAATTAACCGCTGGATGCAAACTGCTGACAATGTTGTCGTCTTATCCATTTTGCATGATGACAGTGTTAGTGTTTATGCACATCCTGATTACAACAATTTTGACAGTGGGTGGTTGTTGTCAGAGACTAAGTATGGAATGATTTCTGAAGAAGTTCTAAGGTTGCTGGGGTTTTTGTGTGTGTGTGTGTGATATAATCATTCTCCATATTGAAATGTGTTGCTTGCATGAAGAAGGTTCATTAGTATCACTTGTTGTTATGCAGCACAAACTTATTGGTTCGGAGAAATAACTTTTTTACACAGTTCCAGTTTTAGGACATTTCATAGGCTTAAAATGTGTTTGTCTAAGCAAATCAATTTGTTTGTGAACCAGTGCATCAGCAGATAAATTAGGCCACAATGGTCTGAAATGCAAGCCTGTTACAAGGCTTTGTAGACAGTGTTCAGTCTTCTTCTTTACTACAATGGAGTATTATAGTGCCCAAAGTATTCAAACGTGTAGTAGAGACAGTGAGAAAAGCATGGTTTGTTCCAGGTTCTCAGCCAGCTCTAAATAAAATCCTTGTGGAAAAGAATGATTAATTTACAGAAATAGACAAAGAGGTTGAAAACCCTGATAAGATGACATAATCTTACCACAGTGCTCTCATCTCACAAAGGAGTACCGCAAGGTTCTGTTTTAGGGCCTCTTCTTTTTTCCTTATAAATGCTTCACCTAAAAGCTTTACATTTCTTGTATAATACCTTTTTTGTAGATATTGTATTAAAGACATTAAATACTCAGTGACCAGCAATTTCTTTCTGTTGACACTCCATTGTTGCGTTCAGATAGAGGTGGATGACAAGTCTGAGTCAGCAAAAGAAAAGCTGACTTTCTGTATTGAGATCCAGAACATTTGCAGAAGTTGGGAAAATCTGTAGTGGATTGTTTATATCCAGATTAACAAGTTAAAACTCTGATGTCACCCCAGTGCATCCTCTTTTTCTCTTTGCTCTGACTTAGGAGTAAAACCTATCATGTACAACCAAGTCAAGCTTTCTTATAAAAAGCCCTACCTTTGAAAGTGCAGTTTCTGCATTTAAGCTGCATTTTAGCTTCTTTTACTGAGAATTGTGAGGAATATTTTTTATTTCTTTGTGATTCAGAGGTACTACTGTACTGTTTCTCCCCTTACTGTTGGATAGCAGAAAGGAGAAGACGTCCAGACGTGGGGCAAATTTGAAGATATATTTCTTTGTTCTTTTCTGAGTGATGACTATGAGGTAGAAGCTGCACGAAGGCTGTTGGAGAGGAAACAAAGCTCACGGGAGAGTATTCATGACTTTCCATTATCAAAGTCTATGGCTGAGATAGAAAAGGGATTGTTCACACTACCAAAATTGTAATCCTTAACTAATCAGCCTGCTCGGAGGAATGGTGAGAACGGTGAGTATACTGGAAAGGATTGTTAATATTCCGATTCTTAAATTTGTAATCCCACACTATGTTGACATGGGGTCTGAACTTAAAAAGACATTTGAGTTTTAGCATATCTTACCTCTCCTCTGAGCTCTGCTTTCCACATGCTTCATTTGGTGTCATGTAATGATGGAGATAAATTACTAACAACCAAAACCAAATCCAAAACTGTATACAGAAGTGTCATCATCAAGGTTTGTGGACCAAAGCCAATTGCTCAGAAGTGGCCTCAGAGCTAGTCGAGAATCTAATCAAAAGAAAACAACATCAAATGTAACTGCACACATTGGTGTCCTTTGTCTTTCATGTTGAACAATTAATATTAATTAATATGCAGTAATCTGTAATGGATAACTTTTTGGGAATTATACCTGACACTGCACTAACGGTTAAAACATACTACTTTTAAATCAAAGTTTTCACATTTATAGTGAACTACTACAACACAAAGTCCTGGTAAAGTGCACTGATACAAAACTAAACTAAA
The DNA here is from genome assembly GCA_018155175.1 of Sinocyclocheilus anophthalmus. Classification (NCBI taxonomy): domain Eukaryota; kingdom Metazoa; phylum Chordata; class Actinopteri; order Cypriniformes; family Cyprinidae; genus Sinocyclocheilus; species Sinocyclocheilus anophthalmus. The sequence goes on along the minus strand of JADLZN010005490.1, from coordinate 142,271 downwards.
CACCTTTGGAACAACAGTAAATGATAGAATTTTTGTTTTTAGGTGAGCTATTCCTTTAAGGTCTAGATTTATCTGTCAATAAATGATTTGTGAGATGTTAAACACCATCCATTCAACACCACTGCCTGATCTCTTCTGGCACCCCTTTACTGCAAACTCCAAGACATATCAAAACAGTTGTGAAGTCAAGGATGGAGTGTGTTCATTTTAACTTGGGAGAGCAGCTGCAGCACTACCTGAGGGAGAGAACAGAAAGAATAACACTAGAGATATCATTCAATATAGATGGACTGTCAGTTTTCAAACGCATCTATGGTCCATCCTCTGTGCCATTCGTCTCACTGCCATGAGACCCTTGTGACACTGACACTTGATCCTTCTAACCTGATAAAGTTGGACTTATTTGGTGAGGAAGGCCTAAAGACAAACATGGAGTTCTGCGGGTGAAAAAATGCAGGAAATAGATGGAGCAATGTCTGAAACCATTATAGATAAAGTGCTTAAAAATCTCTAGTCACTGCTGCGACTGTTGCAGTTGCTGTTGTGCCTGAGTTTGGAGGAGATGACCTTCAAACATCACAGATGTAATGATATCAAGGCAAAAGAAGACATTAATGATTTTGATCAATCATCTCCCTGAAGTGAGAGTGAGGGGGTGTTTACACAACAGCATTTTCAACTAAAAACTTTTTATGCATTTTGGCCATTCATTTACTTGACAACACCATTTTGGGGCTCTGAAAAGGCAAACTTTTAAAAACAGGCTTCAGAGTGCAAGTTTTTGAAAATAATACTGTTTGTTATGTCATGGGTTCGTGCAGTGAGATTAAACACACAGGAGAGCTGTCAGACATCCATGCATTTTTACTCCGCCTTTAGACCCTCATCAGGAGCACACCCAATTATTGAACACGCCCTCTTAAACACACATACCATTCAACTGGTATGCTACACAGTTATCATCTCTGTGTGAAAATGGTGGTGTCATACGCATGTGCATTATGTGTTCAGTCCACAGGTACAGTATGTGCGCAGGTGAGTAGTGTTTCTTTACTAAGTGACATCGCCATCTACTGGCCTGGTATGCATAATACAGTGCTTTTGGTTATTTTCGTGGCTTGGTGTGAACAGGGATCGTTTTGAAAATGTTGTCGTATGTATGTGAAACTTTTCAAAAATGCAAAGGAAAAAGATGTCAGTTTTTAGTAGTCATTGTTGCATGAATGTACCCTGTGAGTTCTGTTGGTGTATGGAGATCAGGAAGATACAGACATTTTTAAATAATCTAAATAAATTAAAGGGGTAAAGAAGTTTTTTTTTTCCCCAAATTTTTTGATTTCGTAAAAAGCTTTGATGAAAGAGTCAGGAGAGGGTGGATTCTCGAGTCAAGAAATCTTTATGTTGAAAAAAATATGTAGTGCATAAGATCAAATAAAATATGCTTAACGAAGAATCTGAAATGGTATTAAATTGATATGATTTGCTTTTTGTCTTTTTTTTGTCTATCTAGGCAATTATTCTTGTTTCTGTGAGTAGAATTACTGTGGGTGTTTAAAACTAAATATGGCAAGGGATATCCAGACAAGGACATTTCTCTTTCAATTAGTAACACAATAAAATATGGATGTTATGTTAGTACAGAAACCCTTTTTTCCCTTCAATTTTTAGGGGTTACAATACAAATGTTACAGAAAAGGATTTTTGGACAAAAGATGGTTTGAAATCTGTAGATGCTTCCAAAGCCTCTTTTTGCAGCTCTTTTGAAAGCCATAATCAACAATTGGAAACAAAGGGACTCTACAATAACGTAAAAAAAAGAACAGGGCACCTGTCAAAAGCTGATGTAAAAACAAGACGAAAACTTGTCAAGGAAGCTGCCAAAAGACTTACAGGAACTTTAAATGAGCTTGCTGCATGTGACAATGAGATCCTGCAGTCTTCGTATGTCTGGGCTATGGGACAGGATGACCAGACATAAGCCATAAACCACAAGCCAAGTGGGGAATACAAACTGTTGGCAGGCCACCAAGTCCCAGGATGAACTCCAGACGAGTCAGAGTTAGGCAGAAGTCAGCACTGGGAGATCAATCAGAAGCAGCACCTAATACAAGAGGGTTTGAGACGCAATATTCAGATGCAGGCAGGAGGGTCAGACAGAACAAAAATACATGGGAATATACTAGAAAATATAATATTACATAATACATATCCATATGGAAACTAGTATTATGCTTATATTTTTCAGTATATTGCAATGTATGCATGGACCATGAATGGCTATATATTACATACTATATATAAAACATTTATAGTGTGTGTGTATGCAGGGTTGTGAAAGGTTACTTTTAAAATGTATTTTGTTACAGATTACAAATACATTTATACATTTAATTAGGGTTGGTAGTTGGTAGCTCTCCAGTACCGGAGTTCGCCACCACTGTTCTAGAGGGCACATAACTCGAAAAATAATTAGGTAAAAAAGGTGCCGAGCCAGTGGTGTAGGCAAACATTAATGCCTTGAAGTTTATGCGAACAGCTACTGATAGCCAGTGCAAATTGATAAACAGAGGTGTGACAAGCGTTCTTTTCGGCTCATTAAGATTAACGTTTGGCAGCTCTTCTGCATTTTCTGGATTAAATGTAAAGTTTTGATAGAACTGTCTGGAAGACCTGGCAAGAGAGCATTGCAATAGTCCAGCCTGGATAGAACAAGAGCTTGAACAAGGAGTTGTGTTGCATGTTCTGAAAGAAAGATCAATGTTCTGATCTTCCTAACATTGTATAAAGCAAATCTGCAGGACCAGGGCAGTTTTAGTAATGTGGTCTGAGAAATTCAGCTTATCATCAATCACAACTCCAAGGTTTCTAGCTGTTTTTGAAGGAGTTATGGTTGACGAGCCTTACTGGATGGTGACATTTTTACAAAGTGATGGGTTTGTTGAAACCACATGCAGTTCTGTCTTGGTAAGGTTGAGTTGAAGGTGATGGTCTGTCATCCAACAGGAAATGTCTGTTATACAAACTGAGATGCAAGCAGCTATCGTCAGATCATCAGGGTGGAATAAGAGGTAGAGCTGAGTATCATCAGCATAGCAGTGATATGAAAAGCCATGTTTCTGAATGACAGAATCTAATGATGCCATGTAGACAGAGAAGAGAAGTGGTCCAAGAACTGAGCCCTGAGGCACCCCAGTAGCTAAATGTTGCGACTTGGACACCTCACCCCTCCAAGACACCTTGAAGGACCTATCTGTGAGTTAAGACTCAAACCACTGGAGTGCGGTTCCTGAGATGCCATTTTCCAATAGGGTTGACAGGAGGATCTGGTGCTTCACCGTATCAAAAGCAGCAGACAGATCCAGCAAGTATAGAAGATTTGGAAGCCGCTCTTGCCAGTCTTAGGGCTTCAACAACTGAGAGCAAGGCAGTCTCGGTCGAATGTCCACTTCTGAAGCCAGACTGGTTGCTGTCGAGGAGGTTGTTCTGTGTGAGAAAGGCAGATACTTGGTTGAACACAGTTCGTTCAAGTGTTTTTGCAATGAAAGGGAAGCTGGTCTGTAGTTCTCTAAAAGCACTGGGTTAAGAGTGGGTTTCATAAGTGGGGTTATATGCGCTTGTTAAAATGTTGAGGGAAAAACACCTGTGTGAAGGGATGTGTTAACGATGCAAGTGAGTGCAGGTACAATGGCAGGAGAAATGGCTTGAAGGAGATGAGATGGAATAGGATCAAGCGGACAAGTATTAAGATGATTGGAAAGGATGAGTTGAGACTTCTGCCTCAGAGAATGGAGAGAAGGATGAGAACGAGTGTGTTTGCTGGTAAGATGTTTTTGACAGTTTGTGGTGTGCAAATTGTGCACTGAGGTTTGTAATGTTATTAATGAAGAATGTGGCAAAGTCTTCAGCTGCTAGAGTTGATGAAGGAGGTGGAGGACACAGGAGGGAGGAAAATGTTTTAAGGCGCATGCAAGAGTTAGACGAGTTGTTAATTTTGTGATAGTATGTCCTTTTAGCAGTGGGGAGACCTTAGCAAGAATGAGAGACGAGTGGAATTGATTTACAAACCCGATTCCAAAAAAGTTGTGACATTGTACAAATTGTGAATAAAAACAGAAAGCAATGTGGAAGTTTCAAATTTCAATATTTTATTCTGAATACAACATAGATGACATATCAAAATGTTTAAACTGAGAAACTGTATAATTTTAAGGGAAAAATAAGTTGATTTTAAATTTCATGGCATCAACATCTCAAAAAAGTTGGGTCAAGGCCATGTTTACCATTGTGTGGCATCCCCTCTTCTTTTTATAACAGTCTGCAAACGTCTGGGGACTGAGGAGACAAGTTGCTTAAGTTTAGGAATAGGAATGTTGTCCCAGTCTTGTCCTAATACAGGCTTCTAGTTGCTCAACCGTCTTAGGTCTTCTTTGTCGCATCTTCCTTTTTATGATGCGCCAAATGTTTTCTATGGTTGAAAGATCTGGACTGCAGGCTGGCCATTTCAGTACCTGGATCCTTCTACGCAGCCATGATGTTTTAATTGATGGAGTATGTGGTCTGGCTTTGTCATGTTGGAAAATGCAAGGTCTTCACTGAAAGAGACTACGTCTGGATGGGAGCATATTTTGTTCTAGAACTTGGATATACCTTTCATTGATGGTGCCTTTCCAGATGTGTTAGCTGCCCCATGCCACACTCACTCATGCAACCCCATACCATCAGAGATGCAGGCTTCTGAACTGAGTGCTGATATTAACTTGGGTTGTCCTTGTCCTCTTTATTTCGGATGACATGGCGTCCCAGTTTTCCCAAAGAGAACTTCAAATTTTGATTCGTCTGAACACAGAACACTTTTCCACTTTGCCACAGTCCATTTTAAAATGATTCTTGGCCCAGAGAAAACGCCTGCGCTACTGGATCATGTTTAGATATGGCTTCTTTTTTTTTACCTATAGAGTTTTAGCCGGCAACGGCGAATGGCACGGTGGATTGTGTTAATCGACAATGTTTTCTGGAAGTATTCCTTAGCCCATGTTGTGATTTCCATTACAGGAGCATTCCTGTATGTGATGCAGTGCTGTCTAAGAGCCCGAAGATCACGGGCATCCAGTATAGTTTTCCAGCCTTGACCCTTACGCACAGATATTGTTCCAGATTCTCTGAATCTTTGAATGATATTATGCACTGTAGATGATGATGATGATGATGATGATAACTTCAAACTCCTTCCAATTTTCCTCTGAGAAACTCCTTTCTGATATTACTCCACTATTTTTTGCCGGAGAATTTGTGATCCTCTGCCCATCTTGACTTCTGAGAGACACTGCCACTCTGAGAGGCTCTTTTTATACCCAATCATGTTGCCAATTGACCTAATAAGTTGCAAATTGGTCCTCCAGCTGTTCCTTATATGTACATTTAACTTTTCCGGCCTCTTATTGCTACCTGTCCCAACTTTTTTTGAGCTGCATTAAACAGTGTGTAAATGCATCTAAATGCCATTTCAGATGCAGCTTTTGTGTTTCCTCTGCATTGCAAAGATGATTTTTTTTGTCAATACTGACTTAATTTGCTTGGTAACAGCCAAGATGTCTTATTGAATGTAAAAAAGAAAAAAAATGGCTTTATAAAGGTAAAAAATGCCCATAAAAGGTAAAAATCTATTTAAACTTATTGGAAAAGATTAATCTGCTACATGACAGTAGGCTACTGTACTCAGCTGGAATGCTTTGCAAACCGGGCTTAATTTTTTTGTTTGCTAAGGAAGACACCCCGAAGATTGGATCCAATTTTATCCATCATTGTTCAAGTAAAGAATTAGTTTTTAATACACTCTAAATAATGCTGGGTTGTTTCAACCCAATTTTAGGTCAAATATGGACTAACCCAACTTTTTTGTTAAAAATTTAATGTAAAAATTTAACACAACAGTTGGGTTAGTCCATATTTGCCATGTTGGGTTGAAACAGCCCAGCATTTTTTAGAGTGATAAATAAAAATATTGTAAAAATCAAGGAAATTTCTCTGGCATATCTTTCCTTTGTTTGCTGTATCGAAACATACTGAACCGTGTGACATTTTGCCAACCATTACATGTGTGTGGTCTATATATATATATAATATATATATATATATATAATATATCATATAGACTCGTTTTAATATTAAGGCTACCTTATATGACATGGCAAAATGAACACGATTCAGCTTCATCACCCCATCCAAACACACCTGGACAAGCTAATTAAGGCCTTCCAGTCCCAGAATTAACTAGAAACTAATGCCAGATGAGTTTGGGTTGACCTGCTCCTTGGCCTTAAAACCCGACATTTTACATCGGTTTGATATTGCAGCAACACGTTTATTCGTTTTAGTTTTGTGTGTTTCGCTGTCCGCTCCTCCTGACGCACCAATTCAGTGCATTTTCCAGCAGAGATCGTTGTGAGATCGCAGGTCGTGAGGATGAGAGCTCGAGTGTTTTTCTCGTTGGTTGCTGTTTTATCGTGTGTGTTCGGATACTTGAGCATAACAGGCGCTACTCGAACCACAGGTGAGATGATCTGTTGACTTCATTACACAGCCTGAAGAAAAGCAGAAATGAGTGACTCTGTCTTTGAAAGTAATTAACACGATTTAGGAATGAGTAGTAGGTTTTAAAACTTTTTTTTTTTTTTTTTTTTTTTGAAGCAGATAACTATGTAAAATTTGTATCAAGGTTTGAGACTCCTTGCAAAACCCCTGATTTACAAATGCTGAAACCACGCTCCCTGGCCACCCCCTATGGTCGCCTTGATTTTGCCAAGTAATACATGTTCCTGGAAAAACATTTCTGAGCAAAAATATCGACCTAACCCTACCCATAATTTATTCCTAAAATCAGAGGGAACTGGTGGGTGTAGAAGCATCTAACCCTGATTGTAAGCCTAAAACTGACACTTCTTGAAAACGTAGCCCTCGTTCTGAATTGTTTGAAAAGGAAATGTTTGTTCCGGATCAATAGGCTGTTGATCCAGAAACATGTTGTCTTGGGGAAATCACGTTCACCTATCCTCTTGGATCCTCTAGTGCAGTGGTTCCCAAACCTGTCCTGGAGTACCCCAGCACTGCACATTTTTGTATGTCTCCCTCATCTATCACACCTGATTCAACTCATCGGCTCATTAGTGGAGATTGCAAGACCTGAAGTGGGTGTGTCAGATATAGGGAGATATACAAAACTTGCAGTGCTGGGGGTACTTCATAGAGCGGTTTGAGAACACCTGCTCTAATGGACTGTTACTGTCCGGCGAAGCTGACGGTCGTGCTGTCCCTTTGAGGACGTTCTTCTGATCGAGACTGCTTTAGAGGACCAAATGCTGTCGATTTGACCTTGGGCCTGTTTGTGTGCTGCCCGTTTCCAGTGAGTTTCGGTTAATGGATGCTAGCGCCCCCCCCACCCAAAAAAAGTAACTCCTTGAATTCAATAAGTTAAGCAGAACAATGTTATGTAAAACTTTTCAGTTCAGTTGCTAATGGAAAACTCAGCATTCAGTGACTGTTTCGGTCGTGTCTGTATAACAGCAAAGCCAGGACGGTGTCCACCCCAATCATCTGGAAGAAGATCATGTACTAGTTCCTGTAAGAGTGACTCTAACTGTCCCGACAATGAGAAGTGCTGCAGCAATGGATGTGGACGTTACTGTACGGCTCCATGTACAGGTATTTGTTAAATTTGTTTTGGTATTATTATAAAAAAATTGCCTTTTCTTGTCTGAAGTAGGTTTGAATTCATCCCTTAGGGTAGTTTTAAACACAATGACTTTACAAAATAAAGAGGAAAAATACTTGAAATATAATTCACTCTGTAGGGGAAAACTTGCTATTCATGCTTTGAGTGTTTCGTGCTGTTTATTGAAGTGGCATACTGTCTATAAGCCCAAACTAAAGCTGACTATCTGTGTCCACGCAGTGAAGCCGGGTCAATGTCCCAACCTGAAGAACATTCCACTGTTTGCTGAAAGCTGTTTCCATGATGACCAGTGTCCTGCCACACAGAAATGTTGCCCAACCACCAGTGGCCAAGCATGCAGTGAACCACGTGGTCAAAGAAGCGGTCAAAGATTTGGCCAGGGGAGCGGGAACTGTTATGGAAGCGGATTTGGCCAGGGGAGTGGGAACGGCCAGGGGAGCGGTCATGGAAGCGGATTTGGCAAAGGGAGCGGTCATGGGACTGGTCAGGGAAGTGGTCAAGGATTTGGCCAAGGGAGTGGGAACGGCCAGGGGAGTGGTCATGGAAGCGGATTTGGCCAGGGGAGCGGTCATGGGACTGGCCAGGGAAGCGGCCAAGGCCAGGGAAGCGGCCAGGGAAGCGGACAGGGCCAGGGAAGCGGCCAGGGAAGCGGCCAGGGAAGCAGTTATGGCCAGGGTAGCGGCCAGGGAAGCAGCCATGGCCAGGGAAGCGGTCAGGGAAGCGGCCATGGCCAGGGAAGCGGCCAGGGAAGCGGTCAAGGTCAGGCAAGCGGCCAGGGAAGCGGTCAAGGTCAGGCAAGGGGCCAGGGAAGCGGTCAAGGTCAGGCAAGGGGCCAGGGAAGCGGTCAAGGTCAGGCAAGCGGCCAGGGAAGCGGTCAAGGTCAGGCAAGCGGCCAGGGAAGTGGTCGGGGAATCGGTCAAGGTCAGGGAAGCGGTCAAGGGACTGGTCAGGGAAGGGGTCGTGGTCAGGCAAGCGGCCAGGGAAGTGGTCAAGGCCAGGGGAGAGGTCAGGGAAGTGGTCATGTTCAGGGAAGCGGCCAGGGTATTGGTTTTGGCCATGGAAGCGGCCAAGGTCAGGCGAGCGGCCAAGGTCAGGCAAGCGGCCAGGGAATCAGTTTTGGCCAGGCAAGCGGCCAAGGTCAGGGAAGCGGCCAAGGTCAGGGAAGTGGCCAAGGGACTGGTCAGGAAAGTGGTCATGATCAGGGAAGCGGCCAGGGTATCGGTTTTGGCCATGGAAGCGGCCAAGGTCAGGCAAGCGGCCAGGCGAGCAGCCAGGGAATCAGTTTTGGCCAGGCAAGCGGCCAAGGTCAGGCAAGCGGCCAGGCAAGCGGCCAAGGTCAGGCGAGCGGCCAGGGAATCGGTTTTGGTCAGGTGAGCGGCCAAGGTCAGGCGAGCGGCCAGGGAATCGGTTTTGGCGAGGCGAGCGGCCAGGGAATCGGTTTTGGCGAGGCGAGCGGCCAGGGAATCGGTTTTGGTCAGGTGAGCGGCCAAGGTCAGGCGAGCGGCCAGGGAATCGGTTTTGGCCAGGTGAGCGGCCAAGGTCAGGCAAGCGGCCAGGGAATCGGTTTTGGCCAGGCAAGCGGCCAAGGTCAGGCAAGCGGCCAGGCAAGCGGCCAAGGTCAGGCAAGCGGCCAGGCGAGCAGCCAGGGAATCGGTTTTGGCCAGGTGAGCGGCCAAGGTCAGGCAAGCGGCCAGGGAATCGGTTTTGGCCAGGTGAGCGGCCAAGGTCAGGCAAGCGGCCAGGGAATCGGTTTTGGCCAGGGGAGCGGCCAGGGAATCGGTTTTGGCCAGGGAATCGGTTTTGGCCAGGGAATCGGTTTTGGCCAGGGGAGCGGCCAGGGAATCGGTTTTGGCCAGGTGAGCGGCCAAGGTCAGGCAAGCGGCCAGGGAATCGGTTTTGGCCAGGTGAGCGGCCAAGGTCAGGCAAGCGGCCAGGCAAGCGGCCAAGGTCAGGCAAGCGGCCAGGCAAGCGGCCAAGGTCAGGCAAGCGGCCAGGCGAGCGGCCAAGGCCAGGGAAGCGGCCAGGCGAGCGGCCAAGGTCGGGCAAGCGGCCAGGGAATCGGTTTTGGCCAGGCGAGCAGCCAGGGAATCGGTTTTGGCCAGGCGAGCAGCCAGGGAATCGGTAGCGGCCAGGCGAGCAGCCAGGGAATCGGTTTTGGCCAGGCGAGCAGCCAGGGAATCGGTTTTGGCCAGGCGAGCAGCCAGGGAATCGGTTTTGGCCAGGCGAGCAGCCAGGGAATCGGTAGCGGCCAGGCGAGCAGCCAGGGAATCGGTTTTGGCCAGGCGAGCAGCCAGGGAATCGGTTTTGGCCAGGCGAGCAGCCAGGGAATCGGTAGCGGCCAGGCGAGCAGCCAGGGAATCAGTTTTGGCCAGGCAAGCGGCCAAGGTCAGGCAAGCGGCCAGGCGAGCGGCCAAGGCCAGGGAAGTGGCCAGGTGAGTGGTCAAGGGACTAGTCAGGGAAGGGGCCAGGGAATCGGTTTTGGCCAGGGAATCGGTTTTGGCCAGGCGAGCGGCCAGGGAATCGGTTTTGGCGAGGCGAGCGGCCAAGGCCAGGGAATCGGTTTTGGCCAGGCGAGCAGCCAGGGAATCGGTTTTGGCCAGGCGAGCGGCCAGGGAATCGGTTTGGGCCAGGCGAGCGGCCAAGGTCGGGGAAGTGGCCAGGCGAGCGGCCAAGGCCAGGGAAGTGGCCAGGTGAGTGGTCAAGGGACTAGTCAGGGAAGGGGCCAGGGAATCGGTTTTGGCCAGGGAATCGGTTTTGGCCAGGCGAGCGGCCAGGGAATCGGTTTTGGCGAGGCGAGCGGCCAAGGCCAGGGAAGCGGCCAGGCGAGCGGCCAAGGTCAGGCAAGCGGCCAGGCGAGCGGCCAAGGCCAGGGAAGCGGCCAGGCGAGCGGCCAAGGCCAGGGAAGCGGCCAGGCGAGCGGCCAAGGCCAGGGAAGCGGCCAGGCGAGCGGCCAAGGCCAGGGAAGCGGCCAGGCGAGCGGCCAAGGCCAGGGAAGTGGCCAGGCGAGCGGCCAAGGCCAGGGAAGCGGCCAGGCGAGCGGCCAAGGCCAGGGAAGCGGCCAGGCGAGCGGCCAAGGCCAGGCGAGCGGCCAAGGCCAGGCGAGCGGCCAAGGCCAGGCGAGCGGCCAAGGCCAGGCGAGCGGCCAAGGCCAGGCGAGCGGCCAAGGCCAGGCGAGCGGCCAGGCGAGCGGCCAGGGAATCGGTTTTGGCCAGGCGAGCGGCCAGGGAATCGGTTTTGGCGAGGCGAGCGGCCAGGGAATCGGTTTTGGCCAGGCGAGCGGCCAGGGAATCGGTTTTGGCCAGGCGAGCGGCCAGGGAATCGGTTTTGGCCAGGCGAGCGGCCAAGGTCAGGCAAGCAGCCAGGCGAGCGGCCAAGGTCAGGCGAGCGGCCAAGGTCAGGCGAGCGGCCAAGGTCAGGCGAGTGGCCAGGGGAGTGGTCAAGGGACTAGTCAGGGAAGGGGCCAGGGAATCGGTTTTGGCCAGGGAAGCAGTCAAGGCCAGGCAAGCGGCCAGGCGAGCGGCCAAGGCCAGGCGAGCGGCCAAGGCCAGGCAAGCGGCCAGGCAGATGCGGACCAGGGAAGCAGTCAAGGCCAATGGCAAGCGGCCAGGCGAGCGGCAGGAATCGGTTTTGGTCAGGGAAAGTGTACAGGGGAAGCAAGTCAAGGCCAGGCAAGAGGCCAGGCGATGCGGAAAGGGAATCGGTTTTGGTCAGGCGATCCGGCCAGGGACTTGGTTTGGCCAGAAGAGAATGCGGCCACAGGTCAGGCGAGAGGACGGGCCAAGGCGTCAGTGTGCGAGCGGCCAAGTGCAGGCGCGGGCCAGGGGAGTGGTCAGGGATAGTCCGGGAAGGGGCCAGGAATCGGTTTTGGCAGGGAAGCAGTCAAGGCCGGCAAGCTGGGCCAGGCGAGCGGCCAGGGAAGCGAGTCTAAGGCCGGCAAGCGGCCAGCGCGAGCGGCCCAGGGAATCTGTTTGGTCAGGGAAGTGGCCAGGGAAAGCGTCAAGGCCAGGCAAGCGGCCAGGCAGACCCGCGGACAGGGGCCAGGGAATCGGTTTTGGTCAGGCGAGCGGCCAGGGAATCGGTTTTGGCCAGGCGAGCGGCCAGGGAATCGGTTTTGGCCAGGCGAGCGGCCAAGGTCAGGCAAGCGGCCAGGCAAGCGGCCAAGGTCAGGCAAGCGGCCAGGCAAGCGGCCAAGGTCAGGCGGATAGTGGCAGGGGATGGTTCAAGGGGACTAGTAAGGGAAGGCGGCCAGGAAGCGTTTGGGCCAGGGTAGGAAGACAGTCAAGGCCAGGGAAGCGGCCAGGCGAGCGGCCAAGGTCAGGCGAGCGGCCAAGGTCAGGCGAGCGGCCAGGGAATCGGTTTTGGTCAGGGAAGTGGCCAGGGAAGCAGTCAAGGCCAGGCAAGCGGCCAGGCGAGCGGCCAGGGAATCGGTTTTGGTCAGGCGAGCGGCCAGGGAATCGGTTTGGGCCAGGCGAGCGGCCAAGGTCGGGGAAGTGGCCAGGCGAGCGGCCAAGGTCGGGGAAGTGGCCAGGCGAGCGGCCAAGGCCAGGGAAGTGGCCAGGTGAGTGGTCAAGGGACTAGTCAGGGAAGGGGCCAGGGAATCGGTTTTGGCCAGGGAAGCAGTCAAGGCCAGGCAAGCGGCCAGGCGAGCGGCCAAGGGAAGCCGTCAAGGACAGGCAAGCGGCAGGGCGCGGGACAGGGAATCAGTTTTGGCCAGGCAAGCGGCCAAGGTCAGGCGAGCGGCCAGGGAATCGGTTTTGGTCAGGGAAGTGGCCAGGGAAGCAGTCAAGGCCAGGCAAGCGGCCAGGCGAGCGGCCAAGGGAATCGGTTGGTAAGGAGAGCGCCGGGAATCGGTTTTGGCGAGGCTGTGATGCTGCCAGGGAATCGGTTTTTGGCGAGGCGATGCGGGCAGGGCCATGAAAGTGGCGAGGGCGAGCGGCCAGGGACAGGCAAGTGGCGAGGCGATGCGGCCAGGGTCCAGGGCAAGTGGCGAGGCGATGCGGCCAGGAATGGTTTTGGCCAGTGCGAGAGGCCAAAGTTCAGGGAAGGGTGGCAGGCGAGCGGCCAAGGTCAGGGCGAGTTAGGCCAATGTCAGGCGACCGCGGCAAGGTCCGGCGAGCGGCCAAGGTCAGGCGTAGTGGCCAGGGGCCGTGGTAAGGGGATAGTCAGGAAGGGGCAGGACAGCGGTTTTGGCCAGGGAAGCAGTCAAGGCCAGGCAAGCGGCCAGGCGAGCGGCCAAGGCCAGGCGAGCGGCCAAGGCCAGGCGAGCGGCCAGGCGAGCGGCCAGGGAATCGGTTTTGGTCAGGGAAGTGGCCAGGCGAGCGGCCAAGGTCAGGCGAGCGGCCAAGGTCAGGCGAGCGGCCAGGGAATCGGTTTTGGTCAGGGAAGTGGCCAGGCGAGCGGCCAAGGTACTGGCCAGGCGAGTGGCCAAGGTCAGGCGAGTGGCCAGGGGAGTGGTCAAGGAAGGGGCCAGGGAAGGAAGCGGTTTTTTGGCCAGGAACAGTCAAGGCAGGAAGCGGGCCAGGCGACGCGGCCAGGGAATCGGTTTGGCCAGGCGACGCGGCCAGGAATCGGTTGGCCAGGCGATGCCGGCCAAGGTCCGGCGAGTGGCAGGGGGAATGGGTGGTCAAGGGACTAGTCAGCGGAAGGGGTCAGGGGAATCGGTTTTTGCCAGGGAGGAACGGGAAGCAGTCAGGCCAGGCAAGCGCAAGGCAGAGCGGCCAGGGGAATCGGTTTTGGCCAGGCGAGCGGCCAGGGAATCGGTTTGGGCCAGGCGAGCGGCCAAGGTCGGGGAAGTGGCCAGGCGAGCGGCCAAGGTCAGGGAAGTGGCCAGGCGAGCGGCCAAGGTCGGGGAAGTGGCCAGGCGAGCGGCCAAGGTCGGGGAAGTGGCCAGGCGAGCGGCCAAGGTCGGGGAAGTGGCCAGGCGAGCGGCCAAGGCCAGGGAAGTGGCCAGGTGAGTGGTCAAGGGACTAGTCAGGGAAGGGGCCAGGGAATCGGTTTTGGCCAGGGAAGCAGTCAAGGCCAGGCGAGCGGCCAGGGAATCGGTTTTGGTCAGGGAAGTGGCCAGGCGAGCGGCCAAGGTCAGGGAAGTGGCCAGGCGAGCGGCCAAGGCCAGGGAAGTGGCCAGGTGAGTGGTCAAGGGACTAGTCAGGGAAGGGGCCAGGGAATCGGTTTTGGCCAGGGAAGCAGTCAAGGCCAGGCAAGCGGCCAGGCGAGCGGCCAGGGAATCGGTTTTGGTCAGGGAAGTGGCCAGGCGAGCGGCCAAGGTACTGGCCAGGAGAGCGGCCAAGGTCAGGAGAGTGGCCAGGGAAGGGGCCAGGGAATCGGTTTTGGCCAGGGAATCGGTTTTGGCCAGGCGAGCAGCCAGGGAATCGGTAGCGGCCAGGCGAGCAGCCAGGGAATCAGTTTTGGCCAGGCAAGCGGCCAAGGTCAGGCAAGCGGCCAGGCAAGCGGCCAAGGTCAGGCAAGCGGCCAGGCGAGCGGCCAGGGAATCGGTTTTGGCCAGGCGAGCGGCCAGGGAATCGGTTTTGGCCAGGCGAGCGGCCAAGGTCAGGCAAGCAGCCAGGCGACGAGCGGCCAAGGTCAGGCAAGCGGCCAGGCGAGCGGCCAGGGAATCGGTTTTGGCCAGGGAATCGGTTTTGGCCAGGGAATCGGTTTTGGCCAGGGAATCGGTTTTGGCCAGGGAAGCAGTCAAGGCCAGGCAAGCGGCCAGATGAGTGGCCAAGGTCAGGTGAGTGGCCAGGGAAGCGGTCAAGGCCAGGGGAGCGGTCAAGGGACTGGTCAGGGAAGCGGCCAGGGTATCGGTTTTGGCCAGGGAAGTGGCCAAGGTCAGGCAAGCGGCCAGGCGAGTGGCCAAGGGACTAGTCAGGGAATCGTCAAGGCCAGGGAAGCGGTCAAGGCCAGGGAAGCGGTCAAGGTCAGGCAAGCGGCCAGGGAAGCGGTCAAGGTCAGGGAAGTGGTTACTGGCCAGGCAAAGCGGCCATGAAGCGGTTCAGGAAGTAGTCATGGGAAGGGAAGTGGCAGGGAATCGGTTTGGGCCGGGGATGGATCAGTTGAAATGTTCAGGGAACTTTGCTTGTAAGACCTAATGGAGATCGTTTCAATTCATTGCTTTATTTCATATGCATGGTGTATCAACCGTTTAGAAGCTTTGACAAACCCCCTCCCTCAAATAAAGAAAATGCTTGAATTTGTTGTTTTGGAATCTTTTGGCTGTTCTCAGCATAACTGCTTTCTGGCATCCAGTGCTTGAGTACTCCTACTCACTGAGACTGGACATTTAGAAAAAGCAGTAGCCGATTTTATCGAGAAAATATAAAAACCACATTAGTCATGGGGAATCAATGGCACCAAAGGCTAAGAATGAACCCAAAGTCAAAAGGGTTGGCTGCAGCTTTGCATTCAGCACTTGCGCTTCGCTGGTTTTTTTTATTTTGTTCTATTTATTGATTTTTTTTTTTGTTTGAATCTCTCAACATTTTACAAGAGTAGCCAGGTGGTGAAGACAAGAATAAAGAAACTAAATTACAATGTCACTTTCAATCTTCACTTGCACTCTCCGCTACCTGCTACATCACTTGCAATAGACACAAATCGTGTGTGTTACCAATGGAGACAAGATGCTGTGGTGGCGATTAAATGATTAAAACTAATTTAGTATTATAACATACAGGGTCCTGCAAGAAAAAGACAAGACCCGCAAACCCGTGGCCACAGAACAGCAGAATATGAAAGCAATGCACAAAGTATCTCGTTAAGCGTTTTCCTCCTGTAGAAAGGACCTAAAACAGGCTTAGTATAAGATGGCATTAAAATTCAATTAAATGTACAGTTACTACGATAATGAAGTGGTGTAGTATTTTCTCCCCATACCGATAAGTACGAAAAAGGCCAAACTCTGTATGCTCTTCTACATTATTAATATACATTGTGCGGGTGAGCCCAGCTAAATGCAACTCGCACCGTTTCGTCATGTGTTTGAGCGTTTTTCCATATAGAGAAACTCTTACAGCTCTTAGCATATATCATTGTCTTTGTCCACTAAGCTACAATACGTGTTTAATTTATAATTTTCTATGGGAGGAAAATGTTTCAGTCAGGATCATCTTAAGTCAAAAAGGAAACACTATAGACGAATCTTAAGTCAACTTTTATTGGCATGTTTTCTAAAGTTACATTTGGCAGTATGGCTCTGTTCCAAGTTCCCTGTCCTTTTCATGAGCTCTATGAAAGCCAGGACAGGGAAACAGCAGTCGCTTCAGGGGCAACCCTCCTATTTTAAGAATAGGAGAATAGCACAAAACAGACCATACCAGGCAATCCTCCCTGGCTCTTCTTGCTGAAGAGCCAGCAGAGGAACCAAATGAGCGTTGCCGGAAGCCAAAAATGTATATATATTTTTTTTTTTTAAATTTGCTTTAAAATAGCCAATCAACTATGTGGAGTCAGCATAAGAAATGAAGATGGAGTAATACATATTTATAAAAGTAAACACACCCAATAGTTACTGAAGCCATACATTTATTTTTAAACCCTTATTAGGGAGCTGCACTCATAGCTTTTTGAGCCTCAAGTATGGCTCGAGCGTCGGGTCGGATGTAACGTTCATAAGCAACTGACGACCATCGGCCCATGGCTTTCAAGGTAGAGAGAGGAGTGAAGGAAGATGCAGTTGTCGCAGCCCCTATGCGCAGAGAATGAGCTGTGTAGCGTTCTGGGAGAAGACCAAAGTATTGGCAGAGAAGGCGGAGACGGGAGGCAAACTAGGCTCTGGACATAGGCTTTTCCTCCTCTGTGGAAAACAGTGGGTCCTGCAGACCAGCTTGTGGACGGCTTCTCAAGTAGGCCAACATGGAAGATAGAGGACAAAAAACTGAGTTAGATTCAGAAATGAAAATTACTGAGCCTTCCTTGTTTTGATCAGTTTTAGAATGCTTGAGATAAACGGTGAAGTAGTGAGAATAAATGGTTACATCAGAAGTTATGAGGTCTTGTGATGGATTAAAAATATCAGTGCGAGTGGTAAATTCGCCACCTCTGAGAAAACCATAGAAAGCAGTGAGCAAAGCAGACTCTAGCATTAAATCAGTATAAGACCCAAAGCATCCTGCTCTTAAACGTGATATTAACTTTAGCAAAAGTGGGAGCGTGAAGGGGAGACGTTGATCGTTGCCTTGAGGTTTTTCTTTTTTGAGGCCATTAAGCAGGAGACGAATCGATGGATTTCCTAGTAAGCTGATGGCAGATGGATCCAAGCAGCGCATGTGGAATTGGATGCCAGCAACCATACTTTTGATGCTTGAAGGCTGCATTTTTCTAGATTCATAACAGTGGACTATAAAAGCACTAACATATGAAACATTAACCGGTAGTACAGCCACGGAGAATGTAGCACAGAAAGAACTGAAGTGAGACCAAGCAGAGCCATACATTTTTAATGTAGTTTTTGTCAGACCATTACGCATGTAGTGAGCTGCAGAGTGCAAATACGATTGAAAGGTCATGTCTAGTCTAGTACGGTTTGGCTGAAAGAGGGACAGACCAGGCTGGATGGTGCTGCCTCCGGGCACAGGAGGTGGAATTTCTGAAATTCAAACCGAGACTAAGAATCAGCGATTTGGTTATTTAAGCCAGGAATGTGAGCAGCCCGAAAATTGAAGTTACCCAATACAGATAACCAAGTAAGGCGCCTAACAAAACGGTTTATAAACAGAACAGAGGAGTGTCCCTTATTAATAATATTGACAGTTGCTTCGTTGTCGCAGAAGAACATAATTTGTTTCCTTGACCAGTGCTTACCCCACAAAATACAAGCCATCACGATAGGGTACAACTCCAACAGAGCAGTTGACATGGTATTAACGGGTACAGATAGCAGTTCATTTGGCCATGCACTAGCAAACCACTGACCATTAAACACATCCCCAAAACCAACGGAAGGCGCAGCATCTGTGTATAATTTAAGGGTTGCAGATGACTCCAACTCATCATAATAGAAAAACAAGATACCATTCCAGTTGTTGAGGAGCAAAAACCAGAATCTGAGATCTGATCTGCAACCTTCAGCTAGGCTAACTATATCCTTAAGGTCTTTAACTGTCTTTGAGAGGTCAAGGAGCCTGGCTATGAAAGACCTTCCCTGTGGAATTATTCACATTGCAAAATTAAGATGGCCTAGTAAAGAGAGCAATTCTCTTTTAGAAAAAAATGCAGATTTTTGAGCATTTCTCATGACTTGTCTAATGCGATTTAATTTATCTGAGGGCAGGGAGGCTTGCATTAGGTTAGAATCTAATGTGATGCCCAAGAATGCAATGGTTTTAAGGGGACCTAGTGTTTTCTCCTCAGAAAGAGGAACACCCAAATTGTTGAAGGTGCACTTTATCGCCGAAATGCAACGGTCCGGCTTTATATGAGGGTAGTCGACTAGCAAAAAATCATCTAAGAGATGAAGTATGAATGGTAGTTTGCAGTTATTGAGAAGAATCCAACATAGTGCCTCTGATAGTGTATCAAATATTTTTGGACTACTGCGACAGCCGAAGGTGAGCCTAACCGAAAAATACAACTTATCTCTCCATTTAACACCAAATAAATGCCATCGTGATGGATGTAAAGGCATGATTTTTAAAAGCGTCTGATATATCTGCTTTTGTGAGCCATGCACCCCGACGTGCTTTTTTTATGAACTTGATTGCATCCTCAATGGTAGCGTAGAACAGAGAAAAAGGAGCTAGAGGAATGAGACTGTTAACACTTTGAGCTGCATCGTTATGAGGGGCGGATATATCCATAATTAAACGCTTTTTCCCTGAATATTTACAAGTCGCGATACCTATAGGATTAATTCGATAGTCTGGAAAGGGAGGATCATCAAATGGCCCAATCATAAATTCTTTTATAACCTCCTTCTCTAACAATGAATTGACTATTTCAGGCTCGTTTAAAGCAGAAATCAAGTTTTTACAGACTAGAGAATAATTAGGCATCCAGGACAACCCTGCGATAAAACCTTGAATAAGACCAGTTATTAGGTAATTGACGAAACAGCGATTAGGGTGATTTCTCAACGCCCGACTCAGCTTTGGGACGTTGACTGGGGTTGATGGTTTTATTTCTTTTTCTCCTTTTTCATAAAGCGGGTTCATCTCGGGCACACAGATTTGGGGTGACCGTCTCGACAGTAACTACAAGCATGAACATATTTACAATTATAGAATTTGCAAATATTTTCATTAAAATTATAACACAGTGGAGTGGCAAATGGCATCATCTTAGGATCAGGCTGCAAGCTTGAGACAGGCTTAGGAGATTGGACAAAGACAGTTTTTGGGCACAGATTTGGCGTGTGAGTGTGAGAGCCACAGATCGAGCAGGAGAGAGTTTGATGACTAGTGAAGTGTCTGCTGATGAGAGTTAAGTCGACTACAGACCAGTCCAGTCTCTGATTGAATCGCTGAATGAACATGGCAGCTTTTGCGGAGAAAGATTGATGATATTCATAAAAGAGAGTTCCTCCATATGTGAGAGCTAAGTCAGCGATAATGGCTAAATATGTGTCTAGCTCGGCTCTACGGGACAAAAAAACTTTGCATATAACATCTCTGTATATTCCAATGATAAATTCTGCGAGAGTCAAAGTCAAATATTTTTACAAGGTTGACATCATTACCTGCGATGATTAGGTTTCTCCTAAACCTAATCATCGCATTCTATTTCTCCTACCCCTGCTGCCTCTACCTCTAGCAACTGCTCTCCTATGGACACTACGACCACGTCCACCCCTGCCACCCCCAACTCCGTTGGGCAAAGTGTCGAAATGACCGCTTGTTTGTGCTTCGTGAACACTTGCGCCTTGCACGGCGGCACCATTGCGCTGCAAAGATGTACCGGGAGAAGTGCGATCATTAGACGACCGATTGTCATTTCCAAAAGGCAAATATTCCCCTTCAGAGTCAGAATCAGCGAATAACATTTGCAACACATCCTCACGGTACAACTTTTTATTAGCCATTTGCCGATTTTTTCTCACAAATCGCACAATTTACTCACACGCTATGAACTGAACTGCTTCTGCATCAATGACACGAAAGCTCACTTGCTCTGCTATTTACTCGAACACTTTGAATAGGAACGTGACGTCATTTTGGTCTAGAATCGAAGTACTACATGTCTGCCATCTAGTGGTAGGGAATACAAATGAGATATTACACCATACTAGGATCTACAGCCTATTTTATTAAGTATGACGTCTTGTCGCAATTTTGCGACTTTGGCGCTTAGAGGGTTAATACATTAAAGCCAGATTAATGTGTTTGCTTGTTCCCTTTTATGGAACTTCGAACTGCGTCCACTAGGAGTCGCTATGGGGAATGCTTCGTCGTGACTTGTGTCTGAAGCATACATTGAAAAAAAAACACCAACTCGTTGGATGGCGACAGCCATGACGTCACTACGGTGCGACTATAGTATAAATAGGCACCGGGAACACACATCATTCTCTTTTTCGTCTTCATTGACTGTTCTGTTTGAAGCGTGCAAAAAAAATTTTGTGGTATAGAGCGATTCTATATTCATCTCATTTATGGCGAGTACTAGCAAAGCGTTTAAGGATGTGTGCATCAGTGTTGATTGTTGTTTGACATCTGATGACACACACGATCTATGCGTTGTTTGTTTGGGCAAAGAGGACGCACGTGATGCCTCCGAGGGGGCAATCGGCGTGCACTGCGAGCGTTTTTTCCAAGGGAAAAAGCTCTTGCTCTCGTTTGTCTCTCTTTTCGAGGCAAGAGGGGCAGCCATCTGCTTCCCGCAATCCAGGACCCACAGCTGCTGAGGCACGAAAGGGAATGAGCTCGTGGGGATCACAGGTGGATCTGGCCGATGAGTTTGAAGAGGGGTTTCCCTTTCGCGATCGTCGGCTGTGCACGAGAGTGAGCCGCTGGAGGATGACGTTATTTCATTAACATTGTCTGATCCAGGGGCCATTGCTCTGCTGGGATCAGCCCAGCAAAAGCAGGAAATGTCTGAGGAGGGCAAAGAAGCTGAGGCTGAGCCTTCCCAATCCTCCTGCCCTGTGTATGATGAGCTTTTGGAAATTATGGATCGCGCCACGGCAAGGCTTTACTTGCTGTGAAGAAGTGACGTCGCAAAATATCTCGATGAAAGTTATTTTTCTGGCAATAACCCTCCAGCTCAGGTGAGCTTTTCTTTCTTCCTGTTTTCCATATAAAGATTGAGAAGGAATGGAAGAGGCCGTTTTTTTCCTCACGCATCCATCGATTCCAGCATACCAGTTATGCGAATATCGAGGCGATGCACGAAAACGGCTATGAGAAGATGCCCCTATAGAGAGACGCTGGCCCGCTATCCTCTCTATTGGTGAGACGTCCTCTAAGACTCCCTTACTTGACATCTCGCTCGGATGCCAGGGTATACGCAGCAGCAGCAGGTTGGGCTGTCACTTCATTGCACACGATGTTGGTGCTCCAGGCATATCAGGCTGACCTACTGAAAGACAGGGATAGCGGCCTTCACGAAGTCCAGGTCTGATCCCGAACAACCCAGGGGTCCTAGCCCGTCTCAGTTTTGAGGATCAGAGACTGGCTCAGAAGGTTAGTGTCGCAGCTCGCGCACCTCCCCTGCCCGCGGGTAGGGGTAGGAAGAATCGCGGGTCAAAAAAAAAAAAAACAAAAAACAAGGTAGGTAAAAGACCTAAGGGTTGTGATCCAGACAGGGCGTCAGCGATTTTGTCCAGATCAGAGTGATACCTCAATATCCACTCATTTCTATTTCCTTCGGGGGTCTTACATCTGCCCTTATCTTCACCTTCCTAAATTCCCCGGTAACCACCATATCTCCACCTGACCGAGGTTAGGTGGGAATTTTCCTGCATTACAGTCTCCTATGCTTGACCTATGATGTTTGGTTGGTTCTATTGCTTCATAGTGACCATCTTACTGATGGTCCGGTCTAGAGGCTTCTTCGGACAGAGCTCCGACGTGGGAACCATGGTGGGTGAGTACGATCCATGTCTAAATATATGCGTATATAAATATATAAATGTGTGTATCTAATGAGCTGGTGGTTGTGTGTATAACCCTTCTGCTAGCTTTCTTTGCAGTGTTTCCGGGACCTGTGTGTTTCTGTCCCTTTCTAGGGTAGGTCCTCAATGGGCACACCCTCTGCTGGGTTCAGAAACAGGGTGCTCGACTTGCAGTATTTATTTCACTCGTCGATATATGTCCAGAAGGTAAGTAAAGCCGGTTCGGCTTCATACTTCCTGGATTATGCGGCCAGGTCACAGGTTTCTGCGGGAGCCTTCGTGATCATCAGTCCCCCGGCGCGTCACTGCAAAAATTTCCTGGACGTCCGGGCTGGGGTTACGCTTTCATGCTACCCTGACTGGTCTACCGTATCTGGGTCGCCCTGAGGGGCTTCCCAATCACCAGGATATCCCCTCTTGCTGAGGCATCGAAAGGGAGGTATAGGTGGCATTACGAGAACCTTCTTGTGTAAATGCTGTCTCGGGCAGTGCTCCCTCACCTTTGAGGGTTGTATTTGAACTTGCCTCTCCCGTTTGGCCCAGTACTTCCGGGTATCTGTGAACAGATGCTTGGAAAACACTAAATCCATACTATGGTAAGTGCACAAGTTTAGCTTTGCGCACTTTCTAAAAATCCAAATAAGTGGTAAGTGTGCACGTTATGCTTTGCCCACTTTCTAAAATCCTGTACGGTAAGAGCTACGTGCAACAGCAGTTTAAAACCCCGGTTCCGCCTTGGGCACCACTCCTCCTATGTATCCTCTGGATACCTACTTTAAAAGGGTGTTGCTACTAGGGGTCTGTTGAGACAGATCCTTCAGCATATACAGAGCGTGCGGTAGCCCCTGTGTGGCAGGCCAAGATTAGTATGATTCTAGGCTCTTGGTCACATTCCCTTAAAGAAATCTATCCTGATTCCAAGCCTTGAGCTCTACACCAGGCCCAGGAGTCTGGCCCTAACATGTAAGTATTTTGGGGTATGTAGCCTAAACCTTTGGCCGTAGGGAATAACGTCACAGACAGCCATCTAATGTCCTAGGAACAACTCCCATAGCAATATGGTAGAGTTGGTACTTAGTGCTCGCCATGGTTCTGGCATGCACTCCCCTCAGCATTGTGGCGTGGGTATACCGTTCCCCATAGTGACCCTAGAGGACGCAGTTCGAAAGTTCCCATGAAAGGGAACTACTAAGGTATATGTACAAACCATGGCTTCCCTGAGTAGGGAACGAGACACTGCGTCCTCTTGGTTTCTTGCCATGCTGCGGACGCAAGTTTCAGACGAAGAAGTGAATGATGTGTGATCCCGGCGCCTATTTATACTATAGTCACACCAATAGTGACGTCATGGCTGTCGCCGGCCAACGAGTTGGTGTTTTTTCAATGTATGACATGGGTCTTCAGACACGGGTCACGACGAGGCGTTCCCCATAGTGACCCCTAGAGGACGCAGTGTCTCGTTCCCTACTCAGGGAACCATGGTTACAGACGTAACCTAGAGACGTTTTCTAGAGGAAAAAAGCTAACGAAAAAAAGAGAGACTTTGTGCATGCGTTCATATTCTGCTGTTCTGTGTCCACAGATTTGCGGGTCTTGTCTTTTACTTGCAGGACCCTGTATGTTATAGTATAAAATTTGTTTTAATCGTTTAATCACCACCACAGCGTCTTGTCTCCATTGGCAACACGCACGATTTGTGTCGATTGCAAGTAACGATTGCAAGTGACATTGTAATTTAGTTTCTTTTTTCTTGTCTTCACCACCTGGCTACTGTTGTAAAATGTTGAGAGATTCAAACAAAACGTAATCAATAAATAGAACAAAATAAAAAAAAAAGACTGCAAGTGATGTCACTAGCGGAAGCGCAAGTTTCGGATGAGTGCAAGTGTCTGAGAGTGCAAGTGCAAGTCTGCAGCCAGGCCCTTCTCGATGCATCTGCCTCATAGGCTGCAGTCAGTTTCTTGTGTCACTTTTTTAAAAAAAAATTCAATTTCGTACATCTTTCTACTGTATCTGCATTTAAGTATAATTTGAGTACTTTTTACACCCCTGTAAACAGGTATGCCCGCCTTCGTAGATTTGATTAGTCATCTCTGTCATTTTGACATTGACGAGCACCATTTTAGACCTCTGATCAGCTCCGATGAGAAAGTCCGTTGTCTTTGCAGCACCAGTGTAGTGTTTCTTCTAAGGGGGGTTGGGGGGGGGGGGGGCAGTGTATCCGATAGACTACGTGCACGGAGAGTTATAACTCAGAACCACATGTTTATTACAGAACACCAGCAGCTCCTGCTGCTAACCCGCTCATGCATGGTACAGTCTCACTCGTCCGACACCGTAACCCCCCGCAGTCAACCCCTCAAGCCCTCTAGTGGAGTCAATATGCAATTACATCATAAATGCATATAACACTACACCACAACCAGTGTTAAGTTAGTGTTATCAGGCAGTTATTTCACAACTTTTTTTTTTTAATAAGCCTGTAAATGCCGAGGTCCGGATCTCATGCTGGGAACGGCAGTGTGTTCAACTTCATGCGGAGCTGCGCAGACCGATCGGTGACAGTTGCAGCTTGCAATCGGGGGGTGGAGTTGAAAGCGTAGACGTGCAGTCTTAAATGAATAAAATGCAATATTTGACGAATACAGACGTTTCAGAGACGTTTGCAGGAAGCAGCAAACACTTTATGAAGGCTACGGCAGGCATGTGATAGGAAACATAAATATAAATGAATTGCAGATGAGCAAACACTCTAAAAATACATCTGCAGATAGTATCAAATAGTCAAATAGACATTTCCGTGATGAAGGGTAATATTTCTTGTACCATTGAAGAAACTGTATTAATCCACCTTTCTCTGCTGACATCTAGAGAATAGACTGCAAATATACTGATGTAAACGATGTGAACAAACATGTTATTACAACTAATTATGCAAGATCACAGAACGACGAATAGCATGCAAACATTGAAAAAAAAACTTTATGCTCAAAATTACAGTCTTTTGAACGATTTAAATTTCAGACACAGTAGTAAACATTCAAAATTCCCCTTTTGTTTTGATTTTTGTTTCTTTTCTGTTCACTGTGAATGCTAAAGTGTCTGTCTTCAGTTTAAAGTACTTTTCACAGGTTAATCAGTAGCAGTGTTTAGTAATATACTCTACAAAAGCAATTCATTAGCCTACTAGACGCTAATTAAATCTTCAACATTATAATTAGGTTGCTGCACTAATTACTCTCTGGCAAAAGTATTGCGTTACTTATTTAATTTCTAAATTCCACATCAACCTCGACAAGTTGACAAATACAAGGATAGAGATGAAACTGCTCTTTTAATTCATTAAAATAGGCTAAATAATATAAAATTGCATACATTTTTTTTCTTGCTCAATACAGCTGTTTTGTCATTTGGAGCATTGTTTGTATGTGTCTGGTTCATGCTCAGAGATCAGATTGGCTTTCACTCCTGTGTCCAGTTCGAGTGACGCTGTTACTTCATTTATTTCCAGACATTGCCATAGGCTGGACAGTTGTGTGAGTTTCACCATGTTTTCATCTTTCACATAGACTGCCACACAACATTTCTTTCTCATTTGATGAACGGACTGAATGAAGAGACTGATAATTCATGGGCCTCTTGAGCCTCCTGAAACTCTGCATGCAAACTTCATCTGAATGGAGTATCTTCAGTTTACAGATGAGTGTGCAGCTTCTGACATAGTGATTGAACTAGAAATATACTCTATCATGACCCTGTAAAGTAAATCTTAAACTTTAGAACAAGAGGATGTAAGACGAACAAGTAAATACGTAAATAAATAAATAAATAAATTAATAAAATAAGACCAAATCCTAGCAAAGTCTTTTTTCCCCTTTACAGCAGCCATTGGTCTCACATCTGGGGTCTTAATGAAACGTTTGAATGAATGAATGAATGCATATCTTGTATTGGTACTAAAATAAGTAAATAAAAAAAGAAATGAATATAATTAATTATAATTAATATATGAAAAAATAATAAATGATACTACACAACACACAGACAGATAGAATAGATGGAAAGTAAATGAAATTTATTTTATCAATAAATTAATCTGATAATTATTATTTACCCATTAAACTGTGCAATTTAATACCAATACAAATATCAATATGATGTAATAGAAGAATAACGTACATATGAATTGCATATGACAAATATTTAATTTTCCTGAAATAATTTGTATTCTTCATATTACTTGCACGACTGTGTATCTAAGATGTAACTGAATAAGTCCGAATTACAACTTACTCGGGGATCGAACATTCCGACACGCAAAGTGAATCGCGCACGTGACTGGACAGAAAGTGAAGCTTCGTTTGTCATTGGTCACATGGGTTGGGAATTTCGATCTTAAATCAGATAATAGAGAATTCATTATATATAGATCAGTGTTAACAACACAAGCTTCGAATCGAATATTTAAAGGGGTCATATGATGTTGCTAAAAAGAAATTATTTGGTGTTTGGTGTAATGAAATGTGTTATGCGGTTTAAGGTTAAAAAAACATTATTTCCCACATACTGTACATTATTGTTTCTCTCTATGCCCCGCCTTTCTGAAACGCGTATATTTTTTACAAAGCTCATCGGTCTGATAAAGCGAGGTGTGCTCTGATTGGCCAGCTAATCAGTGCGTTGTGATTGGCCAAATACCACAAGCGTGTGACGGAAATGTTACGTTCCTCACCATTGTGATGGAGCGACGAGACAAAAACATTAAAAAACTCATTATAAACGAGGCATTTGTTGCATCCGGTGTGGACATAATTACTGATTATAATGACTGTTTTTTTTTTACACGTTGCGTTGCATCGCGCCACGTAAACATAAACCATGTCTGCATTTTTGATCGGAGAAAAAACAAACAACAAGCCTACTCTACCCACTGCTCAAACCTTGTTTGCATCGTTGCAGTGGTAACTTCTTTAAACGATAAAAGTACTTACCGGCTGGTGACGTCAAAACAGCCGGCATGTAGTCTACTTACCAGGATCAGGCGACAGTCCTCCAAAAGTGCGCACACATTGGCTATTTGGTTTTGAAGTGTTCTGGAAAACAGTGTTGTAAATAAAACCCTGAACCACTGAGTTATAGTCGTGCCTCTTTTGGACGGCCAAGTAGTTTCACCTTTCACAACGAAACAAACAGTCTATGTATACGTAAAGCCATTGAAAGATTGGAAAGGAGGACTTAGAATCTCCAACGACAACTGGCCGTGCTACATTTGCTACAAGTGCACTTCAGCGTCCATCCATCTATCGCTGTTCTCCATACTTGCGAAATAAGTTGACACAATGTTTTACAGTATGTTTACACAGCGTTTTAAATCATGGTGGGTGAGGGTGTTTTCATACGCGTTCGGCCAATCAATGTCTACTTACGTCACAATTAGTACCAGTTGTGCTGGTTAGAACATGCTCCGGAGTAGGAGCTAATTTGGTTCGCGAAAAAGGCAGTCCGGTACTAAAAATCGCACCCAGTTCCTGCGGTGCGAAAACACCAAAAAGTGGGCAGTTCCACAATTAGTTCAGGTACTATGAAAAGGTTCCAGCGGTGCGAAAGGCCTGAAGAAAGATACCCAGTGAGGACCGTGGTCTCAGGAACGGCCACCGGGACAAGGACCAAAGGACACCGATGAGTCCTATGCACAATCGACTTGCTGCAGCCTGGCATGAAATGCTGGTTTCGTTGGCCAGAGAGAGACCGGCCCCAGATGAGCATGGTTTCGTACCAAACCCGTTTTTCAACCATTCTGTGCACGTATGGAGTTAGTTTGGGTCCTGTAGCCTATGGCTTGCTTAGTTGAGGGACATCCTTTCCAGCGTAGCGTCGACGTGATGCAAACGACACATTTAAACTGAGCTGGATGAGGACCTCACTGAATTAAATGATGATGAATATCCTGAATGAAATTCCCCTTCTTTATTCATATTAAATCACATTTTGGTTAAACTTATCGAAGGGGTGTGCATAAGACTGACATGACACCTGTCATGAATATGAAGGGTTTTTATGCATGTTATGACAACTGTCATTAAGTGTCATTCACTCAGTTATGTCATTTTTAATGCAAAGATGACATTGTTTGAGATGTCTTTGTTATGGGCTATGGTTAGGTTAGGGTTAGGTCAAACAATGTCATATTTGCATTAAAAAGGACATAACTGAGCGAATGACACTTAATGACAGTTGTCATAAACATGCATAAAACCTCCTTCATATTCATGACATGTGTCATGTCAGTCTTATGCACACCCCTTCAAGTAAAGTGTTACCTCAGTTTTTAAAAAAAATATTTTTTAGAACACATGTTTTAGTTTACTTGCACCTGCCATCTACTGACTGTTCTCACTAAACGTGACCCTTCTTGACGTCCAGCAGATGGCAGTATGAAGCCTGCTCCTGCTCGCGATCGCCATGTCGCTCCCGCAGCAGAGGAAGAGAGTCTCAGCGAGAAAGTCAAGAGGCTCCGCGCTCACCATCCGCGGAAAGGAAGGAGAAACGCCACCGATTCCCGGTCCGTAGATCGTCGTGTCGATCCGTGAGACAGGGCCGAGGCGCGGAGATCAGGGAAGCCTCCTGTCGTCGGAGAAGCGCGCATTATGGGAAACGCAGCGACTGCCAAGAAAGGCAATGAAGTGGAGAGCGGTAAGAGCGCGAGCGTTACCTGATAGCACGAGATGCATTACTTTATAAAGTCCTTGCTCTCCTTATAATGTCGCTAGCGTTGCTTATTTAACTTTGCAGCCAAGGCTAATGTTAGTCAGCTGGTCAGTGAAGGTGTGCGTGTTTATATGATGAAATCGTGTTTATTATGCATGCTCCACAGCCAACAAAAATGCTTTCGTAATTGATTTTTCGCTCTGCTGTAGTTGTTTTCATCTGGAAGCCACACAATGAGCCGAAAGGTTAGAGGCCCAGACCTGCTGCTAGCCTGTATCAGGAGAAGCACTCGCACAGACGCTGTTTCTTATCGTTTGCATATGTTTTCTACATCTCCACTTGCCTTTAGATAATGCACATGCACACGAGCAGTTGATTAGTTGTGTTGAACTGCAGAATCAATAGCATGATCACTGGCTGTCAGGTCGGGCCTGCAGTCTCTACACTGCCTCTAGTAAACAACATCAAGTCATTAAGTTCATTACTGGTGCTGAGCATAGGATGCACTCTTAAAAAAATGAACTAAAACGAGTGGATTCTTGCTTTTTCCCCCTCTCTTTAATAAAATGACAATGTGTTTGTTTTGCTGACATTTTAGATGCAAAAACTATTAACTCTCAGAGTTTTCCCCTCAATAAACTCTTAATTTGCTGGTTATTAAAAGTTTTATTGATTCTTGTTAGTTTAGGTGTTGGGTGGGTTAAGGGAAATTTGCTGGTTATTAAAAGTTTTATTGATTCTTGTTAGTTTAGGTGTTGGGTGGGTTAAGGGATGTAGAATACGGTCAGAATATATGTGCTTATAAGTACTAATAAACAGCCAATGCTAGTATGCATCCTAATAAACAAGTAGTTAATAATGAATAGTGTTCCATATGCTATAGCATGCATAATTGTCTAAAACTAATTTGACACTGTAGAAAGGTGATATTGCATGTAATAGGCATCTGCCAATCAACGGTCACCGTTTGAATCATCTCAAACAGGTTGATGCTCATGAGTAACATACAAGGACAATTATGTGTTTATGTAATTATTCACTCACCTTTATGCTTTTGCATAAAAAAAGCATGTTTTATTTTTTTTGCAGGCGTGCTGCATGGTTTGATGGATGTAA
The DNA here is from genome assembly GCA_018155175.1 of Sinocyclocheilus anophthalmus. Classification (NCBI taxonomy): domain Eukaryota; kingdom Metazoa; phylum Chordata; class Actinopteri; order Cypriniformes; family Cyprinidae; genus Sinocyclocheilus; species Sinocyclocheilus anophthalmus. Next base: position 112,677 of record JADLZN010005490.1, on the reverse strand, counting down.
TAAAAGGTATCATATACATTGCAGCATCACTAACCTGGATATTATCTATACAGTTAAGTTGGTTGCATGAATAAAAAATTGTAAAAAAGCAAAATATTTGAACTGTTATTATATATGATGTTACGCGGCTTGATTTGAAAGTACCTAACATTTGTATAACCACTTCGCTATACATCTTTAAATTCAAACCCTGTCTCAAAAAGCTTAAACCGGCCTTAGCTGGATTGCTGGCCATAGCTGGTTTATGATGGTCTTTCATCTTGACCAGGCTGGTTTTTATCCGGGTTAGCCTGCTGATCTCTAAGCGTGAGCAGCTGGTAAGTGCCCGAAAACAGCCAACAGACCAGCTTAGTCTTGAGTGTGGTTTTGTTTTCGTGTGTGAACATAAGAGCAAAAACAAAAGGATTGCCTTCTTTAAATCATATATTATGTTCACTTTGTACAAACACAGCATAAGGACATATATGCGTATTATAAGTGATCCTCAAGAAAGGTATACAAAGCATCATGGCATTTTTATAAAGCTGCACAGTGGAGTGGGGGAAAAGGTTTTATTTTCAGCTTAAAACTATGAAGAGCTTCCATGCCTAAGTACACTTAGCTTTCGTCATTGACGTGAGCAGCTTGCCATCTACAGAGGATAAGAGTAATTAGTAGATTTGAAAGGCTTGATGCTATCAACTGCAATCGACACTGTTAGTTTAAGTGTGACGCACGCTTACCCCGGATGCACTGCTCGGTGTGATGGACCTGCATCTCTCTAAATGCAATGTAGACTTCACATTTGAAGTGCTGAAATAACCAGCATGTTTTATCTCATGGACAAAAATGCAGTGCATTGTAAATATTTAGGTTATTTTAAAGTGGAGCAGGTTATATACTGTTTTTATTTATTTTATTTTTTGCAATTTAGTTAGATTCGGTCTTTGAGTCTGATTGGTTTTAGCAGACCAGCTGTCAGTCTATGTAGTAGCTAGGGCTGCACGATTAATCGAATACGATTTCCATTTGCATCTAGTCAGTAAAGCCGGTTCTGTGATCAGCAGTAGATCATCATCACGTGCTTTCAGACGGAACAGAATTTACTACACATAGCCGTAGTACACTGACAAGTTACACAAAAAAAAGAAATCGCAGACGATTTTATTGCGCGATTCTGAAATCGAAGAAATCGTTGCGATAATGACGGCTGTTTGCGTAGCTTCTCAGTGAACTACGGCTCTGTGTAGTAAAGGCTGCTCCATCTGAAAGCACGTGAAAATACCAAATTTAATAACATGTTTTACTCCAAACTCACTTCATAATGTCAGTCGAGTGTTTGAAATAAACCCTTCTGTGAGATGACGTGGCTTTTTACACAGAATAAGGCACGCAACATATTTTATAGTATTTAAGGGTGGGGGGGGGTAGTGATAAAGGCATTGCATTATAAATGTTATATTATCATTTTCATTAAAATAAAGTATAATCGGATAAACCGTATATTGGCGTAGTCGTGTGTTTATTAGTCACGTCGAATCAATGAAAGCAGTTGAATCTTCTGTTTATTCAGCGGCAGCGATTTTCTGGGTTTCTTCTGCAAGGCGCATTTTGGAGTTTCTGGCCTTCAGATGGAGATTTATGCTGATCACAGAAACCGTGCTTCACGAAAATACGCATGACGATCGCAGATTCTGTCGAATCGCCGATCTCGATTCCATTCGATATCGGCAGCCCTACTCCTCTGGACAAAATCCAGCTGTCGATTTTTCCCTTGAAATTGTAATTGCGATTTTATTAATTACAATTATCACAATTTACTTTGAATGTTGTTTATACCATTGTTTGAAGTAACTGCATGCCATATTTTTACATGAAAACAAACAAGCTGAAAACACTTTTAGTGCTTATATAAGCCTATAAGTCAGCTATATTGTAAAGTAAAAATTGCAGGGTAATAATGTGTTCCTGTGGCTCAGGGGTAGAGCATTGCGTTAGCAGCGCAAAAGGTCGTGGGTTCAATTCCCAGGGAACACATACTGGTAAAAAAACGTATAGCCTGAATGCACTGTAAGTCGCAAAGCATCTGCTAAATGCATAAATTATTAAATTACAAAAAATTATAATGTTATAATAAAACTACAATTAAAACAATGGAAAAACCCTTAAGATAACACGTAGAAAGAAAAAAACGCATCTTAAGCACGCAGGATAACATAAGCGGACTTTGAACGATTAATTGCCACTTTTAACGATTACGTAATTGTGGCATCAATAATTTATAATTTCACGAATCGCCTTACTATGTAGTAATAGTAAGTAATAGACTCTTTCTGCAGGTTATATCATTACGCCAGTAGGATGGGGGAAATCACTGTGTTTATTAGAGAGTCATTGAATCGTTTACTCAACCATTTTGTGCAAAAACACATTCATTTAGGAAAAGAAACACCACCTGTGTTTTACTCTTGAGATGTGCAGTGTTTCTGTTTTCAGTGGCGGGACAAAACAAATTAACTGGCAATATTGTTATAATATACTAATATAAATTAATATAATGCAACTTACTCAATATTAACTTTTTTTTTAACTGCTGTATAAAAGCAATAAACTATTTTTTTAACGAAGCAGTGATATGTGGATACATTTACATTTAGCAGGAAAACAGATGAAATAACTATAATTTGTATAAAACATAAAATCCTCATAAGAAAACTGCTTATGCGCATCATGAATACGGAATATACACTTCAATAACTTGAGCAACCCAAACAAAACACACACACAACACACACACACCCACACACACCACACACACACAACACACACCTAAATACATAATACACACACAACACACACACACTACACACACACACAGACACACACTGTAACACACACATACATACGACACGCACTGTAACACACACATACATTACATACACACACAGACAGACACACACACACAAACACACACAAACAAAAACACACACAAACACACACAAACACACACACAACACAACATTCCATATTAGACAGCACAAACACACACACACAAACACCAGGACCAGACACAGCCACCCATCACAAATTACATACACACACACACATACTTAATACACAGGACAGACAGACACACACTGTAAAACACACACAAACACACCCCACACACACACACACACAGACAGACAGACAGAAAGACACCCACACACCACAAAACACAGAAACCACACTGCTAACACACGCACACACTCAACACAGACAGGACCACACACACACCACACAACACACTGTAAACACACAAACATACACACACACACACCCACACACCACAACACCCACACAGACAGCCACACCCACACACAACACAAAAAAAGTGTCTATAGATATATATATATAATATATATATATATATATATATAATAATACTAATAGTAATATGAGTATCATCATCAGAGTAAAAAAACCTGAACAAGGAAAATGTATGGTAGAAGCAACACTTAAGTCAAGACATGTATAAGATATTTTTTCAGAGAATTGATGTCTAATGCAAGTGTTTTTGTCTCGCTAAACTGTTCGATTTCTCGTTTGTTTTAAGAGCAAGATAAAAAGTGAAAAAAGAAAACACTAAAGACAGTGCATTAAGACAAAATACACTGAAGTTTATGAAATATTCTCAGGTAAATTTGAACACGTTGATTCAAGTTGGATATTTGTATATTAATTGTCAGTTTTTATAAATTACGCAGTTCGTTCATTGCAGTCGTTACAGTTCAGTTTGCTGTTAAAATCCCAGTTACCTCTTTTTGTCCTTTATAACATTAATAGGTTGTCCGTATGGTTGCAAAGGGGTGGAAAATTTCCTGTAAATTTCCGGAAACTTTCCAAAAAATCCTGGAAAGTTTTCCAAAGTTTCTGGAATATTTCTGAAATTTACTAGAAATGTTCCACCTTTTTGCAACCCTAGTTGTCAGACAATCTTGGAAGATCCCTAATCTTGTCCCAAAAAAAGTCAATTTATACTACAAGATAAAAAAATAAACCTTAACATTTCTGTAAATTCATCTTAATCTTAATCTAATCTGCTTTGTCTATAAGCGTTGTACTGATGAGCGGTTGTGCTTCGCCAAACGGTTCAATCCAGGCCATCACATGCTTGCGAAGCGAGAACATGCCATAAAAGGATGTGACGGTGAGAAGAATCCTCCTGCAGACATCTGCTGTTGTAAAATCCTTCAAACCAGTTAGAGCGACACAAACTAGCTGTTAGAAATGAAGCACACTTCTGCAGGGCCCAAAACCATTTTTGTGCATACAGCTTTTGAATGTTATAAACCACGATGAGCATCCTCAGATTGGCTCTAGTAGTCGTCTTTGTCTTATTCAGCGTAAACGATAAACTTTTGAGTCTTTCTATCAGCGTTTGCTTTGTCTAGTTTTTTATAGCCCTGTACTTTTGTCACATCTAATCCATGTCTTGCACCGTCTAACTGATGTGATTGTTTGACAGAAGTCTTTCTTTTATCTCTCTCTCTCTTTGTCTTTCTCTCTGATTCTTCATCATCCCATCCATGTGGGTGAATGTTCCTGAAAATCCTTGGTGATCTGTAGAGACGTTTGGTATGATCACAATTACATTAAGTTACCGCAGTGACAGAAAAACATCCTGCAAGAAAAGCCACAGTGTATTTAATCATGAGCTTTTTTCCGTCACTGCGGTCAACTGAAGTCTGCTGTGTTGTTTGTTTTATGTGGGATTGTCTTAACTTATACTTTTGATGTTCTCCTCCTGTGTTCATAAATGAAATGCATGCATGCTTCACAAAAACTCTTTTTCACCTCTGATGTCCGTGACAACCCTTGCCTGATTTTGATGTCTAGAAAATACTAGAACTAGAAAAAGATTCCCTCATTTACTTGTCATCTTGAATATGAAGAATATCATTTCATATAAAATTTTATTTTTCAGCTATAATTTCGTAATTCAGATTTTTGTATTTCTTCCTCGCAGTGAAAGAGTTTCTAGCCAAAGCCAAAGAAGATTTCTTGAGAAAATGGAATCACCACCACCGGTGTGTGTTTTTTATTTTTATTATTATATATATTTTTTAAATTCTTCCTCATTATGAGTGATGAAGCACAGCACCATTCACACAGTCCGCAACTAAAGCAATGTGATCGCATTCATTTTCAATAACCGGTGACTTCTGGGTCACTTCTGTGATCATAAGGTCTTGTCAGATACTGTATTGAGTGTTGCCGAAACAGTGAATTTAAAGGAATAGTTCACCCAATAACAAAAACGTACTCCCGCTCATTACATCCAAAATGTAGGCGAGTTTGTTTCTTCATCAGGTTTGGAGAAATGCAGCATTGCATCAGTGTCTCAGCAATGGATGCTCTGCAGTGAATGGGTGCCGTCAGAATGAGAGCTGATAAAAACATCACAATAATCCACAGCACTCCAGTCCATCAATTAAAGGGATAGTTCACCCAAAAATGCAAATTGGATGAATTAATTCACCCTTATGTCGTTACAAACCTTGTAAGACCTTCGTTCATCTTCAGAACACAAATAGAGATATTGCGATGCATTCGAGAGCTTCTGACAAACATGCAGCTTTTTACTTCACTAGACATTCATTGATGGACTCGTTGATGAGCAAGTGACATAATGCTACATTTCTCTAAATCTGTTCCAATTAAGACATTTTTTTCTCTCTCTCTTGAATTCCAAAATCAGTTTTTAGTCTTTGTTTTGTGTTCATGAACAAATCTCCTTCCATCCAGTTTTTACAATAAGCTTTGTTACTTTTTATTTGAAACAAAGTCTCGGCTTTCAATTTCATCACAAAAGTCAAACAGTACATCTCTTTAATATCGTCATTTCATTCAACAAATTGGAATAGAAGTATAATTACATCATTTGATGATATGTTCAACTTTAATTTGTATGCTTTTTTTGGAGTTTTGATCATTTACCGTATCGGCCCGAATATAAGACGACCCTGATTATAAGACGACCCCTGTTCCAAGATGTACTTTGGAAAAAGGCTTTTTATAAACCAAATCTTGTTTTTTCTCAGTAAAACACAGTGGGCCTCATTTATCAATCTAACGTAGAAACGAGCGCAGATCTGTGCGCACAAATCAACTTACGACAGAGTTCACGTGTGATTTATGAAACATTCGTATGCAGCCAATCTCATCGTACGAATGATCGCACTTTGATAAATGTGGCGCCAGAAAACAATCGTCAATTGAATATCACGCCCCTAAAAACACCCAGGTTTAAAAGCCTCGCACCAAAGAGTTTACTACACGGAGAAACGAAACCCGGCCAAAAATAGGAAGTAATCTCTTGAAAGAGAAATTGATCTTATTCCAAAAACACCAGTTAATCTTGTAATTGCAAACAATTAGGCTACAATAATTTATGTAATATATATGTATATTAAAATACTGGTAAATATAAAAAGCCTATTTAGTTCCCCTCACTCTACAACAAATATTTTAAATTTAACGCTATTCAGAACAGAACAAGAATGAAAAATAATTAGTTATAAAATTATATTTTTAACTGTAAAATAAAAACACAAATTAGGCTATAGTGGCATTCATTATAAAAAGCATACAAATGTCAAGCAAAACTGAAAAGGCATTGGGCTCATGAGCCTGTCTCATACCACAAGAATCCAAAAGTTTCCATTTCAGCCATATTTGTAACATTTGTTTGCATAACAATTATTCATTATGTAGCCTAAACATGACTTTATACTTCACTCATGTTCTAATATCAGTGTAAAATCCTTCACATGCGCAAAAAATTTTATTGTTTGGGCGCTGCACGCTGATTTTACAGAGGATCTTTTCAAATAAACAGTGTAACTTTTATGCTTGGTTGACTGCATTTTAGTTTGATGAATGGCTGAAAATGTCAAGTTAGCAATGCTAGAACTGATATGTTGTGTGTGCATGTGATGCACCTGCACGATCAGTTGGATTTAATAAAATAAAGATATAAAGAAAACAAATTAAATGCATTAAGAGTGTCACAAAAACGAGCATAACCTATACTTGTTGCACAGTGTTTTTCCCCCCTTTTGTTAATCTTTTAATTATATTATAGCCTATTATATATTTGGTGTGATCTATTGATTTGATCCTTTATAACTTAATTTCAGTTTTTCTCCATTCGCAGAAGCGCTGCAGGTGCGTGATGCGACGATTATGAATCCTCACGGTTTTGTTTATGCTGCTATTCGCGCATATAAAGCTGAAGCCCTGTACAAAACAACACCAAAAAAGACATTATAATCTTACTGGTTAACGATCGACTAATAAGCTTCGTTTGATGGTCAGGAATATAAAAATGAACAAAATGCTGTCAATCTACAATTCTCCAGCGTATTTACTATGCTCTGCGCAACTTCAGGTAACTCAAAAACTTGCGTACACGAGCTGAGACCGGACGTGAGATTTGATCGTATAGCCAACGCTCACGTCCATATTGATAAATTCCAAATTTCGCGTTGAAACGACCGTACGCTCAATTTTCTGTCGTACGTTCGGTTCGTAAATGAGGCCCATTTTGTCTTCAATTATTTTTATATTGCATATTTTTCCTATTTTATTTTTAGTTTTGAAAGTATGGTAAAAACTGGTAAAATTACCAACAATCACATTTAAAAAATATACACTTTGATATACCATAAAAAAAAATTTTTAAAACACAGGTAGCCCATCTGAATTAGGACGTTTAGGCTATCCGTCTAATAGTAGCCCACCACAATCTTATTAACAGTAGAAGTTAAATCTTAACGTAGTCTTCAAATCTGGGTACTGTCTTGTTTTAAAAATCACAAAGAGTTTGGTCCCATCAGGCTAATATCTAAAAATAATTCAATCTGGACTCTATTGTATATGTTACCCTTTGTTATTATAGTAATGTGCCAACTGACAGGGTTTCTGTATAGTTTACAGCATTAGAGAGAAATTGATATGTACAGTACCTGATATACATCCAAATGAATACAACAACAAGTGCTCTCAAACGATTAATCGCATCAAAAATAAGTTTTTGTTTACATAATATATATGCTTGTGTGTACTGTGCATATTTATTATGTATATATTGTTAAATATATGTAAATATTTTCAATATATACTGTATGCGTGTCTTTATATATTCATAATAAATATACACAACACACATACATATATTATTTAAACAAAAACTTTTATTTAGAATGCGATTAATCGCGATTAATCGTTTGACAGCACTAATATATATATATATAGGCAAAAATAATTTTTAAGAAAATGTTTCCTTTTGGCAGTGTGTATCTACTCTATATAAATACATATACACATATTTTCCTCGATGTTGTATTATTTCCTCAGAAATTAGTTTCTGGTATTGTAGGACAGTTTATTTAAATGTTTGTTTTATGCTGTAGAGCACAACTGGTTTAGATGACTTCGACAAACTGAAGACGTTGGGCACGGGCTCTTTTGGGAGAGTCATGCTGGTTAAACACAAGGCTACAGAGCAGTTCTATGCCATGAAGGTTCTGGACAAACAAAAGGTGGGTTGTTATCATGCAGGTAACCAAAATTACCATGCGTTTGCGATTTCTTTGAGTATTTCACACCATGAAAATATAAATTATTATAGATAAAACCATCAATGGTGCTTTTAAAGTCTAATTATTTGTTTCAAAATGTAAGGTGTAATCTACAGCTATGGCAATTGTGTTTATATAGCACTATTTACTATAACCAGAGTAATTGAAGTTAACTGTGCATTAAAAGGTTTTAGCGAACTCGTTCAAATAATCAGAATCAAGTATTCCGACAGACAGTGTGTAAATACAGTGTGTATGATGTATGAATACCCTCTCAAAAATTACTTTTGTCTTTTTCTTCATAGGTGGTGAAGTTGAAACAAGTGGAGCATACGCTAAATGAGAAGAGAATATTACAAGCAGTATCTTTCCCGTTCCTCGTCAGATTGGAATATGCCTTCAAGGTACTGTACTGCACCCTCCTATTGCCATTTCATTAAATTCATATAGTGATCAACAGATGCGTCAGCCAGGGAGAATAATCAGCCGATATTTGGCCACGAAAGGAGAAGTGTTATTGAAAACAACTTTTTATAAAGCGGATAGTTCCGGTGCTTGATTCTGAGTGGCTGAGCTGTGTTCCGAAGATGTTGTAATTATCTACAAACATCACCTTCGTGCCTAACAACACCCTTAGCTGTTATAAATTCACTGTAAAAAACAGCTTATGCTTTATTGAAACGTTTTGTATTTTATTTATGAATGAACCCGTTTTTTTTTTTCCATGTACATGGTGTACACATATTTTTCTAATCTTTTATTTCTCATTGTCTTTCATTTTTAAGTTAAAACGTCTTCAAAAGTTAAGCAACGTTGTTTACTAATAGAAGTCAGAGACTGTATTTCGGAAGATAAAAAGACTATGAAATGTCAATCGTGTATATGAAAATATGACGTTTATTGCAGGATCACAGTGACAAAAACTAGATGAAGTTCCTTGGATTCGTTTAAAACGATTAGAAGTTAAAATCAGAGCTATTTGCTATAGTCAAGCAATTTTCAACCATCAAAATATAGCTTCAAAACAAAAACTCAAACTAAGATAGACAAGAGCAAGGATTTTTCTCTTATTATTGTTGTTGGATTATTATTAATGGCAGCATAGGCAGCAGCAGGCCTAACAGGCTGCGTTCTGTTTAGACATCAGATATTTAGTCCCCTCCATTTATGGTCCCTTAAAAAGTAGCGGATTGTGTTTATATTAATTTTGCATCATAAAAGCATTTTGAGATGTGAGTGCATTTAGCATCAGAGAATTAGATTTTGCTCCCACCACTGAATTGTGAATACAACACAAGTAAGCCAAGTAATGATTGTAAGCAAAAAATTATTATTTGTAAAAGCATGTGAACCAGACAGTACCGAGCCTAGCTTTACAAATAATAATAATACGAATAAATATAGATAAAGCAAAGCATAAATGTGTAAAGATGTTTCAAAAGTTAAATGAGAAACAGCTAGAAGTAGGAGTGTGGTTTACTAGTTTAGACTTCAGTAATAGCCATCGAAAAATCCACTAGTTTTATTTGTCTCTGTTTTAATTCTGACTTTATTCTCACAGGACAACTCTAATTTGTATATGGTGATGGAGTATGTACCAGGAGGGGAGATGTTCTCACATCTTAGAAGAATCGGGAGGTTTAGGTGAGGGGAGACACGTTTGAGCTAATTATTCATTTACTGCTGGATCAACTAACATTAAACTCCAGCACAGGTTTATGCAAAGGATGCTCGTGTCTGGTCGAATTATTTTGTTGTTAACAATCGTTTCCAAAAATGTATTTTCTAGCTGTAGGATTGCATGTGTACAGTGTTTGTTATATTTTTTTATGTTATATTCTTCTCTGTACATGTTAGTAATTCACAACAAAATATCCTTTTTGCAAAATGACAGCACATAAGTGAGCAGTATAGTGCACGTGTGCGCGTGTCGAACTAAATATTTGATGTCGGAAGTTTAATTTGGGTCTAAAAGTGTTTTTTTATGAAACCCTACATTTAATGCAAGTAATTATGATTTTATTCAACTGAATGGGATTGTGATTTGTTACGGGATATGTCAGAAAGAGTTAGTATATTTAGCAGTGTTCAATAAATAAAAAAAGTAGTCTATGAATACCAGTGAAATGCATGATACAATTTTGGTATCAGAGGCAAAACTATGTAATTTTAAATATCTAGCTGTTGTCATCTCTACATGCTAAGGCCGTTTTTGAGCTTGCTTCAGTGATTCTCTCGCTGATCTCTCGTTTTGTCTCTAACTCTTCGATGTGATTTCTTTGATCGACAGTGAACCACATGCACGGTTTTATGCTGCACAGATTGTCCTGACCTTCGAGTACCTCCACTCACTAGACCTCATCTACAGAGACCTGAAACCTGAAAACCTACTCATTGACCAGCATGGATATATACAGGTAACTAGAACAAAAATACATATACAGTATGCAGTGGCAAGAATAAGTTTGTGTGTCCTTTGATTAAGCATAAAATGTGGTCTGTTCCTAATTTAACTTACGATTATTGACGAACACAATCTGAATAATCTAATAACGCACAAACAGTTGTACTTTTCACATTTTTATTGAATGCATTGAGTAATGTTTCACTAGGGATGCACTGAAATGAAAATTCTTAGCCGAAGCCGAAACCTAACAAAAATTAAACACTGGGCTGAAGGCCGAACACGGTTTTGAGTTTTTTGCCAAAAAAAATTTCACCATTGCATAAATTAAAAAGCAAAAATGTGCTTTTTACTGTTTTGTCCAGCTTTTCAAATAAAAAAAAAATCAATTACAAAACAACAATTAAAAAATATTATATATACTTAACACTGAAAACATTCTAGCAGACATTATACAAAGCACAATTTAGCTTAAAATTATTTTCGAGACTTGAATCAGGCATGTCTTTTTTACTGTACAATTAAAAGCAGCCTTGCTGAGAAGACTTCTTTTAAAACATTAGAAAATAATACAGATCCCAATTTGAATGCTATAATAAATGTATTAACCAGAGCGTTGTAGGGTAATTATTATATCATTATTATTGTCTTTTTATTTTATTTTACAGAACAACAGTAAAATTACAAAACTAACATTTATGAATGTTGATGGAGATGTTGCTTTTCTCGGCTTTTATTTTGGCAGAAACCCACAGGAAGACCTCAGTGCTGCTTTTTGTTGACAACAGCATGCAGATTTATAAATTATTCTCATTACGAATTTGGGAAGATGTTTGTCGCACGTATCACATTGTCACATGCCTTTAAAAAATGCAGCGAGCTCGTGCAGTGCTGTCAGAATACATGCAATTAGTGCGTGTATTAAAAAAAACAATGTTCTGCAGTTTATTTACTAACTGTTTAAGGCCATTTCGCAATTTCAATCATCATACAGTAACCTAACAACCAGCATTAGCCACCTCTTCTTCTCATCGGAGACTTGATGCAGCACTAAACAGTCTCTCGCTGTCTTTGCTTGTAATGATTTCTGCGGCTTTCTCTGATAGTTTTAAATACTTTCACGCTGCTGACATGTTTGCTGCATTAGCGCGTGCCTCTATTTGATCGCGTTAGTCATTGTTCGGTACAAATTATTCGCCCTTTTCACTTATTCGGCCGATCACCGAAAGAGATTTTTTTGCTATTTTCGGCCGAATAATTTCAGTTGCCGAATATTCGATGCATCCCTATCTTTCACGGTGCAGGGTGGAGAAAGAAGGGAATAGTAACTTTTAGATCCTCCTTTAAGCAGAGTGATTTTTCTGTAGCTGCTTATAAGACTTTTGACCCGTTTTAGACCATCCCTCTCCACAAACTTCAAATCATAAACCGCTTTACTGACATTCTGCTATAAAATGCCTTGATGTAATGTTGAATCCATTGTTCCTTTCAACGGCTTTTCCAATAGTCAGGGATCGTACGGTCATGAAAAACCTGGAAAAGTCATGGAGTTTTAAAACGGCCTACAGTTGATAGAATTGTCACTGGCATAATCGGGTAATTGTTGCATCATCACAATTTATTATTTAAACGGGTTTTTAAGCCATTTGGTACTTGCGTGCTCCAAAGGCATTGAGTCACATTCAAAGCGCACGTGTATAAAGCCGCCTTGCGAGTACCAAGTTGAGTTTGGTACCAAACGTGGGCCTCAAATTTAGACCCTAGCCCGGCCCTTGTCCGACAGATTATCAGAATTCTCGGCCCGAGTCCGACTGGAGCCCGTGTCTTTTTTTTCTCTTTCTCTTATCCATTACACAGCTGCTGTTGCAGCCATTAAAATAGCCTAGTTCAGTTTTGGTTTTTTAATGACAAAGTGGTTATTAATTTTTTAATGCTTTTTTTTTATTAAGTTAATTTAGAAATATGTTTGGAATATTTTTTTTGTTTGTTAAATTCAAGTTTTTGTTTTTTAAAGTAGTGACCAAGCGGTCAGCGGTAGACAGTGATTTGAATATATGTGTCCCTGGAGCACAAAAGCAGTGTTAAGTCGCTGGGGGATATTTGTAGCAATGGGTCACAATTATAGATTTTTCTTTTATGCCAAAAATCATTAGTATATTAAGTAAAGATCATGTTTCATGAAGATATTTTGTACATTTCCTACCGTAAATATATCAAAACTAAGAATTTCATTTGGACAACTTTAAAGATGATTTTCTCAATATTTAGATGTTTTTGCACCAAAACATACCATACATCAATGGAAAGCTTATTTATTCAGCTTTGAGGTGGTGTATAAATCTCAATTTTAAAAAATGTACCCTTATGACTGGTTTTGTGGTCCAGGGTCACATATAGGTTATGTTTGATCAATTTAGCCTTCTCAAATCATCACAACTTGCCTAAAATAAAATATATAGATATAAAATACAAGCATTTCACAATTTATACATTTAACCAGATAAAAGTGCGCTGTTAGGCGCATATCCAATCGCGTGTACGGAGAGTTGAAGCTAAAGCGTGCTCTGCTGGACATGAAGGCGCCAGCGCGATCACTTGCATTTTAATACGCCATCATTTTTGCTCATAAAGGTAAGAGTAATATATCATTCGTAACTATTAAGGGTCTACTTTTATTTGTGCACTCACAATATCAGCAAACGTTGCTTTTTTAGAAAACAAAACTTTTAGCTTTCTGCCGTCTCTGTCTCTCTGAACAGAAGCCCTTCACAAAAATGAACCAAAACTCAAATTACTACTTTTAATTACTACTTTAAAACGAAATAATTCAAATCGAAAACAAAAATTCTTCTATTGCGTATGCTTTAATGCGGAATTCTTCCAGCAGCACTGAAGGCGCCTGCGCTCGCTGCTGCTGGACACTAAACACCGCCAGAGCTGCTCTTGACAGTCGCGGTATCATGGTCTCGTGTTGTTTCCTTTTCATCACCATAATAATTGATGGATATATAAAATATAAACATAAGGAGGAAGCAAGCCTAATGCCTGGCCCGTGTCTGAGCTATGACATGAAAATTGTCCCGAAGCCGTAAATAAGTTGGGGGCCGTCGTAAGCACTGTCGGTTTTGTTTTAAGTTAATGTAAATAGTTGCGAAAGAGAACAGTTTCAAAAACAAAATTCAGATTCAGAAAGTTAAATAAATTATAATATTCAGTGATATGTTCTCTATGTGGAGTAACGTCTGGCGCAGTTGCAGCTTGTACTTATTACTAAAAAAGAAATATGGCCTAAAGCAAACAATTAGCATTAATAGCCATTCATTTTAGTTAACATGCTATAAGTTGAACAGATTTTTATTCTTATTGTAAAATAATGGAACATTTATTTTCTCAAAAGTCATGGAAATGTATTGGCACATGGACAAGGACTTTTACAATTTGTAGAGTGGAGGTCTGGAAGTCTTTTGCTGTTATCCGTGGGTTCTTTTGTGCTTCTTTCAGGATTGCCTGTTGTGTTTTTAGTGATCATTGCTGGATGCTCACTCCAAAAAACAAAAAAATGGTTCTCCATCTCCATCAAGTGCAAAAATCTTTAAAGTGAATGGCTACTTGAAGGAATCATGCCTTTTTTATTTTGTAATATGCTTATTTATATCTCATTTTCTGAGTTTCCATTAAAAAGTTCTGTTTTAGTACTTTGAAGGCTAACCAATCAGCGGTAAAAATGCTCTGAACAAACATTTACTCTCCACAACGCATTCTCAGATATTAAAAAAAATAATAAATAAATAAAAATATTTTGGTGTTCGGCCAAATAAGCGAAAAGACTGAATAAATTGTACCGAACAAACGGTGACGTGATCAAATAAAGGCGTGCAGTAATGCAGCAAACATGTCGGTAGTGTGGAAGCATTTAAATCTGTCCGAGAAAGCTGCACAAATTACTGCAAGCGCCGACAGCGAGAGACTGTTTAGCACTGCATCGCATGTCTTCGATGAGAAAAGGAAGGGATGGTTATTACTGGTTACTGTATGATGATTGAAATCGCGAAATGGCCTTAAGCAATTAAATAAACTGCAGAACGTTATATTTTCTAATACACGCACAAATTGCATGTGTTCAAACAGCACTGCACGAGCTCGTGGCGTTATCGGCTTGTTAGCCAGGTTTCAAAGTCCAAAATCTGCACTGAAACCGTATTACTCGTCAGTTGCTCAGTAACATTTTTATGAATAAAAAAAAAACCTGTCATTTTCCCGCACAGGTAACAGACTTTGGTTTTGCAAAAAGAGTAAAAGGCAGAACCTGGACTTTATGTGGAACTCCAGAGTACTTGGCACCAGAGATCATCCTCAGCAAGGTAATCCAGCATTACATCCAGCTTTAAATCCAAATTTACAAGCAGGGCAAAGCACTTATTTGTTTCTCAAATTTAGGGATACAACAAGGCTGTGGACTGGTGGGCCCTTGGTGTTCTCATATATGAAATGGCAGCTGGATATCCCCCATTTTTTGCAGACCAGCCTATTCAGATTTATGAGAAAATTGTGTCTGGAAAGGTACTAGCAAGTTGCATGTATACGTGTACAGTCAAGCAATTAGATTAATTTGGATAAGCAGTGAATGCACAATCAAAATGGCATCTTGAACGTGTTTTGTAGGTACGATTCCCCTCGCACTTCAGTTCGGATCTGAAAGATCTGTTGAGGAATCTGCTGCAGGTGGACCTGACCAAGCGATACGGCAACCTGAGGAATGGTGTCAATGATATCAAAAACCACAAATGGTTTGCCACAACGGATTGGATAGCCATCTATGAGAGAAAGGTATGATGCTCAGTCTTCAGTTACGCAGTCTGAGCCTAATACCGGAGATGCAGGATTTTCTTTACCACATCCACCATATTGAGTGTTTTTTTTTTTCTTCCAATTTATCTGTCTATTACATCTTAAAGTGACAGCAGCCTAATAGCCAGGATATTTTAACAGGGAATGTTTTGTAAAAACAAAGAAAATTGCATTATCTTTCAGCCTGTCACCATTATGCAAACATGAAATAGCAAACAGTAGTAGTTTTCTATAGGTTCCTACGTTGCTCTTTTAATTGTTTTTATGTAAACATGAGTTTGAAGGACGTGTTTGCATCTCGAAGATGAGATGCCACTCAAGGTAAAAGACGACAACTGTCTCCTTGCTGTTTTTCCCCCCATTGCAATGGTCTTTGTCAACGCAAAAGTGCATTCTGTGTGAATAACACCTAGCAATGTGATCATATCGCTTCATAGCGCGCACGGTTAATCATGAGCGCCGTCGTGCCCGGATCTTTTTTTTTCTCCAAGCTACTACTTGTTTGCTATTACTCAAAATCGTAGTTCCTTCATTTAAAAAAAACAAAACATCATCAAATCTGAAAAATCGCCCAGCCTTAGTTGCAGGGAAGAGAGGTTTTAAGTTTGTTTTTGATTACATCAGTTTCTCCCATCACCCACCAGGTGGAGGCGCCGTTCATACCAAAGTGCCGAGGTCCTGGAGACACAAGCAACTTTGATGACTATGAAGAGGAAGACATTCGTGTATCTGTTACAGAAAAATGCGCAAAGGAGTTCTCCGAGTTTTAGTTACGGACACATCAAAGCTAGACATATATGCATATATACATATATTTACTTATCTATATATGTATATATATATGTGTGTGTACATCACACAACACATCAAATAAGGGTATCTTTGCACTCTAAAGACATGGGATGAGCAGAGAGCACATCACCGTCAGAGTTCTTGTGTACTTCCTTCATTCCATCGGGCTTTAGAGGTCACCGGGGTTCTCTTGCTCTTAACCATCATGCACTGCTCCATCAGTTCACTCTCTTCCTGCTCCGCTTTCACTTTGTCAAATGACCCGTGTTCCCCACTTAAAAGCTTATTTTTTTGACAGATGTTTAAGTATGGCATTACAAATATGGATTGGGGGGGGGCATTGTTACGCCATGTGTGGTGTTGTTGTTGTTTGTTCATGGCGGCGTCATACAGTGTTGTTATTTGAAAGGTAGCCGTTGCCTGTACCTATTGGCATTTTTTGGTGTTACACATCCATGTCCTTTTTATTTCCTTTTCACCTTTAGACCAAAACAACTGACAACTTTTTCAGGTCTTTTTGTTACGTGTGCAAATCTGTCGAATTCAGAGCGTTTTTTTAATTTTGTTTAAACCACGTTGTGTGTTGAAAGCATGACCAAAACCATCGTGTTGTGAGCGGCAGAGGAGGAGGTCTTGACTCGTCAGATTTGCCTTAGAAACTCGATATTACAGAGCCCACAGAATGATTGCATTACAGATGTTACGGTGGTCTTTGTGTCACGATGTTACAGTCGAAGGTCCAGCCTCGTGCATATACTGACAGATGTTGTTAGCAATATAAAACATATCTTATTTTACCACTTTTGTGCATTTTTATTCATTATACAAATGTTTTATTCTGAAATAGAAGATACAACCTGTAAAGATCATTTTAACTGCTGTTTCTCATCGGATATTTAACACAAACCGCAAATGCATTGGTGCAAACTGCTATAAGACGAGTCAGATTATCACAGGGAGGCACTTCTCAGTTCACCGTTTTTAATTTGTCAATGTTGAAGCTGTTTTGCAAAGTTCTCTGAAAATTGTAAAACTGCCAAAACTCCATGTTGTCTCCTCCGTTGTTGCTGATGAACTTCTGTCGCTCTTTTATTCTTATGACCGAATGTAGAGTTGAAACTTCTAGATATGCATATTGTTTGAGTTTTCAGGTACATTCTCACAGACATATACTAAGAAACTGAATATGTTACAAAGACAGAGATGAAACCGAGGTTAGTAAGCCTCTTCTCCTTTGTATCACCTATAATCCAGTTATTGTTCAGCTCATAATGCGTATATGCATTATTTCTTATAAATGTTTTTATTTATACACACATTAGAGAGATGCTAATAAATTTTATTTTTAAAACTGGTTGTTCTTTTGAATGGATAT
Source organism: Sinocyclocheilus anophthalmus (assembly GCA_018155175.1). NCBI lineage: Eukaryota > Metazoa > Chordata > Actinopteri > Cypriniformes > Cyprinidae > Sinocyclocheilus > Sinocyclocheilus anophthalmus. Next base: position 94,655 of record JADLZN010005490.1, on the reverse strand, counting down.
AAATGGTGTTTATACTCTGAAGAACCCTTTACATAACACTTAGGCTTTTTCTTTTTAATTATAACGAATGCCTTTAGAAACCACCTTTTCTGTCGGGCAGGTTATTGTTTGCAAACGGCGTTTTGCCATTTCAGGCTAAATTGGGATGTTTTGGGATGAATTGTGAAAGAAGAAACATGACAGTTTGTGTTATACAGATATATATATATTATATTCTATATATATTAATATATATATAATACAGTGGGTACGGAAAGTATTCAGACCCCCTGAAATTTTTCACTCTTTGTTATATTGCACCATTTGCTAAAAATCATTTAAGTTAATTTTTTTTCCTCATTAAGTACACACAGCACCCCATATTGACAAAAAAAAACACAGAATTGTTGACATTTATTAAAAAAGAAAAACTGAAATAACACATGGTACTAAGTATTCAGACACTTTGCTGTGACACTCATATATTTAACTCATGTGCTGTCGATTTCTTCTGATCATCCTTGGGATGGTTCTACACCTTAATTTGAGTCCAGATGTGTTTGATTATACTGATTGGAATTGATTAGGAAAGCCACACACCTGTCTATATAAGAACTTACAGCTCACAGTGCATGTCAGAGCAATGAGAATCATGAGGTCAAAGGAACTGCCTTGAAGAGCTCAGAGACAGAATTGTGGGAAAGCACAGATCTGGCCAAGGTTACAAAAACATTTCTGCTGCACCTAAGGTTCCTACGAGCACAGTGGCCTCCATAATCCTTAAATGGAAGATGTTGGGACGACCAGAACCCTTCCTAGAAATGGCCGTCCAGCCAAACTGAGCAATCGGGGGAGAAGAGCCTTGGTGAGAGAGGTAAAGAAGAACCCAAGATCACGGGATGAGCTACAGAGATGCAGACGGGAGATGGGAGAAAGTTGTAGAAATTCAACCATCAATGCAGCCCTCCACCAGTTGGGGCTTTATGGCAGAGTGGCCGACGGAAGCCTCTCCTCAGTGCAAAACACACGAAAGCCCGCATGGAGTTTGCTAAAAAACACCTGAAGGACTCCAAGTCTGATGAGACCAAATAGAACTTTTTGGCCTTAATTCTAAGCGGTATTTGTGAAGAAAACCAGGCACTGCTCATCACCTGTCCAATACAGTCCCAACAGTGAAGCTTGGTGGTGGCAGCATCATGCTGTGGGGTGTTTTTCAGCTGCAGGGACAGACGACTGGTTGAAATCGAGGGAAAGATGAATGCGGCCAAGTTCAGGGATATCCTGGACGAAAACCTTCCAGAGTGCTCAGGACCTCAGACTGGGCCGAAGGTTTACCTTCCAACAAGACAATGGCCCTAAACACACAGCTAAAATAACGAAGGAGTGGCTTCACAACAACTATGTGACTGTTCTTGAATGGCCCAGCCAAACCCAATTGAGCATCTCTGGAGAGACCTAAAAATGGCTGTCCC